>JAJOZX010002457.1:120000-650682 GCA_023014485.1 Bathynomus jamesi | reverse complement strand
AAATGAAGGAGAAGGTCCGTTTGCACGGTCTGCGGCTGTTGCAGGAAAACACTGTATTGAGCTCCAGTGTCAATAAGGAATGCATAGCCTGAAAGTGGATCATGCAAGGTGAATGTTGGACCAGGTGGTGCAGTAGCTTGTGAATCATTAAATTTTGTGGAAGAAGGTTAGTATTGCTGTGGGAAGGAGTTTGTGTTGTATTTGGAGAATCAGTTGGGGGTATTAAATTAGCTGTGGTTGAATAAGTAGGTTGCGATTCTTTAACTTTACTTGCGTACGTAGGTGTTGGTTTGACAGTGTTAAATGAGGTAGTGGTAGGGTTAGTTGAAGTAAGGATAGGAGGAGAGGCTTGAGAGGCTGTAGCGTCAGACGCCTGTGACACCAGCCTGGTTAGTTTAAAGGGGGTTAGGAGTCCATGGGCAAGGTGTGAGACAGCGCGTTGCACGATCTTTAAACTTTTCATGATACCAGCAAGGAGGGGTATGAACAGTAGACTGTGGTAAGGAAATAGGTTGAGAATGGGGCTGAGTAGTGGGGATTGAGGATTGAGGATGAGGTAAGGCTAATAGATTTGGATTAGGAGCAACCAACTGACCTGTTTGCGGTGGCTGTGGTTGTAGGAGAACGAGGCGTTGTCCAGGTTCATATTGGGAGGCTCTAATTGGACCAGAGGGTCGTCCTCGTCTTGAAGAACTTCTCTCTCGTTCCCTGTTGTTAGCTAGCTCTATTCGGAGAGCTTTAAATTCATCTTTAATTGTTTGTAGAATTTCGTTGTTTACTTTAAGACCTTGTGCAGCCGGACTCATATTGTCGTCCTGCGTGGCACAGATTTGGGGGTGATGGGTGTGGTTATCTACTTGGCCAAGGTGGATTTCAATCATCATCTTATCAGCTGTTTTAGCCATTGTGAGGAGGTCTGTATCATCTGGCATACAACGGAGCATTGGCCGTAGGGCAGTAGGGAGACCATTGAGGAAGCGGCGTCGCATTAAGGGTGAGTTTTATCGTCTTCATTGGTCTGTCCAGCCAGGTCTTGCAGATGTCTCAGGAAGGCTGTTGGCGTTTGATCCCAAGAACTTGGTCCTTGAGTAGAGCATTGAGTCGCTCTTCTTCTGATTGGCCGAGTCTCCTGACTAACTCGCTGAGGAGGCTCTCAAAAGCTTGGTCAGACGGAGGCAATAGAGTTACATCCCGCACTACTTTGTATACTTGTGTAGGCAGGAGGTTCTTTGTGATGAGGAACTTGGTTCGTGGGTCCGTAACTCCTTTTATCTCGAAATAATCCCGCAGTTGACTCACAAAGATTCCAGGCTCTTCAGCGGTGAATTGTGGAGTGGTAGGCTGATACATTGTGAGAAAGTCCGTTATAGGTGGTGAATTTGGAGTACCACCATTGGATGACCCTAGGTTGTTATTGGTCATTGTGGCTATTATTTGTTACAAGGTACTAAAAAAAAAATTTAAAATGTGTCACAAACTGACAAGATTTCAACAAATGTTGTTGAATGTAAATAATGGCTTCAAGTAAGCTTGGTTGAGTATGAGACTCAATTAGAGTTATGAATGCCAATAACAAAAAGTTACGTAAAAATTTTTTTTTTTTTTTATGATGTAGCCCAATATTAGCAGAAAAATAGTCTGCGTATAGGCTGTTTACAAAATATAAGTAAAAAATTTTTTTATGATGTAGCCCAATATTAGCAGAAAAATAGTCTGCGTATAGGCTGTTTGCAAAATATAAGTAAATTTGCATAAAAAAACTTTAGAAAATGCTGAATTTATAAAAAGGCAAAATAAAAGGAATATATTTTGCAATAGAATACACTTCCAGTACAGGTGAGTGCTTTGTACTAGTGAATTTAATAAAATTATAGATGCAGACTGAATATATTGACAAAAATTGAGAAAAAACTTAGAAATTTTTTTTTTTTTGCATAAATTACGGTGTTTAGTCACTCCGGGGTCACCAATTGTAAGAGTCCTGTTTTATTTATTTAGACCTTTACAAGTTTACGTAGATAATTAACTATATGCCAGGGTCACCAGCGCCCAAGTACTAGATTGGCATCCGGCACTGCGGCGCAAAGTTAATTTTAATGAAAGAGAAGGGAAGGACTGATTATTAAATCAATATGAATTTTTATATTTTATTGACAACAATTAATGAGTATATGCAAAGGGGATTTTTACCCGTAACAACTTTGATGGACTTATAATGGCGAGATTAAATAATGGCCCGTTTGGCTAATATATAACAGTCTGCAAATAATACTGATTATAATAATGAATAATAATACAGTAATAATAATAGTATAGTAATAATAATAATAATAACTAAAAGATAATAATAACAAAGATAATATCAATAATAACAAAGATAATATCAATAATAACAAAGATAATAACTAAAAGATAATAATAACAAGGATAATATCAATAATAACAAAGATAATAGCCACAATGACAACCTTGTCTGCAAAGAGACAGACAAGAATACTGTAAGTAATATTTTGGAGAAAAAGAGTAATAAAAAATGGCAATAATTAAAATACATATAGGTTATATAGGCCCCAGTAACCTGTGGATGATAAATTACAGTTAATTCTGGTTATGGGATTGTGTTAAGTTGAATGGGAAAACTAAAGGAAATATGTAGGCTACAAATGATTAGTAGGCCATCTGCTAAGAAAATAACATGAAACATAATAGGCTTATAAAGTAAAATATACTAAGAAAATTTAATAGGCAGGCCTTTGCCTCTTCAACATATTGAGCTGAGGTTAATCTAAAACAAAGACTATGGTAGGCCTCAGTTAGGCTAGTTACAATTTGGCTTTAGCCTAGACCTAACTTAGCCTAAGTAATTTATTATATGAATCTTACATTACTATTTGTAGTATGAATCTTAGTACTAATTGCAAACGGTATAAGGCGTTAGTATCTGCAGTATGCGGTATTGCATACAGATATGAAATAGTAAAGAATAAATACTATAAACACAAAACATACCACAAGGAGCTTTGCTTGCTGGCGGGGTGATTTCGAATATAATGTGTAAAGTGGCGTCCTTTGTGTTGTCGTTGCACACAAGTTTGTTTTTACTTAATAATTTTACCAACCAGCCAAAATAATCCTTAAAAGCCCATTCATGTCTAGTCACACCACACTGAATTCTTAAGAATTAAATTTGATCACTGGACATATTTAACTTATTTATTTATTTTAGATTTAAATATTTCACTCATGCCAATTTGTGGCAGTTTTCACTAATAAAGAATACTCTTGTGGTGCAAGGCACTACAAAATTTCATGTGGTTTTCTTCTGATCATTTGTACAGTATATTCTGTTCGTGTCCCTCTGTTGGACATCCACCTGTTTTGTATCACTAATTTTTCTGATGATCTTTGTATCGTCTGCAAAGGCTGGATCACTTGAACATCCGTCACCCCAAACGCATAGGGGTGACGGATCTTCAGGTGAGCATTACTGGAGTGACTGATCTTCAGGTGGCGGCTTGAATTAACATAAGAATAATTTATAAGAATAAGAAATAATTTATAGCTATAGGATAGATAATCCTTTATAAACATGTATATAGGTTGCGTGGTTGCAAGAGAGAATTCTTAAATTCATATCTCCAAGAATTCATGTGGATGGACAGATATTCAGCAAATGCCATTCAATTTCAATCTCAATTTCAATGCCAATTTCAATTTCATTCATTGCCATTCAATTTCCTTGTTAATTGAATTTCAATTTTGATTTTTTTTTATAATTTTAATTTTATTTCCTTTGTAATAAATTTTTGTAATTTATTCTTTTGACTTAATTTTCCGGATCACCAGGGCCTTGACCTAACGATTGGTTAGGTTAGGTCGTGATATTTTCGTTAGTTAGCCTTATACTTATAAGGCTAACTAAAGAAGGCTGGGGGCCCTGAGCTTTAGGTCATCCAATTTTACTTGAGGGTAACTGATCTTCAGGTGAGCAATTTTGGAGTAACTGATCTTCAGGTGATCTTCAGGTGGTTACTTCATTGTCTGTCTGCATGCATGATAATGGTATATGATGCAAACCCCAAAAGGAAAAAGAAAAATGATTCAAAGGACTTTCGTGTATTCTGACGAGGTGTAGTTCTGAATACACGAAAGGCCTTGGAATCATTTTTTCTTTTTCCTTGTGGGTTCCTTGTAAGTTCCATAAATTTTGTACACAAGTAGTTACATACGTTTTTTACAAGTTTTTATTTTTCCACATAGTCTCCATCCTTTTCTACGGCTTTCCCCCACCTCGAAACAAGGGCCTTTATTCCTTGCTGGTAAAAGTCCGCTGGGTTCCGGTGGAGCCACCTCTTAACCTCCTCAACAACCTCATCGTCACTGTGAAACTTTCTTCCACGAATAGCATCCTTCATTGGCCCAAACAAGTGGAAGTCTGAAGGTGCCAGATCCGGGCTGTATGGAGGGTGGGGTAACACAGTGAAGCGCATTTTTGTGATGGCCTCTCTTGTTTGCAAACTGTTGTGTGGTGTTGCGTTATCGTGCAAAAGAAGGACGTCTTCCAGTTTTCTCTCCAGTCGAACTCGCTTTATACGTCTCTGCTGGAGTCTCTGTAGGGTAGCAGTATATGCCTCTGAGTTGATTGTTTGTCCTTTCTTCATAATGTCCACCAGAATCACCCCTTTCATGTCCCAGAAGATGATGACCACAACCTTTCCTGCAGAGGGAGCCATTTTGAACTTTTTCTTGCGTGGGGAGTGTGCGTGATGCCACACTATGGATTGGAGTTTTGTTTCAGGTTCAAAGTGGTGTACCCAAGTCTCATCCCCAGTCACAATTCGTGAAAGGAAGTCATCCTTTCTGTCTCGTATCGAACCAACGACTCAGAAGCAATTTCGGAGCAAGTGTAGTTTACGTCCCCCTATGGTTCCTAATGTAGTTTACGTTCCGCTACATTATCCTATTGTAGTTTGCGTTCCCCAACTTTGTCCGCGTATACCTAATCAAATAAAACGTTAAAACTAACGAAAATATTACGACTTAACCTAACCAATCTGAGGGCAGTAGCACACAGCTTGCTGTTCGGTGTGGATGTTTTGCAGTGTCGTTCGATAATATAGGCTATATATACTATATAGGCTACTACGTTTGTTACTTATGCACCGCAGAAAGAGAATCGGATTTGCATGATTCGTTCATTTTTAACGAATCACTATTGTTTGTATGTTTAACTTTCCAATTTTCCAATTCTTAATGCATTTCTATACTAGTTTTTTCTATCTCATATATATATATATATATATATATATATATATATATATATATATATATGGAAATGAACTCAGAATGGTTCCCTAAGGTTTTTTATGATACACACAGACCGTGCATGGAACAAGGAACTCTTCTACGATAATTAAATCCACTATAGTCCGAATAAGTAATGGTAAATGACAAATACTATAGTTTTTCTTTTTCATGATGCTAGCCCGACGTGGGCAACGGGTCACTTGCAAAGAGGTCCCAAAAATATAGCTTCCCTCACCAGATAGAATCCAGCCTTGGGACAGGATCTAGGGTTTAAAGCAGCCTAACCCAGCTACATTTAGAACCTCAATATAAGCAAAAGACTCGCTGCCTTCACGTCAGATTAAATACATCAAAGAAAAAGGGGTAACTATTATATTTTTAGCCAAAAACCAAAACATAAACCTCAACTGGGAATTGAGCGTCCACTTTTCAAGGCACATATGGAAAACTGATATGTGTGGGTAGTTGGAAGGTAACGAAAATGGTTCACTGAGTAGGTAGGTAGTTAATCTAACAATTATTAAACTTCTTTTATGTCAATAACTGGGTGGATGAAACCAATTGGTTGCTCACCAGAGTTATTCTTCACACTAGTATTTACATACTGTGTGATAGAGCGTGCTCGGTAATAGATATACATTACCGATCAACCAACCGAAAAAAAACCAAGAGGACGCTGGTGGAAAAAGCCGGGGGAAGAACGAAAAGAAGCAACGGAAGAACAAGACGGGACGGGGAGAAGGAAGAGGCTAAACAACGGAAAAGATCCCCACCAGCAAGTACGCTCTCACCAATGGAGCAAAGAGAAGAGGGACTGTCTAATAACACTCAGTAAGTGATCAGTTGTGTTTTTGAACCCAGTTTGGAGACATAATATAAGCTGGGTCAGTAAAATTAGGCGTACATTGTGGTCTAAGACCTAACGTTAACTCATAGCTTAACAAAGGCTAAGGTAAATTACCCTAACCTAATTTGGTGAGGAATCCTACTGTGGACCTCAATTTACTCTGCTCGCTCTGGACCATTTCCGGAATCTCTAGGCTGACCCCAGACGACCCCTACAAGGCTAGGCTTAATCTACTCTATAGTTAGACTGAAGATAAGGGGTGGGTTAATTGGGGACCAATTCATACAGAACATTTTTCACAGTGGTGGCCCGTGTCAAGGGGAATTTATATACTTTAGGCTTAACTTTACTTAACAAAATTTGCAGAATTAGGCTAAATGGTCTAGCTTAAACCTAATCTAATCAAGCCTAAAGTAACAAACTTGTCTAATTAGGTCTACAACCTAGGGCCTAACTAGGAAACATTTACATTTAAGGAGTCTCATTCTTTTATAAGCTTAGAACTGAGTGGCACATAAATACTTGGGGTGGATTTAACTAAATTTAAAACTTGACTGTTTTGTCTGATTACTCAATTTATTTGATCTCTCGTTTCTGATAATTTCTTCTCACCTTATATTTCATTACAATCCTTAGTTAAACTATTTTGTCTTAAACAAGGAGGTACATTTCAATTAACTCACCAATAAGTTCCCTTTAAAACATAAATAGTTAACGAAACTCCAAGACAACATTAGTAAACAATCATTTAAAATGCATACAACTCCAAGCATCCAATTCTTCTTTTAAGGAAGAATCACTCAACAGATTTTGTCAACAGGCACATGCATTCCTTGCAATCTATGTGTATATATATATATATATATACAAAGGTGGGCAGGACCGAGTTCCAAAAGGACCGAACTCCAGGAACTCGGTCCTTTTTAAGGACCGTGAGCGGGAAAGTCGGTCTTTTTCTCAGTGAGGATCGAAATGAGGAGCGACGGTCCATTTTTAAGTAATTCCGGACGGTCCGATCCGGACGGTCTTTTTTAGTGATGTTAGTGTGTTTAGTGATTATTTGAAGTTCTAAAGAAGATGGATCGTTTCCTCCAGAAGACTCAGAAAGAGACTGAGACTGAACTGAAACTTGTTTCAACACCTGGAGGAGACGAAGAATCTACTGATGTTAGTGCTTCAACTTCAAGTCAAGCAACTGGAGCTCCTAGCGGAAGAACTGAACCCGGCAATCCCTGGCCGTACCTGGACAAATACTTTGAATACCTGGGCCCAAGGGTGAGCAGAACCTGGAGTACAAGTGCTTGCTGTGCCTGCCGAACAAGAACATCCTCTCGACAAGCAACAAGAGCCAAAACAACCTTGAAGGACTTGTTCATCAAGTTTAACACGCCTATCCCATCCAGTGCCGCCGTGGAGAGGCTCTTCTCTTTGGGGAAGGAAGTCCTCAAGCCGAAAAAGTCAGGGCTCAGTGACAGCCATTTTGAAATGCTAGTCTTCTTGAAGGGAAACTCAAGCATTTAACTTAATAACTTTTTTTCATCATTTATGTATTGTATTAATTATAATTTACGTTAATAAAATTAAAGATTTCCACTGTCTTTAATTTCATTTTTCATTTTAATCAAATTTTTCACTTATATTATATATAAGGACCGAGGACCGAGTCGTTCCTAGGTCTTATCTTCATAAAGGACCGTGACCGGGACCGTCGGTCCAGTTTGAGGCAAGGACCGGGACCGTCGGTCCTTTTTGAGGCCCGGGTGCCCACCTTTGTGTATATATATATGTGTGTGTGTGTGAATATATACTATACTCTTTACATGTGCCACAAATACATGCAACCTATCTGAACATAAGCAAGGATTGCATGGGGTTACTCGGGATTACATGGGTTACTCAAAAAGGTCTTATGGCCTACTGTGGCCATAGCCCAAACACTGAACCTTGGTCTTATGGCCTACTGTGGCCATAGCCCAAACACTGAACCTTTGTCTTATGGCCTACTGTGGCCATAGCCCAAACACTGAACCTTGGTCTTATGGCCTACTGTGGCCATAGCCCAAACACTGAACTTTGGTCTTATGGCCTACTTTGGCCATAGCCCAAACACTGAACCTTGGTCTTATGGCCTACTTTGGCTATAGCCCAGACACTGAACCTTGGTCTTATGGCCTACTTTGGCCATGGACCAAACAACAAGGGTCTTATGGCCTACTTTGGCCATGAGCCAAACAACAAGGGTCTTATGACCTACCATGGCCATGGGCCAAACAACACAAAACCAGTACAGGATTCAAAGTTCCAAGCCCTCCAGATCTACCTGTGGAGGAGTAACATTTACTCTACTAAAACTACAGGTATTGACTAGTCTGAAGTGGTAGGAGGTTTGAATACAGTACAAACTCATTTAACACTAAACTTCCTTAAAGAACATTTTTATGTAGACAATCTAATAGGCTCAAGTTCTCAACATCAACAAGATCTGAATTATCTGAGTTCTATGAAAACTCTCAAAACATCATCAACAATAGACCACTCACGTATGTGAGTGACAACATTAATGACCCGCAACCATTAACTCCAAATCATTTGATTCGGGGAGAACAAGTTAGTCGCCTGCCGGACTACAATATAGACTCTTCAGAAGACCCAAACTGGACTCAACATGATGAACTCCAAACTAAGTTACAACACTTAACTAGAGTTAAAGCTCATTTTATTAAACAGTGGAAAACTGAGTACTTGCTGGGTCTAAGGGAGAGACATAAACAAATAACTAAGAAGGATTGGTCGGACACAATTAAGGTAGGGGACCTTGTTCTAATACATGACAGTATTACAAGACAATACTGGCCTCTGGATAAAGTTTTAGAACTCAGACCAGAAGCAGACGGGGTAACAAGAGTAGTCAAATTAAGGACTTCAACGGGTGACATAACAAGAGACATTTCTCTTTTGTACCCCTTAGAATCTGGACCCAAAATAATGGACTCTGGAGAACCCCCTCCACCATCAGTAATGACTGGAGACACTGAACTTCCAGTAACTATACCCTTGGGCCTTGACAGTAGAAGTGGTAACACATCCTATTACAACATTGACAGACACAAGACCTCAGCTACAAATAGCGTTGAAGGCGCGACTAGTCTTACAGCAAAAGATAGACGCTGGGGAATTGTAATTTCATCTTCTAACTTTCACTTTTCCTCTTCTTATGGTAAAGACCATGAACAGTTTCATCCTATGGATATATATTTTCTCTTCTAATTAAATGCTACATCTTCTCCATGAGAAGGTGAGGATAGTCAATGTTAATCGGATTAACAGGTGTTTACAGTCAAATAGTTAGCTAGTCTGCACTCAGACATAAAAATTGGTGACAATGACACCAAGCTTTTTATCTCCCGGGGCCCCCAATATATGGAAAAATGATATGTGTGGGTAGTTGAGAGGTAACGAAAATGGTTCACTGAGTAGGTAGGTCGTTAATCTAACAATTATTAAACTCCTTTTATGTCAATAACTGGGTGGATGAAACCAATTGGTTGCTCACCAGAGTTATTCTCCACACTAGTATTTATATACTGTGTGATAGAGCGTGCTCGGTAATAGATATACATTACCGATCAACCAACCGAAAAAAAACCAAGAGGACGCTAGTGGAAAAAGCGAGGGGAAGAACGAAAAGAAGCAACGGAAGAACAAGACGGGACGGGAAGAAGGAAGAGGCTAAACAACGGAAAAGATCCCCATCAGCAAGTACGCTCTCAACAATTGAGCAAAGGGAAGAGGGACTGTCTAATAACACTCAGTAAGTGATCAGTTGTGTTTTTGAACCCAGTTTGGGGACATAATATAAGCTGGGTCAGTAAAATTAGGCGTACATTATGGTCTAAGACCCAGCATCAACTCATAGCTTAACAAAGGCTAAGGTAAATTACCCTAACCTAATTTGGTGAGGAATCCTACTGTGGACCTCAATTTACTCTGCTCGCTCTGGACCATTTCCGGAATCTCTAGGCTGACCCCTACGAGGCTAGGCTTAATCTCCTCTATAGTTAGACTGGAGATATTAGGGGTGGGTTAACTGGGGACCAATTCGTACAGAGCATTTTTCACAGCACATAACATGTCCGTTTCAAGATGGGAATGAACTCAGAATGGTTCCCTAAGTTTTTTTATGATACACACAGACCGTGCATGGAACAAGGAACATTTCTACGATAATTAAATCCACTATAGTCCGAATAAGTAATGGTAAATGACAAATACTATAGTTTTTCTTTTTCATGATGCTAGCCCGACGTGGGCAACGGGTCACTCGCAAAGAGGTCCCAAAAATATAGCTTCCCTCACCAGCTATCTGCAAAGCAGATAGGATCCAGCTTTGGGACAGGATCTAGGGTTTAAAGCAGCCTAGCCCAGCTACATTTAGAACCTCAATATAAGCAAAAGACTCGCTGCCTTCACGTCAGATTAAATACATCAAAGAAAAATGGGTAACTATTATATTTTTAGCCAAAAACCAAAACTTAAACCTCAACTGGCAGAATTGAGCGTCCACTTTTGAAGGCACATAACATATCCGTTTGATGGGAATGAACTCAGAATGGTTCCCTGAAGTTTTTATGATACACACAGACCGTGCATGGAACAAGGAACTCTTCTAGGATAATTAGTGACCCATTTCCCACGTCGGGCTAGCGTCATCAAAAAGAAAAACTATCGTATTTGTCATTTACCATTACTTATTGGGACTATAGTGGATTTTATTATCCTAGAAGAGTTCCTTGTTCCATGCACGGTCTGTGTGTAACATATATGTGTATATATATATATATATATAGGGTGAACCAAATGTAGGTGGACAGTAAATGATAACGTTTATTTTGAGAATACATATTTAATTTTTTTGTATACTATAATACAAAATAAAATTTAAATAAATTTAGTTATAACATTTAATATAATAAGGGTGGGGCACGGGAATCAAGTGTTTTTTGAATAGCTAGTAATCGGCCATTAGGAATGGGAGGGGCGTGCGGTAGGTAGCATTCCATTCCTGGGTTCATAGCATTTAACTTTAACTAACACTCACCTTTATCTTTCAGGTGCCATCATGGAGCAGTGGACGTTAGAACACCGCATGTTCGCGTATGATCATTTTGTTAGGAGTGGCGAGTCAGTGACAGCAGTTCAGTGTGCGTTTCGCCGCAGATTCAACATTCATCGAAATGACTCTGTTCCCGCTCGTGACACAATCTTACGTTGGGTTAACAATCTTCGAACAGGAGGCTCAATAATGAAAACAAAACCGAAGGGGCCGCAACGCACTGTGCGTACTCCAGAGAACGTTGAAAGGGTCAGACAAGCGATGTTGCAAAGCCCAGGCCGCTCTGCTCGGAGACATTCAGCTGCACTCGGAATCAGCAATCGTACTGTTAGACGGATTTTGCATGAAGAATTACATTTTCACCCATACAAGTTAGCGATGGTGCAGGAATTGAATGTAAACGATTGCCCCCAACGACTGAATTTTGCACAGGAAATGCTTGCACTTTATGAGCACAATGAAAACATGATGGTGGTAATGAGTGATGAAGCCCATTTCCACCTTAATGGGGCCGTCAACAGTCAAAACTGTCGGTATTGGGCTGCTGAAAATCCGCGACAACTCCATGAAAAACCGCTGCATAGCCCTAAGGTTACAGTTTGGTGCGCGGTGGGAAAGTTTGGCGTCATCGGTCCCTATTTCTTCGAACAAAATGGGGTTACCGTTACCATAACATCTGGGCGTTACATTGAGATGGTGAACACCTTTTTCATCCCTGAGTTACGAAGAAGGCGTATTGCTCGTCGACATTTGTGGTTTCAGCAAGATGGGGCCACGCCACACACCGCCAGAGCGTCAATGGCTGTTCTTCGCCCCCTGTTTCCCAACCATCTCATTTCGAGATTTGGTGACATTGCATGGCCCCCTCGGTCCCTTGACTTGTCCACATGTGACTTCTTTCTATGGGGGTACCTCAAGTCACGTGTCTACGAGGACAAGCCCCGTACATTAGATGCATTGAAGGAAGCGATCCATCAACAAATCATCCAAATCAACAGAGACCTGCTGGGAAGAGTGGAGGCCAATTTTCGTAAACGCCTTCAACAATGCGTCGACGGCCAAGGACATCATATGCCAGATATAATTTTCGGTACATGATTATTATGACATGAAATGCTATGTTCTTACGAATGTTGTTCTACCAATATATTTTCTTTACAAAAATAAATATCATTTTCCTGATTATTCCAAAAACACTTGGTTCCCGTGCTCCACCCTAACACAAACACCATAGTTATAATGAACACCATAGTTATAATATAATATAACACAAACCGTATTCAACCTACTGTCCACCTACTTTTGGTTCACCGTGTATATATATAATTATATATATATATATATAAATATATATATATATACAGTATATATATATAAATATATACACAGTGCCATTTAAAAGCATGCCATTTATTATATATAACTTAAATTTTAGGTTTAGGTACCTTGTTATAATGTTCAGCACACTCTGTTTGTTAACCACCATACGTCACATATTACTTTTGTTACTTTACTTTTGTTGAGTTTGAACGACGGTTCAGGATCGACCTGTGGTCGACCCCTCTGCAGCATCCCGTCTCATTTGCGGGATTTGGTGAAGGAGGGAATTGCTCCCTGATCTCCTCCTGCCTCGTAGCCAGCCACGCATGGCTGGTCAGGGACTTTGCACAAGAATCTGTCCAGCTGGTTCTTGAAGTTATTCAGGACGGTGTGCTGGAGATTCCTCACTTCTTTTGGAAGGACATTGAAAAGCTTTGGGCCCGTATTCTGAGGGTATTTTTCATCCTCGTTTTCATGGCCCCTTGTCCCACCGCAGCTGGGACCGTACAAAATCTGCCCTTCTCTTATTCAGTTGTTTCTATTTCATTTCTGAGGTTAGGGACAGAGCCCTCAAGTATTTTCATATGTACAGTATATTATTGTGTACCGCTCGCGCCTTCTTTGAAGTGAATAGAGTTCCAGGGATTGTAGTCGAGACCAGTAGTCTTCACCTCCCGTTTCCTCTATCTTAGACGTAAAAGTCCTTTGTATAGCTTCACTGCTCGCAATGTCTCTTTTCTGTGTGGGCTTGTGAGTACTGAGCAATACTCAATTATTGGTAGGACTAGACTCTTCCATAATTTGAGCATGATGTTTGGTTTTCTGCTGCGGAAGCTCCTCCAGATGATTCCCATTATTTTTCTAGCCGTTGTGATTTTGATTTTATAGTGCTCTCTGAATTCTGCATCCGAGACATTACCCCAAGATCCCTGACTTGTGGATTTGGTGTTATCTCTTTGGCTTGCGGGGTTTTGTACCCTTTTTTCTGTAGCTCTTTATTATTACCATATCTGAGAAGTTGGAATTTTTCTTCGTTGAACTTCATATTGTTGTCTATATATATATATACACAACGGGGTGTGCCATAAAAAAGGGTACAGTTGAAAAAAAGGCTATAAAATCAACATTTGTCATTTAATTTTAATAAAACTTCTACACAATAAAACATATGTATTATCTATATGCAAACAAAACAAGTTTTCAGACTAAAATATAAAATAATTCAAATTCTATCAACATTTAAGGAAAGAGTATGATTTTTCTACTTAACTTGCAAAAATTAATTATTAAACCTTTTAATATTTTTTATAAAAATAATTTTAACGTAAAATTTGCCTGAAATTATTAAAAAATTGTTTGAAATGCTTTCCTTCCATTTCAATAACTTTTTTATTCTTGGTCGGGTTCATCTATGGCTCGATTTACTTGTTCCTGTGGAAGCTCTTCCCATTTTTGAACAATGATCTCGCGTAAATGAGCGACATCTTTTAGTAATTGGAATGCAAAACTGCAACAGAAAATAACAAATATTCAAATGCTTTCTTACATTTTGATACATCAGTATTCATTATGAAACAATTGTGCTTTAATGTAGGGAATAACATTACGTACAGGATTTGCACAAAGTAGACTAAGTTGAATAAACCATCAAAACCAAATACAGTGAACAAACAAGTAATTCCTTTTTAACCAAAATATTTCATTTTTAACAGCACTTTCAGAAGAATTTGTGGAGACTGATTTCCATGACCAAAACTATCGATGAAATGACAAGTCTAGGCATGAGAAGTGTAAAACCCATTTGTGGATAACATCATTTCACTCCATTTATATTATTGGTTTTATTTTCTATTTATGAATTATTAAGATTTATTATCAAAAGGTAGAACATGGCGAAAAAAAAACACTTACCCAGACTTCGGAGGTCATTCATTTTGAAGGGTGCACGAATGAAGAATTTTGTGGCATTCTGAGGCATGATGTCATACTGGCCATTTATTCTTTACGATACCCATAAATCTGTGACAATATCGTTCGAAAAGCCCTCCCTCGTCCAGGGCATATATTCTAGTCACCGGAAGTGCCACAATTCAGAAATAGTGCAAGTGCACATTAATAACAATGAAAATTAAAGGTTTCTAATTAGTTTTCGACATTATCTCAAAGATGACTTAAATTTAGGACATTATTTTGTTCACGTACTAAAACTAAGATACTAAATTCTACAGTCCAAAATTTTAATAAAAGAATAGAAAAATAAGAGGTGAAAATATCAGTAAAGTTAATTTCATTACTGCAATAACCCAAAAAACTACTTTCTGATGAAAGTAATGTTGAACTTGTATGTCAAAAAATAAGCTACAATAAATATAATTTTTCTTGCGTAGATCAAGTCAAAATCTGCGTCACAGTTATTCCCATTGTAGTGCATTTCTCCGAGTTAGTGTGCATTATTATTATTATTATTATTATTATTTAAGAGCCTCTGTAACAAGTCCCAGCCGTTTACAGCAGTGTGGAACAGTTTAAAGTTACCACCAACATAAAGCTGAAACTAGCATAACCCAAATATCACTTAGATTCAGACCTACTTTTTTATGCATAGGTGCATAAAGCATTAGTGCGATGCAAATGCATGCAATATTCCAACACTGTTGGAAAAGATGCACAAGGGCCATAAAAGGGGTTTAGGGGTAAAAAGTGCCAAACTTTAACATAAAGGGAACAGAGCCTAGTGCAATATTGCTAGAAAAGGTGCGCAAGGGCTAGGGAAGAGAGGTGTGGGGTGGGGGTGATAAACGTAAAAATTAAGCGAATAGAGGAGTTAGCGCGCCTAGCAAAATCTCACCTCAGACCTACATTCAACCCAATAGCATAATTACGGACTTTAGCGGTCATCAGCAATACCATACCGCATCAAACATCTAAGTAGACTTAGGGGTTACCATCAGCAGCACGATACTACATCAATAGCATAATTACAATGCCATACAATCAATCCTATAACAAGGCGTTTTCTATTCGGCAAAAAGTTGCTAAACTTTTACAAAATTCTAAACTTTAGCAGAAATACAGCTGTTAAATAATTTTTTGCATACGATAACATTATTAATAACTGATGTTAATTATGGAGCAAGCTGCACAACAATTGTGAGTATAAATAAAATTAGATGCATGTTATTAATTTTTTAAAGAAGTAGTAGTTTTAACAGTGATTTAGGCCTAACTTTGCTTTTTGAAAAGCCTATTCTCCAAACTTTAAGGGCTAGACACCAATCGACCAGTGAAGTACTCCGGGGGGATGTTAGACAGAAGATAAGGAGTACTAGAACTCCTTTTCTCCTGTCACTGTCCCCTTTAGCTGATCTTTTTCCGTGCCTCATCTACCTTGTGAGCAGTCCAACATGCTCTCAAACACACACTTCTCTCCCTATTTTTCATTACATATACATACATCTTACACATTACATACTCTTTTCAAAATTAGAAAAAAAAAGGCAACAACTTCAAGTCCCATACTGAAGATATTGTAAACGTCCCCACTTCTGCCTACCCTGCTGCCAAAACGGGAACGCAGACTCGGGCAGTAGGGCTGGATATGCTACCGCCCATTCGATATGTTCTGGACCTCTGCCTCATTCACTTTTCATAAATTTCCTGCAACATTCGTGGCTTTTCATAAAATTTTCAATCTGTCAAATACCACCTCTCCTCTAAACCTTACTTTCTCTTTCTCATTGAAACTCAGGTGTCTTGGCCAACTGACAGGAATCCCTTTTCTGTACCCTCTTACTTTCTCTATACTCAATTTTACTCCAAAGGTGGATGTTGCGTATATGTACATAATCACCTAACTTGTTCTGATATTCCCAAAATCGAATCCTCCAAATTCTATACCCTCTGACTACGGCTTACATGACAATCTCAAACTAAATACATCTGCGCTGTTTACCTTTCTCCTAATTCTACTGACTATCCAAAACTCTTTGATTACCTCATTTCCAAAGTGGAAAACATTCTAACCCACTCTCCTTTCGCTGAAATCTCCATTTTAGGTGATTTCAGTGTTCACCACATTTCACTGATATCCCCGGTGAACGAGTTTGCATTTTCTATCCTGAATGACCTTGAGCATATTGTACAGCACTCTACTCGTATCCTCAATCGCCTTGGAGATAGGTCCAACATTCTGGATTTATTTCTCACCTTCCATCCTTCTTACTCTCCCAAACTTTTCTCTTCGTTGGGCTCCCCCGACTACAATCTTATATCTATTTCCTGACCTATCGCTCTAATTCGGCCTTTGGATCTTCCCAAGAGGAGATGCCTTTGGCACTTTGGCGCTGCTGATTGGGAGGCCTTTAGGCAGTACTTCTGTGATTTCCTATGGAATGAGTACTGCTCCCGTGGCCGGGGACCCTCCGAGTGTGCTGAGTGCATCACGGAGGTGATTCTCTCGGACATGGAGCGTACATTCCATATTCTATTCCAACTGCTAATGCAAAAACACCTTGGTTTAATTTTACTTGTTCTAATGCTATCCACAACAGAGTGAAGCCTTTCAGAAGATACTGTCGCCATCCAACTCCTGACTCTCACTCACCTTATATTTTGCCCGGAATCGTGCAAAATCTGTTCTTCGACTCGCCAAAAATTCCTTTATCCGACAAAATGTGAAAACCTATCCGATTCAATTCTTCTCACTCTTTCTGGCATCTAGCTAAGAACCTCTTCAACAACTTTACTTCCTCTTCTTTCCCCCCTCTTTTCCATTTCGACGGCCTAGTTGCTGTCTCTTCTTCTGACAAAGCTGAACTCTTGGCTCAAACTTTCGCTTCCAACTCAACCATGGACGATTCCGGTGCTGTTCCTCCATCTCCTCCTCCCTCTGACTTTATTAGTTCTGAAACTAGGATCTCTTCCAAAGGTGTTTATTCTGCACTATCTGGGCTCAACTCTAGGAAGGTGTACGGTCCTGATGGTGTTCCTCCTGTTGTTCTTAAGAACTGTGCTTCAGTGCTGATACCCTGCCTCGGCAAACTCTTTTGTCTTTGTCTTTCATCTGGTACTTTTCCTTCCTGCTGGAAGTTTGCTTTCATTCAGCCTGTCCCAAAGAAGGGTGACCACTTTCAACCTTCCAACTATCGTCCAATTCCTTTGATTTCTTGCCTTTCTAAAGTTTTGAATCTATCCTTAATAGGAAGATTCTTAAACACCTCTCTTCTCAATCTTCTTTCAGATCGTCAGTATGGGTTTCGCAAGGGATGCTCTACTGGCGAGCTTCTTGCATATCTTTGACTCTTGGTCAATGGTCATCCTCCTTTCGGGATTTCGGTAAAACCTTTGCTATGGCGCTAGACATATCAAAAGCTTTTGGTCGAGTTTGGCACAAATCTTTAATTTCGAAACTGCCCTCCTTCGGTTTCTATCCTCTTATCTGTGCCTTCATCTCTAATTTCCTTTCTGGCCCGTCTATAGCTGAGGTTGTCAGTGGCGTACATAAAGGGGGACATAGGCCCCCCATTGTAAAAATTATTACTACTCTCATTAAAGATATTTGAAAAAGAAATTTTCAAAAATCGATAACTTTGCAACATTCACCACAAAAAAATTTTGATGTCGTATGGAATTTCAGTTATTTCATGGTTACCAGGACATGTTATTAATTCAAAACTTAAAAGCAATTTTGGCTGACTTAGGAACGTTTATATATGTCTTTATATGTACGATTAATTTGTGCAAATTTAATTCTTTGCCCATAAATTGGAAATAAAATACAGTACAATTGAAGTCTTCCAAGATGCAATTAATTTTGAACCCAAATCAATCATCATCAATTTTGAGCTCACACACACACACACACACACACACACACACACACACACACACACACACACATACATACATACATACATACATACATACACACACACACACACACACACACACATATATATAATATATATATTATATTATATATATTATATATATATATATATATATATATATATATATGATTGAACTCAGAATGGTCCCCTGATTTTTTTCATGATACACACAGACCGTGCATGGAACAAGGAACTCTTCTGGGAAAATTAAATCCACTATAGTCCGAATAAGTAATGGTAAATGACAAACATTATAGTTTTTATTTTTCATGATGTTAGCCCGACGTGGGCAACGGGTCACTCGCAAAGAGGCCCCAAAAATATAGCTTGCCTGTCGGTCTAAGGTGGAGTAAAAAGCTTGACCTTCGTCCGAATGAACAATTCGGGCGAAAGCTAACCAAAAGTTATATATAGTGTGTATGTGGCCCCCCCTTTAAGAAATGCTGTGTACTCCCCTGGAGGTTGTCGATGGTCGACCACTGTTCTTCTCCTAAAGCTATCAACAATGGCGTTCCTCAGGATTCTGTCCTGTCACCCACTCTTCATTTCTCCCCCGCTTCCCAAAGCGTCCCCTCAACAGTCACTCCATGTTTCGCGTAGGACAGCTATGGAACACCTGCTCTGACCTGACCTGATCTTTCTGCCATTTCTGACTGGGTCAGAGAAAGCCTTGTGGCTTTCAATGCCTCAAACACTCAGTTCCTCCATCTCTCTACTCGTCACAATCATCCACACGACTATTCCCTTATCTTCAACAACACAAAACTCAATCCTTCCTCTTCTCTTAACATTCTTGGTTCTCATGATCTTTCCTGGAAAGATCACATATACTCTCTTTTCAAAACAGTTTCGAAGAAGTTAGGTGTGCTGTACCGCCTCCGCAGTTTCTTCCCCCCCCCCCCTCAGTCGCTGTCTCTGTACAGCGGTCTTGTTCGCCCCTGTATGGAGGATGCTTCTCATGTGTGGGGTGGCTCAACCCATACAGCCGTACTTGACCGGGTGGAATCAAAGGCTTTTCGTCTCATCAGTTCCCCGCCTCTTACTCAATGCCTTCAATCCTTCTCTCTTCGTCGCAATGTTGCCTCACTCTCTCTTTACTGTCACTATTATAACGGACACTGCTCTTCTGAATTCTCTAACTGCATGCCTCCTTTAAGGAGAGCACGCATCACCAGACTTTCGACGCAGTCTCATTCCTTTTCTGTCCGACTCTCCAACACAAGGTTTAATCGGTATTTTCAATCTTTCATCTACTCAACCTGTCAACTCTGGAACAATCTTCCTCAACCCACCTTCCCTCTGTCTATAACCTCCAATCTTTCAAATACAGAGTGTCTAGGCATCTCGAAAACCTTGGACCTTGATTTTGGCTTCCTTCTTCTTCTGTGAGAGGGCGCTTTTCCGGGCATTTGGCCTTGGCCCCTCCTTCCTGCATAAAAAAAATCTTATTCCACTTTTTCATGTTTTAGATTGATATATGTTTTCCAGTTTACCATTTGTAATAAATGCAAAAAAACTTCACTTTTCTACGTGAAGGTCAAAATATGATAATAAAAACCCACTCTAATAGACAGAGTTTATTTCTACAACAGTTTCGATGCCCACTGGCATCCTCTTCGGGTGGATACAGAAAAACGAATGAACCAAAAAAAACAAGAGGAAAAACAGTCCAGGGACCATTAAGAAATTTGCACCTAGATTAGATCCCATTCTCCCGACACCGGAAGGGCATTTTATTAAAGGGTCCCGCTTATAAGTACATTCGCACAAATTAAAACTATCTTCTTGTTCTATACATACAGATTCTATTATTTTTTACATAATTATTACATTTATTATTACATTTATTATTGCATTATTATTTATTACAGAAATTATAAATTTATTATTACATTGTTGGTCATTATTACAGAAATTATAAACCGAAAAACGAATGAAAAAGGCGAGAAGGAAACAAATCCAAAGACTGTTAAGAAATTCGCACCTTGGTCAGATCCCGTTCTCCCGACACCGGAAGGGCATTTTATTAAAGGGTCCGCTTATAAGTACATTCGCACAAATTAAAAACTATCTTCTTGTTCTATACATACAGATTCTATTATTTTGACATAATTACTACATTTATTATTACATTTACGTTTATAACATTTGTTATTATTACCTTTACATTTTATTATTACATTTATTTTATTACCTTTATTATTACATTTATTATTATTGCATTTACATTTATTTCCACATTTATTACTTTTATTATTACATTTACATTTATTACTATTACGTTTATTATTGCATTTACATTTTACCGAAAAAAACGAATGAACCAAAAGTGAGTAAGGAAACAATCCAGAGACCTTTAAGAAATTCAAACGTAGGTTAGATCCCGTTCACCCGACGCCGTAAGGGATTTTTTGACCAATAATAAAGGTAATAAAATAAATGTAATCCTAAATGTAAAGGTAATAATAATAATAATAATAATAAATGTTATAAACGTAAATGTAATAATAAATGCAATAATAAATGTAGTAATCATGTCAAAATAATAGAATCTGTATGTGTAGAAGAAGATAGTTTTAAATTTGCGCGCGAATGTACTTATAAGCGGGACCCTTTAATAAAATGCCCTTCCGGTGTCGGGAGAACGGGATCTAACCTAGGTGAAAATTTCTTAATGGTCCCTGGACTGTTTTCCCTCTTGTTTTTGGTTCATTCGTTTTTCTGTATCCACCCGAAGAGGATGCCAGTGGGCATCGAAACTGTTGTGAAAATAAACTTTGTCTATTAGAGTGAGTTTTTATTATCATACCATTTGTAAGTTCTGTTATGTTGTACATTTTCACAGGGGTGTACCGAAGGTAAGGGGAGGGCGACAAAGGCCATCGCACCCCCCCCCCTCCTTGGGCCTTGTACCGGTGTCTAGTAAAGTTTGTACAAACAGTTACAGAGATAAGCATTGTTCGTTTTAGTTTGTATATTTTATAGTAAGAATACATTTTAAATTATTATGAATTCATTCTGTATGCATTAATATAAAATATTAATACTAAACCTGTCATCCGAGGCAGTAGCGTGGTAGGACTCTCATCACTGGTAGGGCGAGAGAGAATTTTGGCGCCCTCTTGAAATGATTCGAAATTTTTAATTTTAGCATTTTTTGACCGTTTTGAGACTGAGACGTATTTGTTTACATTTATCGTTTTGAACGTTATAAACAGGACCAAACTGCTAAATTTTTTCGGTTAATAAATTTATAGAAATATGGGTTGTTTTATGCAAAAATATTATTATTACAAACTTCTTACAACAATAGAAAGCACAAAACGTTTTGAAACAATAGAAAGCACAGCAAATGTGTGTCATGTATGTGAAAATAAATACTTAACGTCTCTACTACATAATTAGGGAATCGAGAGAAATTTAGATGATTGACCAAATCGAATAATAGCCGGTCTGTGTCTTGTTCTTTGCTATATTTCGTTCGACTGACATCAGCATTATACCAGAAGCATCTCCTGCGACATGAAATTCCTTATGCGCGTTTCGATTCGCTTCAATGCTGAAAAGGATCTCTCAGCCGTTGCTGATGTAGCAGGAATTGCCACTAATATGCCATATGCTTTGAAAGAGTTGGATAGGCTTCAGTAAGACCCGTATCATGAAGAGTACAGTGTAGGCGCTGTAAATCGTTTATGTGTTCGATAATAAAGGGAATACGGAACTGAAGCTATAGAGCTCCAAGGCACATTCGTGACTATTTTTGATGCTGTAATTTACTGCAATATTCATCGATCTCATTCTCCAATGTAGACATTTGAGCACCAATATTAGAGAAATTTGTTGGACAAAGTTTTTGTGTTGATTTAGTACACTTCGATTTGCAGAAAGTCGATCGTTCATTGCCGAGTTAATTTTGTTTAGAACAGTTAAAATGTTTCACGTGTCCATTTTGCCTGACTATTTTCAGTGATTCAGTATCATTCTCATTGATCTGGTCTCTCTTTTTACGTGCACGTATGACTGGCCACTATGTTTTATCGTCGATTTCTTTGACAACAGCAATTGACTGTCTGTAGATAGCGACTGAGTGGGCCTGTTATCATGAATATTTTATGAAACACGCAAGCTCTTGCAAGATACTCGACTCTGACAATGTGAAGTAGACAGCTGCTTCCGAGGATTTCCGAACGCTGTTCTGACTAAACTCTTGAGATGTGGTGATCTCATTCAAGGTTTCACATATCGGTGTGTATCTAGATATGAATACATCTAGAAAAATTCATGAGCCGTCCAGCGTACTGTGTTCAGTTTCTTCAATGTTTGAACTTCCAAACCTGATTCCTTTTGTGTATCTTCAAAAAGTGAATGTATGCGATTAGATTGTGTAAACATGACATATAATGTCTCCAGTGTTCCAAAAGAGTAACAGCATCAACAGACGCTGACGAAACATCTGAAAGTACCAAATTGAGGATGTGTGCATTGCAGTGAACATATATAACTTGCTCACCGATATCGCGTCTGATTAGCGCCTGTAATCCGCCATAGCACCCACTCATGTTCGCAGCACCATCATATGACTGGCAAACAAGAGTCTCATAAACAGTCAACATTGCGGTCAGAAAAAAACAGACTTTACCAAACTCAGAAGCATTTCTGATGTAGTATTTGAAGCATGTTGTAGGCCAGCAAATGCTCACAAACACCACCACCCACAAGCAACACGAACACAAATACTAACGTGTTCTTGATGTGATACATCAGGAGATGTGTCAACAATGATGGACCATGCAGCAGCTTTTTTTTATTTTCTTTACAATTTCGATTGTTATTTCTTCTCCAATTATTCAATTATCCTCCTTTGCGTATCATTACTCAAAAAAAGTTAAATTGGAACCACGGACCTGATTCTCAGTTTCCTGCTGTGATGAAGAACCTTTTCTATCTGTCTCTCTAGTACTTGAATCATACACAGCAAGAAAATCAGAGACCGGTGAATCCACGCGGAAAATTCCACCGCGGAAAATTCCACCAGGTAAAATTCCACCAATGGTAATGCCACCAAAGTAAATTCCACCGCGGAAATTTCCACCGCATCAGTTGTGTATATATTCGTAGAGGTAACAAGTGCTCATTTGGTGAACTGCTCATTATATATACTCACCAATAGTGAAGTGATCATGCCCTTATCATTTATTAAAAACAGAGAAGAACAAACTAAAAACTATATGATGATGAAAATTATATTTATGAGATGCATACATCAAATACCAACAAAACAAAGACATATTGCGATGTGAACATTTTTATGACGGCTGCAGAGCCAGGATTCATACCACTTTACAACTGCAGTGAACCAGAAATCATTTATCCAACGGGCATCATAACCACCAGCAAGCAGTGCAAAAGTTGAAGCTCGAAAGCATTGAGTTCAATGAAAGATAAATTCAGATGACTGGTACAATATCTTCACGGGAAGTAGTTGTTGCTGCTGTACAGACACTTGGATGAGGAAAAACAAAATCACAGTTGCCAACACTCCCCGGACTTTTCTCGTAATATTCGCAACTGGAGACAAAAAACATTAGGAATTCAGCGCTTCCAACATGTCGGACAGGCTTCGAAATTCCAGAATCTGTTAAATTTCTTCAGAATGGTTCGTTGTTCTTTGCTTTCGATAGCGGTATAGAAGACTGCCAGAATCTTAATATTTGCCACCGAAACTGGCTGAATGGACCTCGAAGCATCTAAGTCATGGGCTTGTGATGGCACTTTCAAATGTGCTCTCAAAATTGTGGACTCAATTGCTCACATTACATGCTTATAATTGGAAATTCTTCTGTGCCACGTTTGTTTGCATTGCTTCCGACAAACAAGAGGATACCTATCGACGACTATTTCTGTTGTTCGTGATCTTCGTCCAAATAGTCGCCCTTCGGATTGTCTCATGGACTTTGAAAGGCAATGCACCAATTCACTACTTCATCTCAATTTTTCACGATTCAAAAGTTGTGGGTGTCTTTTTCATCTTGGCCAATCATGCTGGTGGAAAGTATGTGAAATTGGTGAGCGCGTGAGATACAATAACGATGCTATTTCGCAATTTAAAATTGTGTAGACAGTACAAAATTTGTAATTCTGTGTATTTCTATGCCTTTTCAGGCAGTTGATAATGAGAAGATACCTCATTAAATTGGGCAGGTCAGCATTATTATTGATGAGTTGGATACGAACATGTGTAGCTATATTGGCAGGGGCGTACCAGAAATTGACAAGGAGGAGGGGGACGAACTTGGAAAACTAATCGTAGAAGTATAATTGAAATAGAGATAAATAATTTTTATGTACGTCATGATAGCTTATGTTCAGTTAGAGACACGCCCGTCGCCAAGAGGGTGCCAGGTGGTGTCAGGCCCTCCCAAATTGAGTTGGTGCCCCCAGAAAAAATAGTAGGTACTGTGATAATATGACGTTATTTTATTTGAAATGTACTAAACGATGTCGCTTAAGAAGTAGCATACCAAGTACCTCCAATGACTGGCAATTCAGCCACTTCCTGTAATCTATTTTGTATTTGTATTTGTATACCGTTCTAAAAAGCTATGATCACACTAATGTAGGCTAAAGCAGCTAGGTTTATAGCTTACATTTCTTCCTAGCTTAGTATAGATAAAGTTTAAACGCTCGGATACCCTAGACCAGAATCTAAGTCTAAAATTTTTAAAAATGACAAGTGTGTAGAACCTTCAGTACCTTATGCTTTAATGATATGCCTGCACTGGGTTTGTTTTATTAGTTTTATTTAGTGAGGCTTCCGTTTCGACACTCACTCGAGTTTTGACACCCTACAGACGTTCCATGACGTAACAAAGACAAAGCTGTCTGGTGATTCTGTCGCTTCTCTCTTCATACACTAAACAGCTAAATATGAATGAACTGCTCCGTGTATTTTCCGAAGCCAAAAACAGGCGTCTTGAACTGTATTGATACTCGTGTTTTCTCGTGTTGTCTCGTGTATTCCACTGTCTACCTGTAAGTACCTAGTACTGAATAAAAATTATTCGATTATGATCTTTTTTGTGTTTATGGGGAGGTGCCCCCCTATAAACACAAGTGCCCCTCCAAATATTTTTGGCTGGTGACGGGCCCGGTTAGAGATGATTAACTAGCTACTGCTAAGACACATTATGAATAAAAATATAAATATTATATTATAAAAAATATAAAAATTATGATAAAAATCTGATTAGTAACATAATATTCAATACAAACCACAATTAGGATGCTCGGATTTGTATTAACATAAGAATAAAAAAGTGCTAATTTCGAGATTAAGCATTTCCTTGAACTGTTACCTTTATAAAAGAAAATTATTCTCAGGGCCGGATTAAGAGTTTTCGTGATCCTAAGCCATTTTAGATTTTTAGTAGTAGGGGAGGCAAGAGCTAGCGCCGAAGGCGCCGAAATTTTTTAATTTTCATTCTCATCCTGTTGTAACCTAGCAATTTTACTGGAAAAATAATAATTTATAGCTCAAGGCGGGGAGATCGCCCCTGTCGCCCTCCCCTTCAGTACGCCTCTGATTATTGGTGACGTTAATGCTAATGTGCTTAATAATTCTTTGTTTAGCAACCACTAAAAGCCTTCTGTGAAGATAATAACTTGACCCTTTCATCTATGTGTTGTCTTCCTGGTGATAGCTTTACTTATGTTAGTGATAGCTGGCACACCACCTCATGGTTGGATCATTGTATTTGTACACCTGATGCAACTCAGGCAGTTCTGAATATAGCAGTTTTGTACTCCTATGCTAATTCTGACCACATGCCCCTATTAATTGAGTTTGTCATTAATTGTATTCCAATGCTATCACAGGTAAATGATACAAGTAAAGCGAAGTTAGCCTGATCCAAAGTTGATAATGAGGACAAACAACAGTACTGTAATAAGTCTGATGTATTGCTAAGTAATATATGTATCCCTAATGGTGCTCTAGCTTGTCAGGACGCAAACTGGAGAATTCAAACACATATTTTGGCATTTAAAGACATGTATGAACAAATTCTTTCCTCTCTCAATAATGCTAGCCTAGACTTAAATACCTTTAGAAGAAAAAATTATACATGTAGACTTGGCTGGAGTGATTATGTGGCTGAACCTCATAATGCATCCAGAGATGCTTTTTTTAATGTGGTGTGAACAGTGGTGGGCACCGTTAACCAAAAAGTTAACTTCGATAACGATAATCCGTTAACCCCAATTTTTAACTCCGATAACGATAATCCGATCATTTTACTACAAAGTTAACGGAACTTAACGATAATATAACTATTTCTTTACTAACATTTAAAAAAATCAAGGAAAAAAGCTTTAAAACCCATAGAAAATGTTTATTTATGCAAAATCCAACAATAAATAGGTATTTAACTGTATTTTTATCAAGTTTTGCAACTTTTTTGCTTAATAACTTTTTTTTTTATTTTTAATAAAAAATGTACTGAGTACATGTTTTGAAACCCTTGTAACCACTAACCATTAACTAAATTTTAATTTACCAGAGAATTATTATGGCGGGAACTGAAAGGTAAAATTAAATTTTAGGCACATTTATTAAAGACTATGACACAATGTGCTGGTTGCCCTTCAGAAAGACCAAATCTCAAAGTTAGGCCCAACTGCCAGTCTTGACCTCTTGGGCCTCAGGATGTCCTTGCCGAGAGAGAAGAGCCGTTCCACTGCGGCAGAGGACGGAATTGGCAGACTGAAGTTATGGCGGTTTGAATTCATTCGCGGAGCGGTGATCTTCTGTGAATGACTCCTCGCGGTTAACGTGTTAACCGACTTTAACGGACTAAATATCGAGTTATCGGAAGTTAACTGGTCCGATAACGATAAATGGAAATTAACTTCCGTTAATAGTCCGTTAAAAAAAGTTAACTTCGTTAATTAACTGTTATCGGATTAACGCTTTAGTGCCAACACTGGGTGTGAACAAGGGAAGCCAAAGCAAGGCCCTGTATTACAACAAAAACAGAAGGCTAATGCCAGGTTCAAGTATGCATTAAGGTATATAAAAATTCATGAGGATGAGTTAAGCAGGGATGCTTTGGCTATAAAGCTTGCCAGTAAGAATCCAAGAAACTTTTGGGGCGAATTAAAAATGATGAATAATAGTGCATTGTCTCTCCCTGCTAATATTGATAATGTATCTGGGACTGTGAATATAGTCAAATTATGGAAGGAACACTACAGTCAGTTATTCAACTCTGTACATAAGAACAATAATGTTAATTGTGATACTATCTATAGTCCAGATATGAGAGTTAGTGTATTTGAGTCTAAAAAGGCCATAAAATGTTTAGATTGTAACAAATCATGTGGTATTGATGGTATTTCTGCTGAGCATCTGAAATTTAGTAGTGACAGATTAGTGCTTCTGTTAGTTTTGTGCTTTACAGGTTTACTCATACATGGTGTTTGCCGGATACAATGTTATCCATTGTTTTGGTGTCAGTACTAAAAGATAAAAAGGGTAAAATTAACAGTAAAGATAACTATAGGCCAATAGCCTTGGCCAGTATTATGTTTAAGGTGTTTGAATATATACTTATTAATTGACTTAATGTTATCTGTATACTAGTGATAACCAATTTGGTTTTAAAAAGAAACACAGTACTGATATGTGTGTATGCATGCCTTGAAGGAAATGGTCTGTAAATACCAAACTCTAGATGCTAGTGTATTTTTGTGTTTCCTGGATGCCTCTAAAGCATCTGATCGTTTTAATCCTGACAAATTATTCATGAAACTTGTAAATCGTAATGTACCTGGTTACTTGATCCGTATATTAATATTCTGGTATTATCACCAGACAATGATTGTAAGATAGGGTGGGGTTAATTCAGAGCAGGGAGGGATACTATTCCCCTACTTATTCATTGTTTATATGGATAATCTACAGGGTGTCCTGAATGTCTTGTTACACCTATGTAAGTGTTACTCCAGTGTTCTGTAACTATGGTAATGAAAGTATATAGTAGAAAACACTGTGATACATTTTATTTTATACAGAATTATACAACATTGTAGTTTATACATAGTTATACACAAGTTTACCATGTATCCAATGGATATGTATGCAAACCATCGTTCTCACTGCACGGAATAATTTTACGCCAGGTTCGGTATGCTATGCTCCTCAACATTTTAGGTGTTACAAGTTTAAAAGCATCCTTTACGGCTTCCTTTAGTCCGTCATTGGAATCATAACGTTTTTGAGAAACCTTTCCTCTTATAAATCCCCATAATGCATTGTCACAACTCGAGAGATCTGGGCTTCTCAGAGCCCATTTTAATGTTGCATTTTAATGTCCCAATCCATTGACCAGAAACACTTCATTTAAATATTCATGAACGCTCAAGGAATAGTGGGGAGGTACTCCATCCTGTTGGAACCAAACATCATTTAATATTCCGAGATTATACATAGTGTAGCAAGACTTTCGGGACACCGTGTATTTGTTGTGCTGAACACCTGTAAAATAGGCTACTATATTGGTACGATGATTGTTAATCATCTGATATATGCAGATGATCTAATTCTTATTTCTTCATCTGTAAAAGGGCTCAGCACACTTTTGAAGGTGTGTGAAAGGTATGGGAAGGATAACGACATAAAATATTATCCTGCTAAAAGTCGTTATGATTATGAGGACCAAGGCCTACAAGTATAGAAAATTTCCTGAATTTCAAATGAATGGTATGGTGCTGTCAGAAGTAATCCACACTAAGTATCTTGGCCACATACTAACGGATAGTCTTTCAAATGACTGTGATATTCTAAGGCAATGTAGACAATTATATACTCAAGGAAATACTTTGGTTAGAAAATTTCGTGTGTTCATTAGATGTTAACCCTATATGGACAGAATTTTCTGTAGGGTTAAGTTATAAATGCGTGTACATGGCCGTAACTACCTATGAGGTCACCGAGGTCCGGACCTCGGTAATTATTTCACTGGAAAGTGAAAATTGACAGAGAGAGAGTTCTCAAGCGGTGGGATGCCTCTGGCCACAGGAGGATCCAGCTAGCCTTCCATTCCACAAGGTAATGTATGTTGTGAAGATTAGAATACAAATAGTTACCTGTCACATTTGCACTAACTGATCATCATAACTTAATGTGTCTATATCTGTCTTTCTGATCATCATAACTAAACTTATGTGTGTCATGTCTTTCTTATTTTATGTCATTTCAGTGAGCCAAGACAGACAGAACAGAGAGGAGAACAGACACAATAACATAAAGGAGGACAGTCAAAAACAGAAGACAGACTGAAGAAGAAAGGAGGACAGTCAAAAGCAGAAGAGAGACTGGAGAAGAAAGGAGGACAGTCAAAAGCAGAAGACAGACTGGAGAAGAAAGGAGGACAGTCAAAAGCAGAGAAGACAGACTGGAGAAGAAAGGAGGACAGTCAAAAGCAGAGAAGACAGACTGGAGAAGAAAGGAGGTCAGTCAAAAGCAGAGAAGACAGACTGGAGAAGAAAGGAGGACAGTCAAAAGCAGAGAAGACAGACTGGAGAAGAGAGAGGAGGAGGAGGACAGAGGAAGCAGTGGTGGGATGCCTCTGGCCAGGAGGATCCAGCTAGCCTTCCATTCCACAAGGTAATGCATGTTGTGAAGATTAGTATACAAATAGTTACCTGTCACATTTGCACTAACTGATCACCATAACTTAATGTGTCTATATCTGTCTTAATTTTATGTAATTTCAGTGAGCCAAGACAGACAGGAGAGCAGAGAGGAAGCACTGGTGGGATGCTTCTGGCCAGGAGGATCCAGCTAGCCTTCCATTCCACAAGGTAATGCATGTTGTGAAGATTAGAATACAAATAGTTACCTGTCACATTTGCACTAACTGATCATCATAACTTAATGTGTCTATATCTGTCTTTCTTATTTTATGTAATTTCAGTGAGCCAAGACAGACAGGAGAGCAGAGGAGGGCAGCAGCACAGAGAGGAGAACAGAGAGAACTTGTATCTGCTCTAAAGTACACACACACACACACACACACACACACACACACACACACACACACACACACACAGAGTGAAATATTGCTGCAGCTTTAATAAAAGTATTTTTGCTAACAGGTCCCTTTGTACAGTATTTAATTATAGACAAGGGTTTTGTGTTTAGTGTATAGCTTGGGTTGTGTTTGTACAGTAGATGTCATTTTGGTCTGAATTTTGCTCGTCCCGCCGCGCTCGAAAAAAATCTGGACCTCACTAATTTCTAAACCCTAGTTACGGCCCTGTGCGTGTATATGAAAGGTTAGAAATTTGGGTGCTCTTCCAATATGTGCTCTACCGCGAAACTGTTATCTACCATATTCCAATACGTGCTCTACCGTGAAACTAGCCTTATAAGGCTAACTAACGAAAATATCATGACTTAACCTAACCAATCGTTAGGTCAACTATACGCCCTTGACGATTGGTTAGGTTAAGTCGTGATATTTTCGTTAGTTAGCCTGGAATATGGAATATTAGTTGGAATATGGTAGATCACAGTTTCGCGGTAGAGCACATGTTGGAAGAGCACCGAAATTTGTAACAGTTGTCCATATAGGTAGGGTTAAGTTGATTTTATTCAAAACTTTTTGTACTCTAATGTATATGTTAATGTATATGTTACAGTCAAAGTGATTAACCAGCCATTTCGTGTAATGGCTGAAACTTTGTCATTTCGCGAAATGGCTGTTTCACTTGGTCATTTCACGAAATGACTAAAATCTTCAGCCATTACGCGAAATGGCTGAAATTCCACCTTGGTCATTTCGTGAAATGGCTAAAATGACTTTTGTTATGAATTCATAGAAATAACAAACCACAATAAAATTGGAAACCTTTATTTAACTAACTAAATCTGCTAAAACATACATACATCCACAGGTCTGTTCAAATAAGTGAGAAACACTCTTCAAGTACACATTTGAATTTGAATTTTCAATATAGAGGTTTTCAAATACTAACCAAGCCTTCAATGTTATTCCGATATCATCTATTGAAGGCCCAGTTAGATCAACTGTATGCCCTTCACAATTAGTTAAGTGAAGTCGTGTTATTTTCGTTAAAACTAATGAAAATAACACAACTTACAAGATCATTTGCCCGGTTAGGTCAACTGTATGCCGAGTTAGGTCAGCTGTATGCCCTTGACAATTGGTTAGGTTAAATCGTGTTATTTTCGTTAAAACTAACGAAAATAACACAACTTAACCTAGCCAATTGTCAAGGGCATACAGTTGATCTAACCGGGCAAATGATCTTGTACGAAATGACCAAGGTGGAATTTCAGCCATTTCGCGTAATGGCTGAAGATTTTAGTCATTTCGCGAAATGGCTGGTTACACACTTTGACTAACATTTTCAGCCCATTTGTGGAACTACAGGATGTATAATTTGAGGAAATTATATGTTGCATATAATAATATTTTTAGGAGTTTATTAGGGACTTCAAGATTTATAAATGGTGCTCCTTCTAGTGTCAGTATGGTGTTCGTAGTCAATAAAGTGCCTAACTGTGCCAGTGTCATTCACAATTTTGTATTTAGATTTATCACTAGGCTTGGTGAGTCACTCAATAAGATAATAGAAGCCATGGTTAGTGGACTGGTCTCCGATATATTTTATAAATCTCAAATGTGGAAGCATTGGCATAGGCAATTGTATGTTCATTATACACAGTGATTCACTGGCCTACTTAGTCATTGCTCCAGACAACTATCTCTTAATCTTCTATGGACCTCTTGTATAATGTTTGTACCTGTGAGTTTGAAATAAAGTGTTTTTTGTTTTGTTTGTTTGACCGTCGTCCCATTTCGCTCGACTCGACCATATGGTTTAAAGATGGCCCCCCGTCTTATCTTCTTTTGAGGTGGAAGAGCAAGTACTTTCCTCTCCTCGATCTACCTTTCCCCTGTGGACCCTTCGTCCCCTCTGTATCTGTTCCTTCCTCTCTACTGCAACAAAGTCACAGTTCCACCCTTTTGCTCTCCGTCAATTGTTTCTCTCCCATTCCGATTCTATCCCCGTGTTCACTGACGGCTCCCGCTCGCCACTTGGAGTGGGTTGCGTAGCAGCCTTCCCGTCAGTAGTTCAATCGCTATCCCTTTTCCCAGCAGCTTTCATTTTTACGGCGGAACTTTCAGCTATTCTCTTGGCCCTTCGATTCCTCTTTCAACTCTTATCTACGTCTCTTGTCATTTATTCCGACTCCGCAGCGCTCTTGAAGCCCTGTCTTTTCTCATCTCCCCACATCCGTTGGTGCGACAGATCCAGGACTCGCTTGTCTTTTTTTCATCAAGTAGCAAATGGGTCACCTTTTGTTGGGTACCTTCCCACCTCAGTGTTCCGGGCAACGAACACGCGGACGCTGCGGCGAGGGAGGTGTCCTCCCTATCTTTCGACCCTAACATACCTCTATAGGCGATGGATTTCTCGTGGGTTTTCCGGGACACACTCCTTCGGCGGTGGCAGCGACAGTGGAAGAATGTGTCCGGGAATTTCCTGAGGGCCTTGAAGCCTACGATTCGTTTCGATACCGCTCTGGTACCCCTGCGCATTTGTCGCACTCGCCTCACACATGGCCATTTTATGACGGGAGATCTTGCCCCTTCTGCCCTTGCGACATTCCTCTCTCCATCTCACATTTACTTTTAGTTTGCCCTGCCTTTGCTGCCGCCCGTTCCCAGTTCTTCCCTTTCAGACTCCACTTCTTATTTCTCCCTTTCTCTAGACTCCACTTCTCCTTTTTATTTAATATGAGTGAAGTTATAATTTCTTCCTCTCTTTGCTGTTCCCACTGCCTTCCCTCTCGTTTCTCACGGTTTTCCTTTAGCTGCTCCTTCTCCAGTATTTCTCTCCCCATTTTCTTGCGTTCTCTCTATTTTAGTTTCGGCGCAATATGACCTCGAAGTCGAAGCGCCGCGGCTTCACCGGCGCGCCGGTGAATGAAGCACTGCTATTCATTTATTCCTATAGTCTTGTTTTTACCATTTGTGTTTTGTGTTGCTTAACCACTATAAGCCTCAAGGGCTACACCTAACTTGTTTGGATCACTTAAAATTGTCATGCAAATATCAATCCTTTTTGAATACCCGATTTCCCTTATAAAGACCTTATTGAAAAACCAAACTTCAGTTATCAATATGCATCACAATGGATTTTAAGCATTCTCAGGCTGTGAATTAAATTGTATTTTTAACTGCCTTGTAAGCAACATATTAATGCAAACATACCCAAAATTTTAGAACCTTTATTATTATTGTTGCTAATTTTGCTCCCCTTTCTGGCATCATTGCATTTATGGATTCCTGTGGGTCCACTGACGCCAGTGTTGGGGATAATCCCTAAAAGTTTTTTTTCTTTATTAGGCACTTGTTTTTGACTGGGATATTTGCTTATTGAAGTGAATTTGGACAAAGCTTTTTCTACCCCAATACCTGTGCAAATGCTGAAGCCAGAGTTGACACATATATTGGTTATAAACATTGCTTGGATAATCATAAGATGTCATTACCTGAATTTTAAAAAAATAACTATATTACCAGGAACGGATTTAGACCGTCTTCCGGAAGACGGTCAGAATTTTCAGTGAATTTTTTTATTATATGACATTTTAATAATATATAATATATATAATATTTAATTATATAATATTTTGATAAATATGATGTAATTTTCCATTGTTTTATTTTTATATCTTTCATTTCATTTAAAAATATGTTATAGCAACTTGAAAATGTACTTCTGCCAAAAAGGTGCTAGCGAAAATTTCACGATTTACATCTCACACTGATGATCATAATGTACTATACAACCTGTAACAAAGCTGTTGCGTGAAAAATGTAGGATAATTTTCTTAAAATTTGGTTACAACAAATTTCAAGTTCACAATCTATTCCAGCGATTTCTCATCAGACTGCTTTATATTAGAAAAAAAAATTCATATACTGTAGTTACATAGTTACTATTAGGGCAACAATAGAAAGAACAAGAACAAGTTTACAAAACATACTGACCAGAGCCCACGTAGTATGACAAAACAAGAAAAAGAAAACAACTTTGGGCCATAACGGAACCCTTTCACTTATAATTTCGCCAAATGATAATCAGTGTACATCAATTTCTGGAAGTTGTTCAGATAGCACTCCACTGTCCTTGTATCTTTCGAAAGCTGACAACGGACTTCTTAAACTTTTAATCAAAGCTCTCTGCTCACTTCGCTAGAATGCAAGGGGTTGCATCACCATGCAACATAACACTTCGAGGTTCCGCTCTCTCTTAAAAAATTACAAACAAGGTGTTGTCCAATTCAAAGACGAGCAGGGGATGGAGATATACTGAAAGTGGAACCACGTACCAGAATTGAATGAAATTTGCTATTCTAGAAGTCAATGAAAAAACTCGCCACTCTCATTTCAACTTTTTTCAGTGATCGCTGCTCCTCTGCTATGTTCAGCTGAAAGGCTCCCTACATACCATTAATCAAACTATCACTTGGCCGTACAAGGTTTCACAATGAACCTTCAGTGTGCCTGTATGGACAATGAAGCCTTAAACACGCATGGTTTGCCTACTGAGTAGTAAGACGTACATTCAACCTAGCATCGAAACAGTGGGACCAAGACTGTCTGAAAATACCAGTAGACCAAATTCAATCGAAACACACTCTCTCTCTCTCTCTCTCTCTCTCTCTCTCTCTCTCTCTCTCTCTCTCTCTCTTTCGGGAGGGCGGGTGAAGTATTTTGCACAATCCCGTCCCGTGGGTTACTAGGACCCCATCCCTACTCTGTCCTTTTAGCTTACGTTAAGGTTGTTCTCCTCTGACTGCAAAAGAAAAAAAAAAAAAAAAACTTTTAGTATTAAGTCTTTTTCTCTTTTACTATTAGGACCCTACTGCTACCTCATGCGTGGGAAGAGAGGCTTTGGAACCTCTTAAATAACACCATTTAACGCTCGTAGGTTGTGAGAGACTGGGATGGAGAGGTCCCAGCGTAGGGCGAGAGGCTTTGGAACCTCTATAAATAACACCATTTAACGCTCGTAGGTTGTGAGAGACTGGGATGGAGAGGTCTCAGGCGTAGGGGCGCGATGAATGGAGTGTGGCTAGTGCCCTGTTAAGCCCATTCCTAATGCGTAATGGCCTGACCAGCCCCCTGCGACCGTTCTTTGGTGACCAATTGATGGTGCTTGGCTGTACTGCTCTGAGGTGAGAGAGCTTTACTGCCCAGCTGGCTGCCAGGCCAGTGTAAAGTCTTGGGCGTAGCCTCTGGGTCTGGTGGGATATCCTTTGAACACTGGATTCTAAGAGTCTGGCCGCTTGTGAGTGACTAGTAAGACTTAGTAAGGGGCTGCATCTCGCTGTCGCTCCTGGCGGGAAATCCGTGACGCCTGCGTCGCGAGTGTTTGTCAGTTGGTAGCTGCGACACGTTTGGGACTGTCCGGCCCTGGGGAGACCTTTGGTCGGTGCGGCAGCAGCGAGAGGTGTAGTCTTCTGGAAGGGATGAACGTCACTTGCAAATAGGTGGATGCGTCTACGCGCGGGAAGAATTCACCCCCCCCCTCCTTTTTTATATACTGGTCAGAACGTTTTTGATAGTTTTCATTGCTAGAACGCTTTATCTTATTCAGAGTATTCAGAATTCGAAAAAAGAAAAAAAAAAGTTACAATGACTGGACCGCAGAAATTGAAGGCTGAATGTGCGAGGTGTGAAGTGAACCAGTGGGTGACGAACTTCAAAGAAGCTTGCTTCGAGAAGATCAACCACTCCAGCATGTGCCGCTTTTGCGAACACATGCAGTTTTACTTGAAGCTGGAGGAGAGGGTCCGGCGGCTCGAGTCGTCCAGATCGGCTGTTGGAGGTGCGGCGGTCACTGACGAGGCTGCGCCGCCCTCCAACCCGGAGCTCATTCAGGATAGGATAGCTGCCGTGGAAAGGGGGTCCAGCGATGGAATGGACAGAGCTCGGGACCACGGAGAAAGGGTAGAGGTGAAACCGGGGCCAGGGTTCTAAATCAGTGTCAGGAATCGCCAGCGACCCACGTGGAATGCATGGAACCGCGGCGTAAGGTGGAGGGCGTAAAGAAGGGGCCGATAGAGAAGGGTGGGAAGGGGCCGATAAAGAAAAAGGGTGGGAAGGGGCCTACTGATGACCCAAAGAAGCGGAAGGATGTAGCTGCCGGTCGGGGTGGGTCGGGTGGTGTAAGTGCGGCCGAGTTTATGGGTGGCGACGGGTTTCGAAAGGTCTCGGGCAAGAAGGCTGCGAAGCCGAAGCCCGAGACCCCAGTTGCCCCTGTCAGGACCTCCAACCGCTTTAGTCTCCTGTGCGCGAAGGAGGAAGACACCGTTTTAATTGGGGACTCGCAGATTAGGGGCCAGGAGAAGTACTTTGCTTCTGCAAACCGAGACAGGAGGAAGGTAAGGTGCTTACCCGTCGGGGAACGGCGCACATAAGGAAGGAATTAGATAAGGTGCGCGTGGCTAGTCGGAGGACTGCGATCGTTGTCCATGCTGGTGGCAACGACTTGTTCCTCAAAGGCGGTAGGGTAGGTTCAACGGAAGGGATCATCACCGAGATCATGTCTCTTGCGGATGATCTGAAACTTAAGACAGACAGGGGAATGTTGATGGGTATTTTACCGCGGATGAATGCCAGTGACCACGCGCTCAGTAAGGTCATTGGCATCAACGAGAGGGTGCAAGACTTGTGCGTCCCACTGGGCGTGAGGTTTGTTGACCCGTTCGACGCGTTTTCGGGTAGGTGGGACCTGTATCAGAGGGATGGTGTCCACCTCAATGTCAGGGGTAAAGGTGTGCTAGGCACGCTGCTTGACCGGCACCTATACCGTATGGTGAGGTCGAGTCCGGGGAGAGATGATGGGCCCCCACCGGGGAGGGATGATGATGAGCCGGTGGCGGACGTACCTTCAACTGAAGGGTGCGTCCAGGTACAGGTGGGTGACTCTCCTTCCACGTTGGAGGGGGCTCAGGCTCCTGCGGAGATTGTCCCCTCGTTAGTGAGGGGCTCTTCAACTCCCGACAGCCCTGGCTGTTCGGGAAACGGGTCGTGCTAGGGGGCGGTCAGAATAGGGGAGGCTCCCTCCGTGCAATGCTTTTTAATGCTAGGTCGATCAGGAACAAGTTTTGCGAGCTACGGGCGCTCTTAGCATCAGAATACCAGGATATCGTTGCTATCACCGAGTCCTGGATTCATACTGATCGTAGGGACTACGTTGGGGAGTTCGAAATTCCCGGGTATAGAATGTTTCGCAAAGACCGCACCCGTGGGGAGGGGGGTGGGTACTAATATACGTCAGAGACACGTTGAGTCCGGTTGACTGCCAGTTCCGGTCGGAACGGGAGCTGCTTGGCGTCGATCTGAACGTGGGAGGGACGAACTATAGGTTAATCTTGGTGTACAGACCTCCGCATCTCCTCCTCGAGGAGGATACAGCCCTGTACACCGAACTCAGTAGCCTGCTAGGGGATAGGGTGTGTGTAGTTTTAGGAGACTTCAACTGTCGCGGCATAAAGTGGGAAAACAGGACTGCCGATGCTGAAGGGAGGAGGCTAGTTGACTTTGCTGATGAGAACTTCCTCACTCAGTGGGTCAACGAGCCTACACGAGGCGAAAGCGTTCTAGACTTAGTATTCACGACCGAAGACAACCTCGTCACTGGCCTCACCGTTGACGAATCATTGGGCGGGAGTGATCACGGTCTTATTAGGTTCCGTGTGTGCGTCCCTCGGGTGAAGCGTAGTAACTCGAGAGGCAGTAAGCTCGATCTCCGGCGGGCGAACTTTGTTAGCCTCAGGGATAGCGTAGGAGAGATGGGGTTAGAGGTTGGCGGCGATGTTGAGGGAGTGTGGAGTGCATTCCGGGACGAGTTTATGGTGCTGCAGTCTGCTGCCATACCCTCAAAACCGGTCACCCCTGCTTCAACGCAGCCTAAGTGGTTCAATCGTGACATCGCTTCGGCTATCCGAAATAGGAAAGTAGCGTATAGGAGGGCGAAGGCCAATCGTTCCCACGAGAACACTGAAGCGTATGTCCGCCTGTGTAGGGAAGTGAAGGCGAAGGTTAGGCTAGCGAAACGTAACGAAGAACTACGGGTGGCAAGCCTCTGCAAGGGGAACCCTAAGGATTCTTCAGTTATGTTAATAGTAGAAAGCCCATTAGAAGCATGATAGGTCCGTTAAAGGACGGAAGCGGCGTTCTGCGGACCTCCGACGCGGACATCGCTAATGTGCTTAATGAGTACTTTGCGGGAGTGTTCACCAGGGAGGATACCCGCGTCATCCCCGAGCCAGGCGTGAGGCACGAAGGTGCTGGCCTGGATAGTGTTAGATGTACCGCGACAGTCGTTGCCGATAGAATAGACAAACTGAGCGCGTTTAAGGCTCCTGGGCCAGACCAGTTTCTCCCCAGAGTGTTGCGAGAAGTGCGCGACCAGGTGGCTCCCCACCTGGCTACAGTCTTCAACAAATCGTTGGAGATGGGCCAGGTGCCTGGTGACTGGAGGGAAGCCAACGTGACCCCTATCTTTAAGAAAGGGGATCACGAAAGTCCAGGGAACTATCGTCCCATTAGTCTCACTTCAGTTGTAGGTAAATTATTAGAAGGGATAATAGCTGATAGGATCGTTGACCATTTGGATTCCTACAAGCTGCTTGGGGACTCCCAACATGGGTTTAGACGGCATAGGTCGTGTCTCACCAACTTGCTCGAGTTTTTCCACGTCATGTTGAGTGAGTATGATAAGAGTAGGGCGATTGATATACTTTATCTCGACTTTCAGAAGCCTTAATGTGCGCGCGCTGGGTATCGGTGGGGAAATAGGTAGGTGGATTGAAAACTGGCTGAGGAATAGGCGGCAGAGGGTGTAATTAAAGGGGCTAGTTCGGGTTGGGCCTCGGTCACTAGTGGGGTTCCTCAGGGTTCCGTTTTGGGGCCACTGTTGTTTATCATTTACATAAATGATATCGACGGTGGCATCGTCAGTCGGATCGCCAAATTCGCTGATGACACCAAGCTTGGGGCCAATGTTGGGACGCCCGAAGCGATCGAGAACTGCGTGCGGACCTAGGTAGGATAGGAGAGTGGTCCGAAAAATGGCAAATGCCGTTTAACTTGGGTAAATGCAAAGTGATGCACATTGGCTACGCCAATCCCAAGTCGGACTACTCGATGTTGGGTAGTAATATCGAGGTGACTGATTTAGAAAAGGACTTGGGTGTGCTAATTAGCAGCGACCTTAAGTTTACGAAACAGTGCGTAGAGGTGGAAAAGAAAGCCCAGAAACTATTGGGTTATATCAGGAGGCAATTTCAGTTTCGGAACAAGGAGATTGTGCTCTCACTGTACAATTCCCTTGTTCGGCCGCACCTGGAGTATGCTGTGCAGTTCTGGTCGCCCACCCTCAGGAAAGATATTGAGAGGCTGGAGCGAGTGCAGGCGAGGGCCACAAAGTTAATCCCTTCCGTTAGGCATATGGGCTACAATCGACGGTTACGCGCCCTGAACTTGTTTTCGCTTGAAACTCGGAGGCTGCGCGGTCAACTGATCGAGGTTTTCAAGCTCTTACGCGGGTTCAACGATGTCGATTTTAGAAGTATGTTTAGTTTAAATGATAACCCAACTCGCAACAATGGTTGGAAGTTGGATTTGAAACGGTTTAGGACTAGTGTGTGTGGGAATTACTTTACGTATAAGATCTGTGACACATGGAACAGGTTACCTTCGGAAGTTGTGAACAGTTCCTCTGTGGATCAGTTCAAGAAAAGGTTAGACCAAATCTTGCACACTATTTGAGTGTGTACAAAATTTTCCCTGGCACCCGTTGCCATTGGTACCTCCTCGGTATGGGCCGCAAGGCCTTTTGAGGTACTTCTTTTCCTTGTAACTCTCTCTCTCTCTCTCTCTCTCTCTCTCTCTCTCTCACCTTATTCGGGTCAACTAAATGCGTTAAAGATTCGATAGAACACATCCACCCAAACTAGTGACGAAAAAGTAGGTTTTTCTGGTGTATTTCATGCTGTTTCAATTGAATCTGACCTTCACCGTTAAGGACCCCCCCCCCCCCCCGGGCTTTGAAGAAGAGGGAAAATGTGGGCTAAAAAGGCCAGAATCAATTGAAACAGCATGAAATACACCAGAAAAACCTATTTTCGTATTTTCGTCAGTAATATTCAAGGCAAAAGTAACCTAACCTGCTACTACTTACCTTTCCGAGTCCCGACAATGACCCAACCTTACCTTTCCGGTTATAATCGCTTATGGCGTTGGATACCACAAAGGTTAACTGAATGCCTAGTTAAGTCAACTGTATGCCCTTGACAATTGGTTAGGTTAAGTCGTGATATTTTCGTTAAAACTAACGAAAATAACACAAGATGGTTTGACGAGTGAATAATGGTGCCAAAATTTAATAATTTCAGAAGTAAATATCTCGATAATTAGGAATTTCCGCCAAAATTAGTATAAAATAAGGTATTCTTATTTTCGCTAAAAATTCGTTTTAACTGCCCCCTCGTTTTTGACACGAAACATTTTTCTGGTGTATTTTGGTGTTTTTTGTTCAAATTTGACTTTCATTTTCTCGAGAAAATCCTCATTTTTGAGGAAATGACGATCTGACATATCCTCCAAAAATGACGATTTTACCTGAAAATGAAGGTCAGAGTTGAAGAAAAAAATACAAAAAAATATGTTCTCAAGTCGACAATTATAGGGGAACCCGTGGGGAATCGGGGGTTTTGAGAGGGGGGGGGACCTAACCTAACTTTACCCGTGGGGAATCGAGGGTTTTGGGTGGGAAGGAAAGGAGGGGACCTAACCTAACCAACCCTAACCTAGGCCGGAATATTTCCTAGCCAGTCTCTTAATATATATATTTTTACTCGATTAATCTGCAGCGTTGGGATGTCGATACATCTGAGCGGCGACCCGAATAAAATGATGCAGCCGTTGGTCTTCAGATATTCCTGGTTGAAGAGATATGTCGTGAGGTATTTGGGGTAGGATACCGTTTTGTTTCCTGACCGTAGCACCCAGGATTTAACATCGCGCCAGGCCCTCTCGATGTTTTGTGTGTGCACTCCTGAACTTGAGACGAACTCTTGCGAGTGATTAACTTTGTGGTGGATATATCCCTCGCCGCTTAGGCTATTATAGGCGCGCCAATCGTCGGAATAGTAGTGCCGGGAGGTATATGCTGTTTTATGATGTCTACCAGGGTGTCACGATCACGATATTGTACAGGAAACAATAGGAGTTTCTTCATATCACATTCGATGGCCCCAAATACCCACTTTCCTTTGACTTCGCATCCGCAGCCGTACTTGGACTTGCCAAACTTCGATTCGTCGATCTCCACAATTTTACCTGGACCACCGATTTGCGCCAGCTCCCCCAACCAAAACTCGCAGACTTCGTAACAGAAGGATTTCCAATTTACGAGTCTCGCTGGTTAAATTAAGCTAATCCTTGGATCGCGTTGACTCTGGTTCTTGGAGAGGAAGAGGCCGATAAAGAGCAAATTGTCACTTGGCTTCACGTGGGACTGTCCAACCAGGTTCCTTTATAGAGGCTTACGGAGAACGAACACTGCCGCTTCCTAGACCGTTCGTCACGAGTAATTTTCTTACAGCACCAAACTCTGGATGAATTCTTGAAAAAACAATTGTTCCCACAAGTACAGCACTTCACCTGCTTCGAAACAACGCCGTGATTCTTGAATATTTCCAACGCCGTATCGTTGTTATTATAAACGTCTTGAATGGTTTGGAAGTATGTATTAAAAAATTTATTGAAGAATTTATTATTTTTTTTTACTTGAGAGATTATTTTTATTTAGGTGTAATATTAAGGTTAAGTTTACTTTAAATAGACACGGTAATTATAGAAATAATAATGGCCCATTTAGACACTGTCAACATAGCTACAGACTTTTTCACTGTAGGCTGCAGTGGTTTTCAGGTTAAAATTTGGTCAGCAGCCAGATTACTAACTATGGTGAAGCTAAATTCATTAAAATTAATTTAGACTTACCAAAATTGAAGTTGCCAGTTGAACGTTACCCTTTCTGTTTCTAACTAATCCATAAGTTTCATTTAGTTTCCAGGTTTGAATTTTATTTATTAAGTTTTAAGTTACTATTTAACACACTGCTAGGTTATTTATTTGTAGGGGCTATTTCCCAGACCTAGGTTTTGCAGGTTAAGTTAGGCTAGGGCTGTATTACCCTTAAGTTTTTGTTTTTAAAGGTTTAAGGTTTAAGGTTTTGAAGGTTTTACTCAAGTTAAGTTAGGGCTATATTGCCTTTAAGTTTTAATAGGGGCTATAACAGCCATTTAATTATTGAGTTAGGGCAGTTGTAGCCCGGTTCGAGTTTCTTCTAGGTACCTAGTTTTTCTCTTACCTTAGTTATTTTCTTTAACTTACTAACACCTAGTTCTGATAGGCCTCTATTTAGTTAAACAAGGTTTTTGATTAATTGCAGTGGTTATTAAGGATAAGGTTTAAGGGTTGTGAGGTTTTAAGGTTGACTAAGTTGCCCGGTTAGTTGGGTAACCACGAGAATTTTATTTTACGAAAAAACTAGCCCGCTTCATGCAGTCAAAATTTTTCAAGAATGGACAAAGCTCTGTTTTTCTTTATCTCGGAAACTTTTTTTTCCTTCTTTTTGTTAATTAGGGAAACCCAACTTCACTAGTTGGTTAGAAACGAGGGTTGTTATTTTTATTTATTTTGTTTATATTTTATTTGGAAATATATGCGGTTATTTCTAACCACTTTTTTTAACATTCCCCCCAAGGGGAAAAAATTTACCCAGAATTATATTCTTGGGAAATTTTATTTATTTATTTTTTTTGATGAATGAAAATGACATGCTTTACAGAAAAGTTCCTTTTAGGTGAAATATGAAAATGAAAGAGTCTTTTCTGTAGAACGTTAGTCCTAAGTTATAGCTATTTACAATTATTTACAATTTTCAATTTGTGGTCTTCACAAAGATCCACTCTGTATTTTCCTTTGCAGTTCTTCCCGAAATCTAACTGCAGCTTGTCTTTGTGGTCGGGGTTGAGTAGCGGCAGTAGTAGTGTCAGGAAAATCTACAATTCCTGATTCTGTGGAAGAATTTTCCAGTTCTTCCAGGTCAATATTCGGTTTATCAGTTATTTCCAGTGGGTATAACCGATATATACCGGGTGCGGCAAAAATAACGCCCTTTTTAGTTTATTCTCTTTTATTGAAGGAAATAAATCAATTACAGCATTTTAAGAGAAATAATAAGGTTTTTAAGAAAAATACAGCATTTTAAGAAAAATAATAAGTACTTTCTCAGTAAAAACTAAAAAATAACAAAATGATACAATATAAAACTAAAAAATTATACTGTATAAAACTATAAAGATACAATTATTAAAAGGGCGTTACTTTTGCCGCACCCGGTATGTCTTCTGGAGAGCTGACCATTGGGTGTTTTTACAGTTACATGCCTGATTATGCCATCTTCATCTGGGTGTAATGTTTCAATTACAGCAATCTTCCAGAAGTATTTGGGATTCATAGAATTTTCATCTAAGAGACATAGTTCTCCTACTTTAGGTTCTTTACTTACTGGTTGTTTGTGTTGTTGGTATTCTTTTTCCCTCAAACTACTCAAATATTCATATCGCCATCTTTTTTTGATTTCTTGAGATTGTTTAACTCCCTTATGAAAGTAATCCAGTATTTTCTTTCTTTCTTTGTCCTCTGTTGCTGTCATATAATCAGCATCCACCTGATCACCTTCATTAACAGCTTCTTGGGTATCATTAGTGGTTAAAAAGTTGAATTTGGTATTGTCATACCCAAAAAGCAACTTGAAAGGAGTTAGTAGATCAGAGGAGGGATCTTCATTTGAGTTAACATAAGTGAGTGGTCTTGAATTAATTGTATTCATTATTTCAAGAACCATTGTTTTTAGTTCAGTTAAAGGGATTTTTCTTCCTTTTAGGGAGGTATAGAGGGCTCTTTTGACTAAACCCACCATTCTTTCAGCTATTCCTAAGGTTCTGGGTGAATAGGCTGCTGTAAATTTCCACTGGATACCATGATCAGAGAGGTACTGAGACACAAGAACATTTTGGAACCAATGTTTAAGGTAATCTTCAGATCTTTTGAAGGTGGATTGATTGTCTGAAATCAAAACCTTTGGAAGGGAGTAGTTTAAGGACAAATGGTAAAGTTCTCTTAAAAAGGTTTTAGCAGAAAGGTCAGTGCAGATGTGAAGGCTGGTGAATCTGGTGGCGCAGCAAGTGAACAATAATAAGTAGACTTTCATGAATTGGTTATTCTCATCCTGGACAGAAATTGGACCAGCATAGTCAAGGGCAGTTTTTTCAAAGGGTTTTCATAGCTTAAACGTTCCGTTACTAATGGTCCAGTAGTAGGCACTTCATAAGCCATGGCAAAGTATTTTGGCAAAACAGACATTGTTTCAGAACCCTTTTAACTACTTGCCTTATTTTGGGGATCCAGAATTCCTGTCTGAGGAAATTGCATGTGGTAGCTAAGGTTGCATGACTGGCTTTTGCATGACATTCAGTGACGATTAACGTTGTTAAATGAGAATTTTCAGGCAGTAGTACAGGATACCTGGCAGAATAGTTAAGGTTGGTTGCATATTTATATCTCCCCATTGTTCTGACTAACCCTTCTTTGTCAATGAAGAGTTTTAGATTCTTTTGCAACTTTTTCTCCTTTATTTAGTTTGTTGATTATTTCTTTTTCTTTTGAGAAATGTTGTTGCTGGACTAATTTTATCCAGTAATTTGTGGCCTTAGTTTTGTAAGCTGTATGATTTTTCTCCAAAACAGCAATTTGTTCTTCCATTGTTAGGTTACATTGGGGGTTATATTTGTGAGTGCGGAAGTACTTTAAGTTTTCTATGAACCGTAGAACATAGGCAGTGATTCTGACCAGTTTTTTCCTGTTAGAGAATTTTTCCATGTTTAACAAGGGAGTTTTTTCATTTATTTCTTTACAGGTTGTTTGACACATTTATTGTTGTCTGTAAGGTTTCTTGGTGGGTGTTAGAAAATCTATGAAGAGGAAGAACCATTGTTGTCCCAAGGCGATATGATGACTAAGCTGATTGATGCAGCATTGCTTGTATATATTAAGTTAAGGTGTGTATATATCCATCTCATAATTGTAAGGTGAGTGAAAAATTCACTTAATAAGAGCTAGCATTTTGGGCTCTTGTGGCATCAGTGTTTGGGACGCTGGTGGCATCATTTTGGGGCGCTGTGCGTCTTTTCTACTCGTTTGTGGGATGTCGTACGTACAGGGTGTGGTCTGATAGAGATTAGAGAGCTCTCTTGCAATTCAGTTTGGTTGTGTAGATACAAGATTGTTACATCGTGCAATAGTCCAGGTTGCGTTGTTGTTGCAAGGTTGAGAAAGAAGACCATAAATAGTACCCCTTTTGTTTATATTAAATTCATGTAACAAAGGTCTAAGGTAGGCCGGCATCGAGTCAGCAACCCTGAGGTTACCCTGAGGTAGGACCTAATAGGATCTCAAATCCGTAAGTTTTAATTTAGTTTAACTTGGGCTTCAGATAGAACTGGCCCTTTAGAATTTGGCTGTTCACGGCTCAGCTGGGATTTTGAACCCAACAAATAAATAAAATAACAGTGGGGGTTAAAAATTAAGTTGGTTGGCCATTCAATTTCATTTCTCAAAAATGTGGGACCATGTTGGTAAAAGGGAAGAAGTTTTTGAAATTTCTTGAAAGATTTTCTGGTGAGTAGGTCTGCTGGGTTGTCTTCTCCTGCTACATGTCTGAATTCCAGGTGATGGTTTAAGTTTCTGTTGCTTCCTGAATGTCTTTCACTCTGTTTTTTACAAAGATGGATTTCATTTTTAGAGATTTTTGAGCAATCCAATTTAAAGCCACCTGTGAGTCTGTCCAAATTATTGTTTTGAAGAACTTTTGGTTTTCTGAGTTTTCTTCTAGGTAGGTTTCTTTAAGGTATTCTAGGACTTTGGTTCCTAGGCAGATTGCCATTAATTCCAAGTTACAAATGGTCCAATTTTTTGATTTGGGGTTGACTCTTGATTTAGCGTAAATTAGTTCGGATTTTCCATTTCCAACTAGATAGCAACTTACTGCATACCTTCTTGGCTGGCATCACAAAAGATGTGGAGTTGAAGATTTTCCATGAGAGGTTTGGAATTTTCAAAAGCTTGTCTAGGAAAATTCAGAAATTCCACTTTGTTTATTTCTTTGCAAAGTTTTTTCCATTCACCAGCATTTCAGGTTCTAGATATTCATCCCAATCTTTTTTGGTAGCTGCTACTTCTGCATGAAGAGTTTTAATTTAAACACTAAGGGTGCAACAAATCCAATTGGATCAAACAATGATTGCACAGAACTTAGTATTTCTCTTTTAGTTTTGGCTTCTGAGTTCAAGTTTACAGTTTTTAGATGGAGTGTATCAGCATTTGTGTTCCAACCATATCCTAATAGTTTTATTTTCTTTATCTTCTGAGGAGGCTATGTCATGTTTTTCAAATAGTCCTTGAAGTTCTGAGTGATTGGAGGCCCATTCATATAGCTTCAAATTATATTCAATTAAGGTGTTTACACTATAATTGTAAAGGTCTTTGAGTTCTGAGAGATTGTTGGCATTAATTAAAGCATTGTCCATGTAAAAGCGGTTAGCTAGGTAGTCTGCCACTTGGTTTTGTTGTCATTAAAAATGTGTTGGAGAGATTGTTGTAGTAAAAATGGACTGCTTTTGTTGCCAAAGGTAACTCTTTATATTTATAGCAGATCAGGTTGTCGTCATTTGGAGCCAATTGGGTATCTTTTAACCACAGAATTTTGTGGGTATTGCAGTCAAATTCTGTTTGATATTTAAGTTGTAAATATGCTTTTTGAATGTCTCCAATCATCAAATATTTACCATGCCTTAATTTAATGCACAATTTTGCTAAATGAGGTAGGAGTGAAGGGCAGTCCTCAGTAGCATCATTTACTGTTATTTCTTCTGGTTTGCTTTTACCCGAGGGATCTACTACAATCCTAACTTTAGTTGTTTGTACTCCAGGGCGAACTACTGGAAAATGAGGTAAAAAATTTCCTTCTTGTTTTAAGCTTTCTGTTAGGGCTACTTCTTCTATTATTCCTTCCTGGAATTGTTGTTCAAGGATGTCTGAATAAGGTTGCATTAAGTTATCTTTTTTTAATTTTTTGCAAGTGGACTTTAACCTGCTAATAGCATAGTTAAAGTTTGGTGAAATTTTATCTTTTTGGTCATTCCATGGTACCTTAACAGACAATCTTTCATCTTCTATTTTAACTTCCTTTTCAAAGTTTGCAATCAGATCTTTTTCTTTGTTTGAAAATGGTTCATCCCCAGAAATACCCAAGTTTTCTAGTTTGCTAAATTGTGCAATCTGGTGTTCAATTTTTTCTAGATCTTCATTAGAAGTTGTACTAGTAAGTAGGGGTTGGTAATACAGAAGCTGATCTGATCTTTATTGGTTCTTTTTCTTTTTCAGGGTAGTAATCTGAAGGGAAACCCAATAAAAGTATTCCATAGGGAGATTTATAACAAGAGGCAGTATGAATCTGATGAGTGCTGAGGGCAAAAAGTTTGTGGGTTGCAGCCCAAAAATTAACATGAAGTCAACTTCATCAGCTTCAAAGTGATCTGCAAGCTGATAATTTAAGGATTTTAAATAAGTTTGAAGTTTCAGTAATCCCTGAACTTCATATTTAATATTAATATCATCAATTATGATGGCTTCTATTTCTTGGTAGTTTCCAGGGTTTCTAGAATCCTCCAATTTAATTATAGCTACTTCATAATTGGTTGTTTCTTGTTGGCTATAAATCCTGTTATGGTTATGGATTCATCGTAGTGTTTAGTTGGAAGATTCAATTTTTTCACAAGTTCTTGGTAATGTAGCTGGCTTGACTACAATTATCCAAAAGTGCTCTGCATTTAATTGATTTTCTGAGTTTCTTATTCTCATCTGCATGGAAGGAATTAATGCACTTCTTGATCAGTGTTTTTTAAACTTAATAAGTTAGTAACTTGTTTCTTGTTTTGAGTTTTCTTTTTGGATAGCTACTTCAGTACTGGTTTTGGTTTTCTTATCTTCCTCTGGTTTTCCTTTTTGTTTGGTACAAAGGAAGGATAAATGGTTAGAAAACCTACAAAATGAACAGGGTGGAAAGAAATGGGGCATTCTTTGGCTTGGTGTTTAGATGAGGCATTTAGTACAATAATTTAATTTAGCAAGTTTTTTCAGTTTATCCCAACTTTCAGGGAAAGAATCACATTTTGAGATTCTGTGAGTTTTTCTTACACAATTTGCAGTAAAGTTCTCTCTGGTCAGTATGTTGAGCTCTTCTTGAGGATTGTCTTTGGGTGGAAACTGCCAGAGTAGCTGTAGTTTGGCCAGAATACCATGGTTTTCTGGCTGGTTCTGGAGAGAAGTTTCTTTTTTGTTTAGGTATTAAGGTGGTTAATTCACTTTGACTTAGATCAAAATTAACATTAGCTAAGGTTTTGGTAGCTTCAGCAATGGCTTCTTTAAATTTATCAAAGTGGTCATAGAGTTTAAAACCACAAGTTCTTAAAAATTCCTGAGTTTCTTGACTTAGTTTATTATAATATACATACAAGAGTATATCTTCTAATTCTAATTTTTGAGTTTGCATTAAATTTATGGTAGAGTGCATATCTGCTTGAAAGTCATGAAGTGATTTAAAATCTTTGGTTATTTGGATTTGGTTAAAAGTGATTTTATTATGGAGAATTTAATTTGGCCTGGTGTTGCATAACAGCCCTCCAACTGCTGCCATGCTTCTTCATAAGATGTTTTACTTTCTTGCATGCAGTTTATTTGAATGGCAGGGTTTCCACTCAAATGTTGTTTTAGGTAGGCAAATTTCTCTCTTGGAAAGACCTATGTTATCATAAATGTTTCTGAATGAGGTCTTAAAGTTTTGAAATTTAGAGGGATTTCCATCAAATGGTAATATTTGAAGCTCAGGAATTTTAGTCCTTATTCTTGGTTTAGGTTTGGCTTCGGCATTATTTTCTTTTTTAGTTGTTAATGCTTGTATCATTTGATCTATTTCAATTTGGTAATAACTATTTTTTTCATCTAGTTTTTCTTGTTTAGCCTCTGAGAAGCCTTCGGAACAAACATACATACTAAGGATTTCCTCATCTAAATTTTGTAACTTGTTCCTCAGTCCAATCATCCAATCTCTCTCTGATTGTAGCTAAACGTTTAGTAGCTGAGGCTCTGATTGCTCCCCTCTTTTTTACCAATTTACTAGTTTCAAGTGCTTCCACATCACTTCCCAACGATGATGATAGTATTTCCATACTTTTTCCTGGAGTGGCTTCAGTTTCATTAGCCATTTTTTAGGTTTAATATTATAAATGATATTTTAATTAAATTTTCAGATTATATAAAAAATTTAATTCACTGGATTTAAAACTATTGTATTAGAAATAAAACAAAAAAGGGTAACTAACTTCTCGACTGCCCACCCGGGGGCGCCATATTAAAAATTTATTGAAAAATTATTTTTTTTACTTGAGAGATTATTTTTATTTAGGTGTAATATTAAGGTTAAGTTTACTTTAAATAGACACAGTAATTATAGAAATAATAATGGCCCATTTAGACACTGTCAACATAGCTACAGACTTTTTCACTGTAGGCTGCAGTGGTTTTCAGGTTAAAATTTGGTCAGCAGCCAGATTACTAACTATGGTGAAGCTAAATTCATTAAAATTAATTTAGACTTACCAAAATGAAGTTGCCATTGAACGTTACCCTTTCTGTTTCTAACTAATCCATAAGTTTCATTTAGTTTCCAGTTTGAATTTTATTTGTTAAGTTTTAAGTTACTATTTAACACACTGCTAGTTATTTATTTGTAGGGGCTATTTCCCAGACCTAGGTTTTGCAGGTTAAGTTAGGCTAGGGCTGTATTGCCCTTAAGTTTTTGTTTTTAAAGGTTTAAGGTTTTGAAGGTTTTACTCAAGTTAAGTTAGGGCTATATTGCCTTTAAGTTTTAATAGGGGCTATAACAGCCATTTAATTATTGAGTTAGGGCAGTTGTAGCCCGGTTCGAGTTTCTTCTAGGTACCTAGTTTTTCTCTTACCTTAGTTATTTCTTTAACTTACTACACCTAGTTCTGATAGGCCTCTATTTAGTTAAACAGGGTTTTTGATTAATTGCAGTGGTTATTAGGATAAGGTTTAAGGTTGTGAGGTTTAAGGTTGACTAAGTTGCCCGGTTAGTTGGGAACCACGAGAATTTTATTTTACGAAAAAACTAGCCCGCTTCATGCAGTCAAAATTTTTCAAGAATGGACAAAGCTCTGTTTGTTTTTCTTTATCTCGGAAACTTTTTTTTTCTTCTTTTTGTTAATTAGGGAAACCCAACTTCACTAGTTGGTTAGAAACGAGGGTTGTTATTTTTATTTATTTTGTTTATATTTTATTTGGAAATATATGCAGTTATTTCTAACCACTTTTTTTAACAGTATGTCGGAGCACACGCTTTAATTTTTCATCAAATTTTATTTTCGACATTTCCTCAAAAAAAATGACTCCAAGAATGTAAAAAGATAGTTGAACGCATCTCAAAAGTGAAAATAGCAGAAAATTAACTTTTTCTATCGAAAACAAAAGGGACGTTAAAACGAATATTAACCTTATTTTTCTCTCTATCTTGCTGTATAAATATCAATATCGAGTTTGGTGGATGTGTTCTACCGAATCTTAACCCTAAATGCAATCAGTGGAATCCAGATTCAACTTAGTTGCTTCCAAATCAAGCCTTTCAAAATTTTGAAAAAAAAAAACCGAAAGTTTGCACTGCTCCTGATTATTACTTTTTACATTTTAATTTATAAATTTTCTCAACATTTCACTTTGAAATCATAACTATAATTTGCTCTAGCCAAATTTAATGAAAATTATGACAAATTACAGAATTTTTCAAAACTATGATCACACCCTAGCTACCAAAAAGGTAACTTATGGAAGTTAGATCGAGGAAGAGAATAAAAATATATATCATCAGCCAAACAATACTGCACAGTTGGGCGGAGTGAAAAACAACTTTTTATTGCAAGTTTATTTGCCTCACTTGTTTTTTGATATATTAGAACATAAAAATGATGTATTCAGTCATTTAACCCTTTAAGGACGAAAGGTACAAATTGCTAACGTTTCAAATACACGCATTCGTAACTTAACCCTACAAAAAATTCAGGACTTAAAGGGTTGATGTTTGTAACTCAAACCATCTCTCGCATTTTTACATAAAAGCAAAATGGCCATCAGCCAGTTGTCCATAAATAAAAATATGCTCATAACAAAAACTAAGTGTTCTATCAAAAAAATAATTGAAGAAAAACGCTTTATAATGCAAAAATATACTTAAACACCATTGTGCATACATTGTATTGAAATAAAATTGTATCTGATCTCACCTGGTTGGATGCCGTAAGTCAATTACATTTGAATGCGATATAAAACCCGCTCATCTCAAATATTACCTTTTCAGGAGATCATATCCTTTTTGGGTTTCAAGTGAGGGAAGCAGAGAGCGACTTTTTATTCTTGACCTAATAAATCTGTCTCTTGATTCCTGCGATATTACTGATGCTGATGCATCTGTAACCAACTTCACAGCTCTTTCGACATTCTGCCTGTGAATTGGGTATTGCTCAACTTTGAAACATTTTGTTTCGTACTCAAGCAATTCTTTATCACACAATTTAGAAGCGAGAGGTGGTTCACTGAAATCACTCCTATCCCAGATGTCAGTCCAATGAAGTTCAATTCTGGTACTCTAAATTCTCTTATTTTCCTTGTATTGGCTTCCTTACACTTTCTTGTCTGTATTATTCGATCGATTGCAACTTTGCGCAGCTTTTGCTCACTATCTGACAGCATTGATAGAAATATTTTCTGAGTGAGCGAAATAGGCATTCCGTGATATAAGGTTAGACAACTTTTTGTATGTCTTGGGATAACAGGTTGAACCTTTTTATCGCATCCAAAGATATGTTTGGGTCCACTCAGGCAGAACGGTTTAAATTTATACTGAACCAGTTAGGACCATAGTTTGTTATTATGAACAGAACAAGGCTACATAACTCTGGAGGGATTCTTTTAAGAAAAATTTAGAACTGCAGTTTTAGAACTAGAATTTATACTAATATAATATATATAATATATATATATATATATATATATATAGGGGAGGGTGGGGTACAGTGGGCATTGGGCACAGTGGACATTGGGCACAGTGGGACAACGACCTTTTTAAAATATAGTTGGCATCCCTGAGCGATCAGCACCTGGTGGTTAAAAACAGTAAACTAATAATTAACATCAACATTGAGCCATTATTTCCTATGCGCTCGCCATTGTGGATTTTTTTCAGAGATTCATTCTCTTTGGTAAGTAAAGAACAATTTTTTGTAGGTCATTTGTTGTGTATTTTATCTTCAGTCTAAAGTTTATTAATAATGCTTACCAGTGGTAGCATAAAGGAAAGGATGCTAATCAGAGTAATGGATCATTTTTTGTAATACCTCTAATGAGTAAGGCCTAACTTCAGTTCGTATGAAATGCATACAACGGGCACAGTGGAACGCGTGACCCCGGTTCAATGGGACAGTGTCCCACTGTGCCCCATTTTTTATCTTCCCATAGCATCCATATGCAATATCATTAAAGTCATGTTGTATTGTATTTGCATACAGGATATCACCGTATAATATTTAAAGACAAGCCTTCAACCAACATTATTTATTAAATAATGATTGATCTTGTATAGTATTGTGACGACAGGGGTTCCGAAAAACCTTAGCCCCCCAATTTGCAGCTTACATGTTTACTTATATCGAATAGTTTTTAGTGATTATAAAATATAAAATTCTTTATTTATTGCAGGTATTAAAATTACTCTAGCTGATAAAGTGATAATATAATGGCTTCTCAATTATTGGTGATTCGGAGAGGTAACGTGTGATAGATCGCATACGAGCAATAACATTTCGGGAAGCTCGTGATGATGGAGCCACCTTTATAACACGTTCGTGGGTTGCCAAAAAGGTTGCGAAGAGTGAGGACTTCGTCAAAAGAAATTGGAATAAAACTTTGATGAATGTGAAGTGGATACAACCAAATCTGGGCGCCCAAATTTGCCACTCTCTCAGGAAAAAAGGACATCATGAAAGCGGTACGCGTAAGCGTGGAAAACAGCTGTGCTAACTTTCTAGAGAGATCGAAGTTGAGGGAAAGATCGTTAGTGGTGAGATCATTCGACTGTACCGTCATAGGCAAGGTTTAAAGCCTTGGCATGAACTTCCAAGCCAAGAAAAACTCAACTTAACACCGATGACAGAATGTGGTTTGCCCATTATCTTGAAGATTGGGATGTGGATGATTTCATGCATTTAGCTGTCTCCGATGAACTTTTTGTTTACGTAACACGTCAGCCTAACTACCAAAATGATCGAGTGTAGGCCACAACACCAGATGAAATCGATGACAATGAACATTATCGCGAATTAGTAAAAAGTCCAGACTGTGTTGGTGTTTGTTTTGTTCACTGCAAAAAAGCTCATGTGGTGCTGAAGCCAAATGGTCAGTTGGGATGGACAGTATTTTCGTGATATTATTCTATCCCAGTATGTCATTCCTTTTCTAAGAAACCCAAACAATGTTATGGATGTCGATCAGGTCACACTTCTGCACGATAAGGTCCCTGCTTTAAGGCATTAGCCACTCAACAGTTGTTGCGGAACCATGAGATCGATTTCTTTGGAAATGAAGAATGGCCAGGGAAATTCTCCTGACCTGAACGTCTGTGAACACATTGGATCAGTTATAAAGGACAAGGTTGACTATGTCTTGTTTCAAGAACCTGCAGCAAATCGATTTTCGAAGGATACAATGACGCAACACATTGAAACTGTTTTAGCAAATTTGCGTAACGATCAAGATCTATTCACGTCACTTTTGGCAAGCTACCCAAAGCGAATTCAGGCTGTCTTGGAAACCAATGGCGGGAACACCAAGTTTTAATTGTTTCTCATTAAATGCAAGATTAAATTCTCTTTTGTAAGGTATGGTTAGTTTTTACTGTACCTCTAATGGTTTAGGCCATGGCGGGGGGGGGGCTAAGGTTTATTGGAACCCCATAGATAAGTAAAAACCATCGACTATAATTTTTTTTTTTATTTTCAGAGCCGATGTTATTCCTGGAAACATGAAAAGGAAAACAGAAATAGCTGTTTACAGAGGAATCTATGAGAGAAGCTGTCACCTTGGTCCTAAATGAAACTAACCTAAGGAAAGCGGCAGAATTGAAAGGGGTTGCTCGAAACAGTGTTGGGCACTAAAGCGTTAATCCGATAACAGTTAATTACGAAGTTAACTTTTTTAACGGACTATTAACGGAAGTTAATTTCCATTTCATCGTTAACGGACCAATTAACTTCCGATAACTTGATATTTAGTCCGTTAAAGTCCGTTAACTGCGAGGAGTCATTCACGGAAGATCACCGCTCCGCGAATGAATTCAAACCGCCATAACTTCAGTCTGCCAATTCCGTCCTCTGCCGCAGTGGAACGGCTCTTCTTCTCTCTCGGCAAGGACATCCTGAGGGCCCAAGAGGTCAAGACTGGCAGTTGGGCCTAACTTTGAGAAGTTGGCTTTCTGAAGGGCAACCAGCACATTGTGTCATAGTCATTAATAAATGTGCCTAAAAATTTAATTTTACCTTTCAGTTCCGCCATAATAATTCTCTGGTAAATTAAAATTTAGTTAATGGTTAGTGGTTACAAGGTTTCAAAACATGTAATCGTACATTTTTTATTAAAAATAAAAAAAAAGTTAAGCAAAAAAGTTGCAAAACTTGATAAAATAGTTAAATACCTATTTATTGTTGGATTTTGCATAATAAACATTTTCTATGGGTTTTAAGCTTTTTTCCTTGATATTTTTAAATGTTAGTAAAGAAATAGTTATCGTTAACGGATTATCGTTAACTTCCGTTAACTTTGTAGTAAAATTATCGGATTATCGTTATCGGAGTTAAAAATTGGGGTTAACGGATTATCGTTATCGAAGTTAACTTTTTGGTTAACGGTGCCCACCACTGCTCGAAACACTTTACAGGTAACATGATGTTATAATAATTATTCGTTTTTATGTTATTATTTTATATATATATATATATATACAGGGGCGCAGGCAATGGGGGGCCAGGGGCCCCCTTGCCTGCGCTTCTCTGATATTGTCTACAATTGTTATTTAATTAAAAATAAATTTTATTTAATTTATGATTGTAGTGTAGGTTTCAATCAAACGAAATCCCTATAGTAAGGGTTATTCAACTAAATCAACATTACAGCTGAAAAGAACAGAAAAGAACAATTAATAACACATACCAACATTAATAAGGTATAGAGGAAAAGAATAATAATAAAGAATACTAATAATGATACAGTAGCTGAAAATAGGCCCAATAAAGCAAAACACCAATGATATGGATATCGGGGCCCCCATAAGAAATTCCTGGCTGCGCCGCTGAAGTGTGTGTGTGTGATATATATATATATATGATGAATAAAACCACGAAGGAAAGGAAACACAAAATAGTGCTCAAGCGCTTTCGTCATGACATCCTCAGGAAACAGAAGTACATAAAAGATTACAGCCTATATATAGGTTACAGAAATAAAAAATAAATAACAACATAACATGCACGTACTGAAACTAACGATAGATTGATCAGTTTTGACGTTTGTTCATTGTTTACAAAAGTGCCGATTGACGATATGCTTGACTTTCTCTCCCAAGAATTACATAAGTATGACCTGCCACTACCTTCACACATTGTTTTGGAACTTATTAAGCTTTGCATCAAAGACTGTAAATTCACTTTCAATAACGAGTATTATCAACAAGTTTTTGGGATGGCCATGGGCAACCCCTTATCGCCCCTCCTCTCCAATATTTATATGGAGTTTTTCGAAATTACTTACATTCCGAAAATCCTGGGGGGTTGGCCAGTGGCGGTTCCTCATATGGGCAATATGGGCAGCCGCACAGGGCGGCATTTGTGGAGGGGCGGCATGAGCGCCTGCAAAAAAAATAAAAATAAAAATAAGAAAAATAAATAAAGAAATAAATAAAAATAAAAAATAAAATAAATAAATAATAAAAGATCAATAAATATATTTTTATTAATAAAAAACCATCTATTGCATTTTCCATAAACCTTCCCATAAAAGACCTAAACAATGCAAAATGCTTCCAGATTAATATTATTGGGAATAAAGGCCCATACTTTAACATATGTAATGTTATTTTTCTGGGTTTGGTTAAATAGTGAAATGTATATTATTTATTACAGAACGAATCTTCACACTAAGCCACTAAGGTCTGTCAAATAACCGCAAATGGATAAGAAGAGGTCAAAGCTATCAGGTGCTCAGTTTAGAAAAAAGAGGAAAGAAGAAGAGGAGAAACGAGCAAAAGATAAAGGTATAGAGCTATACTCTTCACTGCTATATTGCACTGCTATTTTGTGATATAGCTTTCTGAGTCATTTGAAGTGTACTATTATGTATATAATTAGCCATTAACCAAGGAGGTTGTATTATTCATTTGTTTCCTATTCTAAAAGTTTAATAAATTGTGCTTAATAACATGTTAAATTAATTGTACTAGCCTATTCATGCATTGGTCTGTTATGTTCTATTTTACTATTTGCAGGGGCACTTTTGAAATATTTTGGAACACCCTCTGCCACTAGCCAGGATGAGAAGCCGTCTACTTCTGCCATTATTGAGGCTGAGGAGCCATCTACCTCCTCAGCCTCACATATGTCTCCACAAATGCAGTCTGATCCTGAGGATGAAGACCCATTTGCTTCTACTTCTCCCCGGCAGGACTCTTCAGGTTTGTGTGCACATATGTCTGTGAGTGTGTGCGTGTGTGTGTATGTGTGTGTGTGCATCCCTGCAAAGCATTTTGCAAACAGTTATAAATTATAATGTTATTATCACTGGGTCTGGGTTACTGGGTATGTGTGGTGTTTCACCACCATAATTCCATAACACCACCACCATAACAAAGTGCTGTGAATAATGTGTTATCTAACTTAGGTGTGTATACTAATGAGTAATGCTCTTGTTCTTTCTATTAGAAAGGCCTGGAGCAGAATCGCCTCCTGAGGATGAGTCTCTGTCCACCGACCCTGCTAACTGGCCTTCAGTTCTGACTGAGAGAATTCGGACACAACTGGTTTCCAGGGGACCAAGTCAAGTACCATCTGACTTTGTATTCCCTAGAAACGACAGTGACGGAAGAAGTTTCCACCATCAATACTTCAGGAAGTCATTGGTTAGTGGGGAAAATATAACCAGAAGTTGGTTGGTCTATTCCTTAAAAAACAACAGCCTTTTCTGTTTCTGTTGTACATTATTTCCAAGAGGAAAATAAATTTAACAAGTTTGGGACTCTCGGACTGGAAGCATGCAAGCTCATTGCTCACATCACATGACAACAGTTCAGAACACCTAAATTCTATGAAAATCTGGAAAGAACTGGCAGTGAGGATGAGAAAGGGGGAGACCATTGACAAGCAGGAGATGGCACTTCTGGAGGCTGAGAGTTGATGGAGAGCGGTGCTGACACGTCTCACTGCTATTGTGCATTATCTGGCAGTTAGGAATTTGGCACTAAGGGGACATACAGAAAAATTGTTCTCACCATCAAATGGCAATTTTCTGAAAGAAGTTGAACTGATGGCACAATTTGATCCTATAATGCAAGAGCACATTAACCGTGTCCAAAAAGGGACCTCCAGTCACACCAGCTACCTCGGCCACCACATACAAAACGAACTCATTGATTTGTCGAGCAGCAAGACCATTTCAGCAATGGTGAACGACATCAAACAATCAAAGTTTTTTTCAATAATTCTAGATTGCACTCCAGATATCAGCCACACTGAACAGTTGTCAGTTGTGATTCGGGTTGTGTCACTGGAAGGGAAGCCCCATATAAAGGAACATTTCATGGGTTTTTGGAGGCAGAGGAGTCCACTGGTCAACATTTGGCATCTCTGATTCTGAAGAGACTGGAGGAGCTAAAAGTTCCTTTCATGGACTGTAGAGGACAATCATACGACAACGGGGCCAACATGAGGGAAAAAACAAGGGTGTTCAATCCAGGCTCCTAGAAATTAATCCCAGAGCTCTGTTTGTTCCATGTGGGGCTCATTCTCTGAATTTGCTTGTGGCCGATGCTGCTAAGGGATCTATTGATGCCACAAGTTACTTTGGCATCTTGCAGAAGCTTTACAACTTGTTTTCAGCCTCCACACAACGATGGGCCATTTTGAAAAAACATGTGAACATCACATTGAAGATGTGGTCTGATACAAGGTGGGAAAGCAAGATCAAGAGTGTGGAGCCCCTGAGATATCAGGCAGCTGCAGTGAGAGATGCACTGATCGAGGTGAGGGACCACACCAAAGACTCTGTAATAAAGGTCGAGGCTCAATCTCTGTCAGAGGAGGTTGGGTCATACCGCTTCGCCATTTGTTCAGTGGTGTGGCATGACCTGTTGTGCCAAATTCAGCATGTGAGCAAGCAGATGCAGTCTCCTAGCATGCACGTTGATGTTGCAGTAAATCTCCTAAAAAAACAGAGAGGGGTCTCCGCAATTACAGGGCAACAGGTTTTGTGGCTGCACAAATGGCAGCCACAGATATCTGTGAACAAATGAATGTGGAGGCTGTGTTAAAACAAAAACGGCTGAGGTCCACAAAGCGGCACTTCTCCTATGAAGCATCTGATGAGCCCTTGATTGATGCTTTGAAGAAGCTGGAGGTGACATTTTTCAATGCAGTGGTTGATGCTGCAACATCAGCCATTCAGGAAAGATTTTCCACGTTGGAAATTGTGGGAGAGAAGTTTGGAGTGCTGACACATTTCCAAAATCTCACATTTGAGGAGCTGACAGAACAATGTGTGAACCTTAGTACTACACTACACTTTAAGGGACAATCTGACTTGGATGGCAGAGAGCTTGCACAGGAGCTGAAGAACTTGCCTGACTTGCCATCAAAGACCATATCCTTGCTTGAACTGCTGACATTTATCCATGAAAGGGAGCTCTCTGAAATATATCCAAATTTGTGGACTGCTCTCAGAATTGGTCTTACTCTTCCAGTCACTGTTGCTGAAGCAGAGAGGAGCTTTTCAAAGCTGAAGCTCATCAAATCTTACCTGAGGTCAACTATGTCACAGGAACGCCTTACCGGTCTGGCCATCATCAGTATAAATCATACAATTGCTGAGCAGATTTCATATGATGATTTAATTCATGACTTTGCATCAAGGAAGGTAAGAAGAGTCAGGCTTTAGATGGCAGTTGTGCTGTGGTGCAATTTATTTTGTTTCTTGTTCAAAGTGTAGCATAATAATTACCCTCTCTTAAGTGTCTTATTCTATTTATGTGATAGAGCATTTGTACAATTTAGAAATTTGATTCTCTAGTTTATTTATGGCAGTTGTGCAATTTAATTTGTATTTTTCCTGTTCATAGTATCATAATTACATTCTCTTAAGTGAGTTATTCTATTTACGTGATGAAGGATTTGTAAAATTCAGAAATTTGAGTCTTTGTTTTGGTTCTGAAGTTCCAACAATTAGTCCAATAAAAAGTTATTTTGTGAGAGAGTTATGTCTGTCCTTTATTTTGGGGGGATTCGAATGTGTGTGTTGGCGAACAGGGGGGGGGGGCGCTGAAGGTGAGGTTCGCCCAGGGCGTCATGTAAGCTAGGACCGCCACTGGGGTTGGCATTCCTTGGTTGCGGTACGTCGACGATATTTTGTGTATCTGGCCCATGAATCGTGACCTGGATAACTTCCTCCTTCAGTTAAATGATCAAGTCCCCTCCATTAAGTTTACTTTGGAAGTGGAACAAGACAATTCAATCCCATTTTTGGATGTGCGTGTACATAGGGAAAACCCAGGTTTTAAGTTTAGTATCTATCGGAAAACAACAAACAATTTGTCCTACGTACACTTTTACTCGGGACATGACACCCCCACTAAGGCCATTTTTTCATCAGTTTCTCCGCGCCCTTAGGATCGCCAGTCCGGAATACATCGATGCCGAATTGGAAAAAATCAACGGTATTGGAAGTGATTTGTGTTATCCATCTGCGTTTATGGAATCTTGTCTCAACAAGGCAAAACGAACTTTCTATCGTGTCAATAATAACACTCGTACTTTGTCAAAAAATATTTTAGTACTTCCATTTTTCCCGGGCTTTTTAGGCATTGCTAATGTACTTAAACTTTTGGATATTAATGTAGTATTTTCATATAACAATATTGTGAAAAATAGTTAAAAAAAAAAAATAGCCCTACCAATAATTCAGGCATTATCTATAAAATTGGGTGTAAACAATGTGATTCCTTTTACATAGGTCAGACGGGAAAGGATTTGCACACACGTATAAAACAGCATCAATATTCCGTTAGAACAGGACAGTTGTCCAGTGCCCTTTTTGTCCATTTGTCAGAGTTATCCCACTATATTGATTGGAATAATGCTTCAGTTTTATTCCACTCTAGTAACATTGTTAATAGAAATATTCTTGAGTCTGCCATTATCCAACTTTCAAATAACTTCAACATAAGCAAAGGTCTTTTTCAACTCGATCCTGTTGTTTTGAATTCCTTCAAAACAGATTTAGATAAGAAAGGTAGAACGCTAAATCTTTGGTAAACTTGTATGCTACTTTATTAACTTTTAATTTTCATTTTATTTTTATATATATCGAAACTTGACCATAAAAGGCAGTGTGTTAAAACCCGGGCAGATTTCCAGTATAAATTTGTATTTTTATAATTCATTTGATCTTTTGCTAAAAATCGATATTTTTCCTTACAAATCTGTATGCCTCTGATATATAACCCTTTAATTTTTAATTTTTATTTTTACTTCTCCGTTTATTGCATATATATATAATATATATATATATATGTGTATGTATGTGTTATTTATTTTTTTTTATTTTTTCTTTCTGTAACCTATATATAGGCTGTAATCCTTTTATGTACTTCAGTGTTCCTGAGGATGTCATTAGACGAAAGCGCTTGAGCACCATTTTGTGTTTCCTTTCCTTCGTGGTTTTATTCATCATAAATATTTTTCACGTGTTACTTTCGTGAAATAATTTCATATATATATATATATAATATATATATATATATATATATATATATATATAATATCATAGACTTCCATATATTGTTATTAATAATAATTATTTGGTTGTGTTTCGAGATATGTTCAGAAGGCCAAAAATGCTGAGGAAGGTGACGTTGTTCGTATGTGACCCAACTATGCATGCCGATCAGTGTTTACACTAGCAGAGGAAAGCTCCTAAAAAGAATATTTAACAATGTGCTCAAAGAAGAACTACGATCTTTCAACAAAAGATACTCGCCGATTAGTTTGTGAAATGGCAATTAAAAATGATAAAACATTTCCTGAATCATGGGGGTACAACCAAATTGACAGGTGAGGATTGGCTCTATGGTTTTATGAAGAGACATCCTGAGTTGAGTGTAAGAAAAACAGTCTTTCACGGTCAACTGCATTCAATAAACATAATATCAATCTTTCTTTGATATGCTCAGAGTAGTTTATAGCAGATGTGAATCTTTTGCCGATGGTTCTAAAGTCTACAACCTAGACGAAACATCAACATGTACTATTCAAAAACCCCAAAAAGTCATTTCACAAAAGAGGCTTAAACAAGTAAGTCAAACAACAAGTGCTGAAAGAGGAGCACTAGTTACATGTTGTATTCGGTCCTATTCAAAGGAGTGACATAACGAAGGAGTGACATAACAAAGGAGTGACAAAAGGGAGATAAAATTCAAAGGAGTGACACGAAAATACCAACAAAGAAGAAGAAAGAACAAATCCAGAGGGAAGAGAGGCTTGCAACTGTTAGGTTAGGTTAGGTTTCTAGTTTTTGAAATAAAATCTTAATTTTAACAATTTAACAAATTTTGTTTTTTTAAATTAAATTTTAATAATTATACTCCTTTGAATTTTATCTCCGATATGTCACTCCTTTGAAATGTCACTCCTTTGAAATGTCACTCCTTTGAAATGTCACTCCTTTGAAATGTCACTCCTTTGAAATGTCACTCCTTTGAAATGTCACTCCTTTGAAATGTCACTCCTTTGAAATGTCACTCCTTTGAAATGTCACTCCTTTGAAATGTCACTCCTTTGAAATGTCACTTTGAATGTCCTTTTGAAATGTCACTCCTTTGAAATGTCACTCCTTTGAAATGTCACTCCTTTGAAATGTCACTCCTTTGAAATGTCACTCCTTTGAAATGTCACTCCTTTGAAATGTCACTCCTTTGAAATGTCACTGAAATGTCACTCCTTTGAAATGTCACTCCTTTGAAATGTCACTCCTTTGAAATGTCACTCCTTTGAAATGTCACTCCTTTGAAATGTCACTCCTTTTTGAAATGTCACTCCTTTGAAATGTCACTCCTTTGAAATGTCACTCCTTTGAAATGTCACTCCTTTGAAATGTCACTCCTTTGAAATGTCACTCCTTTGAAATGTCACTCCTTTGAAATGTCACTCCTTTGAAATGTCACTCCTTTGAAATGTCACTCCTTTGAAATGTCACTCCTTTGAAATGTCACTCCTTTGAAATGTCACTCCTTCGATACAGACCCGTTGCATTATCAAAGGTGGGCACCCGGGCCTCAAAAAGGACCGACGGTCCCGGTCCTTGCCTCAAACTGGACCGACGCTCCCGGTCCCTGCCTCAAACTGGACCGACGGTCCCGGTCCTTTCTGACGATAGGACCTAGGAACGACTCGGTCCTCGGTCCTTATATAGTGAAAAATTTGATTAAAATGAAAAATGAATTAAAGACACGGAAATCTTTAATTTTATTAACGTAAATTATAATTAATACAATACATAAATGATGAAAAAAATTATTAAGTTAAATGCTTGAGTTTCCCTTCAAGACGACTAGCATTTCAAAATGGCTGTCACTGAGCCCTGACCTTTTCGGCTTGAGGACGTCCTTCCCCAAAGAGAAGAGCCTCTCCACGGCGGCACTGGATGTGCCAGGTGTTGAAACAAGTTTCAGTTCAGTCTCAGTCTCTTTCTGAGTCTTCTGGAGGAAACGATCCATCTTCTTTAGAACTTTAAATAATCACTAAACACTAAAAAAGACCGTCCGGAATTGCTTAAAAATGGACCGTCGCTCCTCACTGAGAAACGGACCGACTTTCCCGCTCACGGTCCTTAAAAAGGACCGAGTTCCTGGAGTTCGTTCCTTTTGGAACTCGGTCCTGCCCACCTGTGTGTATTATTAATGCACTTGGTAGTGCTATTCCCCCTGTTACGGTGTTTCCACGATTGCACTTGAAATCGCATATGATCAATGAGGCTCCTCCTGGTACTCTTGGACTAGCAAACGCATCGGGCTGGATGTCGAGTGAGCTCTTTGTCCAAGTAATGCATCATTTCATAAAGCATACATGTTCAACTAAAGAAAACCCAACTATGTTGATATATGATAATCATGAATCACATTTATCCATTGAAGTATTAGACTTAGCAAAAGAGAGTGGCGTTACAATCCTCACTCTTCATCCGCACTGCAGTCATAAACTACAGCCTCTTGATGTGGCAGTGTATGTCTCATTTAAATCCCATTACTACTCGGCCATGGACTCTCTTGACTTCTGACTTCTGCAAAAGCCTGGAGTCCCACTAACTATTTATGATATTGCTGGAATTGTCAATGTCGCTTATCAGCGATCCATGACTCCTTCGAATATCATATCAGGTTTTAGAAAAACAGGAATATTTCCATTTAATTCGAGCATATTTGATGAAGATGAGTTCACTCCAAGTGCTGTCACAGACAGACCCAATCCTGAAGCTGCTGAATCTTCTAGTTCACTTAATTTAGGTGCCGGAGCTGGCCCATCTGGTGAATCAGAGCCATCACGATTCCTAAGTCCTCAACTATTCCGAAGATATCCAAAAGCAGAGGCCAGGAAAGTCTCCAACAGAGGTCGGAAAAGAGGGCGAAGTATGATCGCAACAGACACACCTGAAAAAGAAGCTCTGCAACAAGCCAAGCAGGGAAAGAAAAATATAAAAACTAATAATAGGCCTAGACCTAAAAAACTATTTCTTGAATCAAATGCATCATCCTCAAGTGACGAGGAAACACCACCTTCCGACCACTCATCAGACGAACTTCCGGAAGACGAGGCTGTAATAATGATTGATCCAGTTAATTTTGATGTGCTAGACTGCAGCGGTCTTCAACCTGGGCGATATCGCCTACTAGTGGCGATTTGAGCTTTTAGGTGGGCGGCAAGAAAATTTATAAAATTCTTGTAAAATTCAACAAAATTTACAATATTGTATGCAAAAAATGATCGAATGTTTCGTCAGTTGTGCCATGACAATGATGAACAATTTGTTAGGTTATTATTACACACACAGGTCCGATGGCTCTCGAAGGGTACATGTTTAACTTGTTTTGTTGAACTATATGAGAGCGTAGTGCAGTTTCTAGAAGACCAAAATGAAGTTGATCTTAGCCAAAAGTTAAAAATGATAAAAAATGATGCTTGTTATTTGGCAGGAATATTTATGAAATGCAATGATTGTAATTTGCAGCTTCAAGGAGCCAATATGACACTCATGAACTGCCAAAAAGTTATCTCATTATTCATTGAAAAGCTGGATTTATTCAGTCACAATCTTTCAAAAAGGGAGTTTCACAAAGGTTTATTGATCATCTCAATAAACTTGAAACGGATTTTGAAACTCGATTCAGTGATGTTTTAACCATGGACGTATATGATTGGATGGTAAACCCGTTTACTGCAAATGTTACTGAAGCTGATGTAACATGTCAAGAGGAGCTATTAGAAATCAGACATGATGAGGAAAGTAAGGGAAATTTCAATAACGGTGGTTATATGCAGCTTTGGCAAAATAAAAAGATGTCAAATGTATATCCCAATATGTGGAAAAAGATTTTTAAATTACTGATCGCTTTTCCTACTTCGTACCTAGTTGAATCAGGTTTTAGTGCTGTGAATCACATTCTTACCAAAAACAGGAATGCTTTAAAAATCCCTGAAAGAGGGGACATTCGTTTGTTCCTCACTAAATTCGAGCCAAACATTCGGAATTTAGTTTCCAAGCATCAAGCACAAGGATCTCACTAAATTAAAGGTAAATGCATAATGTTTTATTATATAATATATATAATGTACCATACATAATTTTTAATATATGCTTGTTGGATTTTTAATTTTGGTGGGCGGTTGGCTAATTTATCTCACATAAAAATAGTAAAAGTGGGCGGTAGGCATAAAAAGGTTGAAGGGCACTGTGCTAGAGAATGAACCCAAAATTGATGATTATGTAGTAGTGGAATTTAATAGTGTCCCTAAAAAAAATATTATATTGGAAAATTAACCAGGCCAAAAGATCTCTCAGGGGATTTTGAGATCTCTTACCTGAGAAAAAAGGGAAATACATCACGATTTGTGTATCCTCAAGCACCTGATCTAGCTTCTGTGAATCTGCAGGACATAAAGGTTATCTTGCCTGAGCCAATATTATGTGGCAAGACAAAAGGTCAGAATTCCTACCTTCAGTTTGATGTTAATTTCGATCTTATTAAGATTTCATGAATTTGTCCCGTTGTACCCCATGGTCTGTCCCACTGTGTCCAGGTAAGGGGAACAGTAGGACACTTTAACAAGTGTTTTTTTTACTTTTTTTATCTAAATAGATATCATTATACGGTGATAAATTGTTTGCCAGAGTATGTATCATGTATTGGTCTAAAGAATGTTTCATTCGGAAAAGTTGATAAATAAATTTTTCAGATATTTAATTTTGTGTCCCACTGTACCCCACCCTCCCATATATATATATATATATATATATATATATATATAACTATTTTTTCTCTTTAATTTACCGCCGATTCGTACCTAGTGTGGTACATAGCGAGGCAGTGGGTGGGTGATGTTACTGAGTTGGGGATGGTAAACCAGGGGTGTGTGTAATGTTCAGCTACTGGGTAGTGGGTATGAGGGGCCTGGTCTCAGACGCGATGAAGCAGGTGGGAATAAATGAAACGGAAAATCGCTTCCTCCGAAAAATGGGGGCCCTCGGAGAGCATGAATTGTAGACGCTCGGGTAGGGGAATTTCAGCCAAGTGAGGGAAACATCTGCAACGAAGAGCGGACAAGTTTGGGCATTCGACCAGGAGATGCACGACAGTTATGGGAGTATGGCAGGTAGGGCAGAGCGGGGCTGACGATTTAGCCATAAAGTGACCATGAGTAATGCGTGTGTCTCCTAGGCGGAGACGGGCTAGAATCACTTCTTTATAGTGGGACCGGTGGAAGGAGGAGGCCCAGTATCCTAATTGCGATTTGATCTTGTGAAGTTTTTGTGTGGCCTGGTCCTATTCCCGTTGCCAGATGGAACGGAAGTGGGAGCGGAGAGTCGGGAAGAAGTCGGAGAAAGGGAAGGGCCCGGAGGAGGCCGGCAGTAAGCAGGCCGACTTTGCCGTGCGGTCCGCCTCCTCGTTACCCTGGATGCCGACATGTGCCGGGACTCAGCAGAAGGCGATTGTCTTGTGTCGGAAGGCCTGTTAAAAAATGGAAGATTTGCTGGATGGTACAGAGGAGCGGATGAGGGGGGGTTAAATCTCTCTAGGGAGAGAAGTGCGCTTTGGGAATCTGAATGAATGACGAAGGAGCTGGCAGAGTGGGTGTGCACTATGTCGAGGGCTTCCTTAATCGCGAAGAGTTCTGCCGAGAAAACGGAGGTCTCGCGGGGCAGGCTGACGCCTCGAGAAAGCGGCTGGGCCAGTATCACCGCTGAGGCGGCCGCATCAGTCTCGGAACGGGAACCATCTGTATAAATGGGAAGTGTGTCCGGGTTTTGAGTTGCGTGTTCACGGAAGAGTGACCTGTACCGTAGCACTCGTGGTATTCTTCGGTAGGGCACACAGGTCCCTGCAAAACTTGATAGGGGTGAGGAGCCAGGGGGAGGGGGTAGATGTTATATGAAATGGGGATAATTGAGGGGGCGGGCATGTTGGAAAAGTCAAGGAAAGAACGGACCTCTTTAGTGAAGTGCCAGCTCCGTTCCTGGGGTGGGAGTTCAGAACTCGCCGCGCATAGAAGCGAAGAGGGTAGTCTCTCTGCACGGAGGTATGTCCTCATGAGAGCAGACCCCGTCGGAGGGCGAGAGGGAGGTAATTGCAATCCACTTGAAGGCTGGAGGTTGGGGAAGAGCGGAAACACCAGTGGCGAGGCGGAGGCCCCTATTAAGGACCGGGTCCAAGATACGGAAGCAGGTGTTTGGAGGCTGAACCGTATATACACTGCCATAGTCCAGCTTCGACTGGACCATGGAAGTGTAAAGGCGAAGGAGAGAGCGTCGATCTGCGCCCCATGTGGTGTGGGAGAGGTGATCTAGTAGAGCGAGGGGACGTTGGAGGGACTGCTTCAGTTGTTTGATATGAGGAACCCAGTTGAGCCGTCGGTCTAGAATCACGCCCAAAAATCGCGTGAAGGGTACCACTTCAAGAGGATTGCCGTCTAGCGCGACAGAAGGAACAGGAAGGGTTGCGGGTCTTCTTCTGCTGAAGAGCATACACTTGGACTTCAGGGTGGAGGCGGAACCCCCGACGTCACCCACCTTTCCACCTGGTAGATGGCGAGCTGAATTTGCCGTTGAACTACGGACGGCTCCCGCCCTGCAAAGTAGATCGCAAGGTCATCCGCGTAGATGGAAGAACGGATGGTGGGTGGAAGGCATTTTGAGACTGTGTTCATGACGATGGAAAAGCATAGAACACTGAGGATGCTTCCCTGTGGGTCCCCGTCCTCCTGCACGAAGGTGTCTGAGAGGACAGCCCACCCGAACTTTAAAGGTTCGAGAGGATAGGAAGCCCTTGATGAAGGTCGGCATGGCTCCGACGAGCCCTAGACTTTGGAGCTGACTAAGGATTATTGTCCGATGAGTGGTGTGTAGGCCTTCTGGATATCAAAAAATATTGATAGGACGAACTGTCCACTGTTGAATGCATTCTGTATGTCACGGCTGAGAAGCAGGAGGGGATCAGTGGTGGAGCGAAATTGTCTGAAGCCGGACTGGGTAGCCGGGAAGGAATTACTATTTTCGAGGAAGAACGATAGTCGCGTCGCGACCATTTTTTTGAAAATTTTACAGGCACACACATTAGGGCAACTGGTCTAGTTTGTGGGATCGAGGGAATCTTTGCTGGGTTGGGGATAGGGATTACGTAGGCCTCCCTCCACCGGGAGGGAAAGGCACCCTCTATCCATATGCGGTTGTATAGGTCTAGTAGGAAATTTTGTAGGGTAGGGTGGATGTGCTGGATCATGCTGTAGGGGATACCGTCCGGGCCGGGGCAAGGGGATCGTCGAGAGGCCAGTGCCGCCTGTAGTTCACGCATGGTGAACAATCGGTTGTAGGATCTCTCTTATGGACGGTGGAGAAGCTATTTTTAGAGGCGGGTACGAGGGAGCTAACTGCAGAGGAAGAAACGGCGGCGAAAGTAGAAGCTAGATGGTTTGCCACTGATTTTGGCTCGTATAGGAGCCCGTCGTTAGTCCGGAGGACCGGGGGTCGGGAGGGGACATGTCGCCTCTCGACGCCCCGTACCTTCTTCCAGATGGTAGCCGAAGGTGTGGTGGTGGTGACGTCGGATACAAAGGCACGCAAGAAGCTCGGCGCGCTGTTTTCATTGTACGGCGGGCGATGGCCCTGGCCCGCTGCATCTCCGTGCGATGGATGGGAAGTCGCGTACGGTAGAAACGTCAGGTAGCCGTCTTCTTGGCGCATACGGCCTCCGTGCACTCTGGGGTCCACCAAGGTACCCGTCGGGCGCGGGGGTAGGTGAAGGATCGCGGGATGCTAGAGCACGCAGCCGCTACCACGTTTGATTCGAAGCATGCGATGCACTCGTCGGAGGATGGGAAGTGGGCAGTCGTACGGGTTGTATATGTATCGTCGTGGAAGCGGGACCAATTAGCTTTTGCAGTAATCCATTTCTCCAGTACCCGAACGGTCTGGTCGGGCCAAATGAGCGTGAGTTGAACTGGGAAATGGCCAGACAGGTCTATACAGGATGGAGTGCAGGTGGTGGCATGGTAGAATGTAAGAGAGCCATCATTGAGGCACTCAAGGGAGAGCTCGGTCACGATGTTGATGGGTCGGGGCCATATAGGTGGAGTGTGTGTCTCCCCACATGGGGTGGCGACTATTGAAATCGCCCAGTAATAGAAAGGGCCTGGGGAGTTATTGTACCACCTCCACCAGGTCATCGCGGGAGACTTGAGTGTGTGGAGGGAGGTATACTGAACAGACGGTGTACTGTCTATCCAGGGAAAGCCGGGTAGCAATCATCTGTAACGGGGATCGGATAGGGAGATTGTAGAAGGGGACTGCGTGGTGGATGAAAATGGCAGCCCCCTTTCGAGTGCAGGTAGGAGGCGGGGTGGTGATGAAAGAATATCCAGTCGGGCAGGGCATGGGTCTGGTTCCCAGGATGAGTGCCTGGAGACAGACACACACCGGACGGGAAGTGGCAATCAAGGAATTAAGGCCTTCGTAATTCGCGAATATTCCTCTGCAGTTCCAGTGTACTATTGTAGTTGTTTTCGGGGAATCCATTATTTGATGATGGGGGATGGGTAAAGGTATAGGGTGCGAAGAGGTTGGAGTGTGAAGGTAGATCTGAGGTTCGCGAAGGCGAAGAATGGGTCAGGAGTATGGCTGGCTATCTGCCGTTCACCAGAGAAGGAATCGGTCGGCCAGTCGATCTCCGAGGACTGCGGGGTCGAGTCGGCCGAGCGAGACCGGAGGCGTGGATCACGGCAGGTTGGAGATCGTCGTGGGCTCCGAGGGTGAGAAGTTTCTTGATGGGCTTTTGTGTTCGGGCCATGGGGGGGGTATTTCCCAAATTAGTACCTCCCCGCCTGTCTGGGGTCTCATGGCGGACCCCAAGTGGCGATAGGGGGTGCCAGAAGGACCCGGCAGGTGGGAGGGAGGACGTACTCAGAGTAGCTAACAGGGTGGGGCCGGGGATTTTAGGGGAGCAGGTACTGTGGGGGTGGGAGATGAACCAGTGTGTTCTCGTGGAGGGGTAGAAAAAATGGCACCAGGAGGCAAGGGCAGGTCCATAAGACTCACGGGTGCAGCCGAGTTCCCCTCACCGTGTAGCTGCGCCAGAGCCGCATCCACTGGATCCTCGGGAGAGGATGTTGTCCAGATTGGATCTCGTCGTGGGGGGTGGGTCATGTACTTCGGCAACTATTGTCCGAGTCTGTGGGAGTAGATTGATGGGACTTCTGCGGTGGGGTGGTTTGGTCCTCGTAGACGAAGTGGGCGGTGTGAAGGTCTGATCTGTCTTCTTAGCACTAGGGGAAGAGGGAGAGACAAATTGAAAGTCCGGAGGGTCTGGCGACTCACTCCGGCGTTTCCGCCTCGTCGGCTTACTCCGGGCGGTAGGTTCGGGTGTGTGCAGAGTGTGCTAGGAGAGCAGTGTTCGAGGTGGGTGGGGCCTGGGTGTCCTGTTCCCAGACTCCTGTGGACTCTGTGGCAGGTGAGGTGCGTGGAGAGAAGGGATGGTGGGGGGACATGAGGTCGTCAGCTCCTGCGAGAACTCCCCCTGGGAGGGATGGGGAGCACTGGTCAAGGGGGTTGTGAGCAGCAGGCCAGGGCGGCGTGCCGAGAGGACAGAGCCGAGGGCTGCGGCGTAAGATACGCCCTGTCTCACCTCCCAACTCCGCACCCTGTCTCGTGCCTCATGGAGGCTAAGGAAGTCCGCTACCTGCAGGCCTCGGACCTCCTCCTCGAACCTGAAGAACAGGCATTCGCGGGATGAAGATGGGTGTGCACCTTCACAATTGGAGCATTTGGGTGTGTTGGGGCACTTGTCTGGGTGAGCGTTTTGTCCGCAGCAAACACACAATTGGTGTGGCTGCCGGCAAACTGAGCTAACATGTCCAAACTTGTTGCATTTAAAGCAACGGGTCAGGTCTGGGATGTATGGGCGGACAGAGAATTCGCATGACGTGCAGTCTCCCATACCCCATACAATACGGTCGGGAAGGACTAAGTTATTAAAGGTAAGAAGTAGACGCGGGGTGGGGGAGAGGGTACCTCCCTGTCGGGATGTGAAGCGATGGATTTTGGTGACACCCTGGGGTGCGAGATCCTCCAAGAGCTCGTTCACTGTAATTGACAGTAGGCGTGTGGCATAAACAGTGCCCTGACTCTGGTTCAGGCGAGGGTGTGGTGAAACGGACACTGAACATCCAATCCAAGGACCTCAGTGATGGAGAGTAGGGCTTTCGTCGCTGGCTGTGCGTGATTTTATGAGGAAGCCATCCTTCTGCGGTCACACATCATAACGGTTGGAGTTGCTGCGGGTTCGGATCGCCTGAAACGTCCGTTCAGAGTTGGTCAGAAGGGATCCAGAGGTAGGCCGGATCTCTAGGAATTTGTGGATACTTGGAAGGAATATGGAGGCAGTAGAGTCGAAGTGGACTGGGATATCCAACTGAAGATAGGATGTCGTGTATGCCGACTTCCCTGTCCGCCGCGGGGCTCTCTCCGTGGGGAGGCGGGCCGACGACGGGTGAGGGGGGCATACGGGGAGGGCAAGAAGCCGGGTTTTGGAGGTAAATCTTGGGTGGAACTTGACTTGCCCAAAGGCAGCTGAGACAGGCTGGGGCGAGACCCCTGCTCCAGAGGGTGTACATCCAAAGGAATAGTCAGGGTACAGCCTGGGGTTAGCAACGGTAAAGGAGGATGCAAGTGATCAGTTACCAGAGGGGGGTCAACCCCATCTGGATGCGGTCTTCCAGTGGTAGGGGACTCGAGGGCCTGGTTGCCCACCACCCGAGTGTTGAGAGAAAGAGTAGTCCGAGTATTAGAAGCGGGAGTCGATAGTTGTGTAGAAGCCATAGGAAACAAAAATAATCATCCCCCGCGCGCATCCAGCCACCACTAACTCCAACAAGGGAAAGGCAAATAGTGGGCCCACTCGGTCCCACTGCCAGTACATGTCACGCAGGGGAGGTACACCCATTCCCAGTTCCCATGCCTAAAAGGTAGCCACTCTCATCCAACACGCAAGGAAAAAATCAAGTCAAGGTCCAAAACAAAGTCAAATGCGGGAAGGGAGGAAACAACAAAACTTGAAAGAGTTGGGGAAAGGAGGAGAAAGAAATATAAGTAGGAGAGTAGGAGATCAACCGGGTCCCCAAATGGGTCCAATGGCCCACGAGAGCAGAGAAAGCCTTTACATCGAAGGAAGATGCATTCCCCCATTGGCCATAGAGAGATGCGCCCTATAGCTCCGGACAAAGCGAAGGGTGTGTGTGTGTGTGTGTGTGTGTGTGTGTGTGTGTGTGTGTGTGTGTATTATATATACAGTATATATATATATATATATATATAAAATAGTGTGTGTATATATATAGGGTGAACCAAATGTAGGTGGACAGTAAATGATAACGTTTATTTTGAGAATACATATTTAATTTTTTTGTATACTATAATACAAAATAAAATTTAAATAAATTTAGTTATAATATTTAATATAATATAACACAAACACCATAGTTATAATGAACACCATAGTTATAATATAATATAACACAAACCGTATTCAACCTACTGTCCACCTACTTTTGGTTCACCGTGTATATACAGTATAGTATATATGTATAGTATAATTATATATAATTACTAATAAATATATAATATATATAGTATATCTATAGTGTATATATATATATATACAGTATAGTATAATTGCACAGGGTGTACATAAAGTCAGGATCTATTTTTGTGAAGCACTTGGAAATTATATGGAATTCAATCATAAAATGATAAAGTGGTAACATTTATTAAATAATTAAGAGTAGGATTCGACGTGATGCCCATCAGTATCCCTGCACAGCTCAAATCGTTCCGCAGCATTTCTAAACACATTCTGGAGCATTTGCGGGGTTATGTTATCTGCAGCAGTTCATATACGTGTACGTAAGTTTTCAAGACTCGTAATCTTCGTCTGATAGACGTGCGATTTGATAAAGCCCCATGCAAAGAAATCTAAAGGGGTTAAATCTGGTGATCTCGCTGGCCAAGGTCTGTTGCTTCCGCTTCCGATCCAGCGATTTGGAAAACGTCCATTTAGATCAGTGGTGCACAAACTTTTTGATGTGAGGGCCAAACCAACCATCTGTTTTATATGTAGGGGCCAGATATATAGATATTCTGTTTTTTATAAATATGCATTTTTATAACCAGGGGTAATATTTCAGATTTTTCTTTGGGTAGCTACCCTTTTCATGTGAAAAAAGTGAATTGAAAAGACCTGTGGGGGCCACATTTGGCCCGCGGGCCAGGGTTTGTGCATCACTGATTTAGATAATCCTGAACAATTTTGGCATAGTGACAAGGAGCACCATCATGTTGATAGACGACAGGGATAGGATTGTTAGTACCGTCGTCTATCAACATGATGGTGCTCCTTGTCACTATGCCAAAATTGTTCAGGATTATCTAAATGGACGTTTTCCAAATCGCTGGATCGGACGCGGAAGCAACAGACCTTGGCCAGTGAGATCACCAGATTTAACCCCTTTAGATTTCTTTGCATGGGGCTTTATCAAATCGCACGTCTATCAGACGAAGATTACAGTCTTGAAAACTTACGTACACGTATACGAACTGCTGCAGATAACATAACCCCGCAAATGCTCCAGAATGTGTTTAGAAATGCTGCGGAACGATTTGAGCTGTGCAGGGATACTGATGGGCGTCACGTCGAATCCTACTCTTAATTATTTAATAAATGTTACCACTTTAGCATTTTATCATTGAATTCCATATAATTTCCAAGTGCTTCACAAAAATAGATCCTGACTTTATGTACACCCTGTATATAATTACTATAAACACCTATATTTTAGAACTGCACACTTTTTTTTTCAGACCTGTACAGATTGTGTAGAGCTGCACATTAAAAGAAGCACTGTTTTGGGAGACATCATAATGACATAGTCTGTTAGCTAGAGTTAACCATCTAGAGTTGTTAAGGGGACCAGGCCCCCAATTATTCTGAACATGTATTGTTGATCATTACTTAAATCTTCTATGAGCTCATCCATAATTGGGGAGAACTTTACAACAGGCATCTCATGGCAAGTCTTAAGAGCATTACCAATAGATCCACTGAATGATCTTGGCCCAGCTGTTTTCCTGTCGTATCACTCAAACAGATGCCTTAAAGGAAGTTCATTTGTATGTAACATACAAATGCTCCATTGCAATGGTTGGTTCAGCTTCTGCTCGATGAAATGGATTATGCCACCTTTAGACCCAGTGTTGACATTCATACTGTCACACCCTATCACCTGGAGATTCTAGTCTAGTGTCACTTTATTCACACGAACAATGATTCAGACACATCACTTGCTTTTCCAGATTTAGGGCTCAAATGGTTAAAGTATTCTCCACCAGGCTCACTCAATAGTACATAATGTTCTTCAACAATTATATCCTGGTACCATTTACCATCTTTATTTGTCTTTACCAACATCTTGTCTTTTCTCCCATCAAAATATAAAGCTTTAACATCACCATAACTTTGTGCAGCTTCAACTTGTAATGTTTTTCTCAATTTCTCTCTCTCTCTTCTCACCTTACTTCGATCAATAAAAAAGTCAGTCTTTTTCGGTAATGATACCCAAATCCACCAAAATAGCTGAAGCAATGGCCGATGCAGCCCTATCTGAAACACCAAATCTGTCAGCTTCCATGGTGAGATTGGGTAAAGGGGCTCTCATTTGAATGTTGGAGCATTCATATTCAGACTCGGTTGTTGAACTTTTTTAGGTACTAGAAAGATCAATATTAGTATCAGGAAAAAGCACATCATCAATGACTAACTTTTCAAATTCATCATGCATGATTATTTTTCTTCACTTACTTCCTTGTTGCTCCTTCAACTTTCTTGCATTTCTTTTTGCTATAGATCTTGAAAGGGTAACATCCACACCTCCAATCACCATATTTTGCATAGTCCTCTGATCCTCAAGGAATTCCAGTTCTTCTTTGTGTATTCTTGATTCTTTTGGACAAACACAAATAATATGTTTTTCTTTACATCCGCTTTTTCAGCAGCCAAAATCTTGGTGCGAAATGAAGTTGCATTTACAGGCACAAATGTCACCACTCTGACCCAGATTTTAATGAAAATTGACATATGGGATTCTTCTGGGTGCTGATTTCACTGGTTTAAATAAAAAAGTTCTATGACCCATAGTTTTTGAGATATGGGCCCCCACTTTACCACTTAACTTTAATGGGCAATAACTCCCAAACATCTTGTTATAGACCTATAAAACTATACATTTTTAGAATTAGCATGAAGAGATCTATTAAATGATACCACATTCAAATGTGTAGAACAATAATGAAAATTTTGACCCCCTTTTTTATTTTTATTTTTTACTCCCACCCCCACTAGACAGTGAAATCCCAAAAAAAATTTTCATTTATTAAACTTCCATTAATTGTTAAAAGATACATACAATAAAAAACGTGGGTATCAAGTTGCAAGATATTTTAAAAATTATTGAAAAAATATGTACATTGACATTTGTACATTGAAATTTTGACATTTTTACGCAGACTAAAATAGAGAACTACAAATGATATATTTACATCCTATGTATTACTCATATTCACGCACTCTCTCTCTCTCTCAAATGTTTGTTAATTATGCTTATTTTTACTACAGATGTGCTTATTTTGAGTCAAATCATATCTTATTTTTGAGATTTACAATTGTGTATTTTTAGTAATGAAAAATGGTTAGATACTGTGATGATCTTTACAAAAACATAAGAAAAAGATACACAAGGATATAAGAACCATCAGCCAATCACTTTATGATTGATGTAAATGGAAACTACAAAGGAATACTGTACTATGTAGCAACTGTAGAAAATTATTGACCCAGAGACCAGAGTTGCTATCAACATCACAAAGTGAAGAGTCTGATCACAATCAGTCTTCTGAGAATGTTATTTCAGAAAGCAATGAATATGATCCAAGTACATCAAGTAATGCCAAAGAAGCGGTTTCTCAAGTTCTAGAAAGTCTTGCTGTGACTCCAGTGAAGAAGCGTAAGTATTTAATGATAGGTACTTTTTATATTTATAATTTTTTTATTTATATTATTTATTTATAATGCATTTACTTTCAAGACAGTTTTTCAGCAGTTGCTGAAAAACTTAATGAAATTAATGTGTTGACATATTAAATTTATTAAACTTATGAAATAAATGTTGACATATTAATTATTATTGTCCATATATATCAAATGGAGTCAAATATTTATTAATTAAAAAATTTCAGATGGTTTGGGTTCCTCAAGAAAAGAAGCAAAAGCTATTCAAACAATAGAAAAAACACGTCGTTCTTTAAAACGAAAGCTAGAAGCAAGTTTAGAAATTGATATCCCAAGCCTATCAAAAGCTACAAAGTTGGATCATGAAACTCAAAGGTATGAATTTTAAAATGATACACTATTATTAAGTAGGAACATACCTAAACTAAAACTAAAGCATAAAACAAAATGTAGGTATTCACCTTTGATAGTAGAAACTAGAAGCACAACTCCCTAAAGATTGGAGATCAATGGGCCCATTAAATCATTTGGAATTCATTTGGTCACAAAATAATTTTTGGTTTAATTTGACTATCTCAAAGAATGCTCATTTTGTTACACTTGAAATCAATATTATAATCCAAAAAATTTAATATGCACATGTAATGTTTTGTTTATAGCTATTATACATTCATGAATTTGTTTCAGAATGATTCATCTCATGAATGACCTGGTTGAAGCTTTCCATTCTACTGACAGTTATGAGAGGAAACTCAAAATATTGACGTTATCTCCATTTACCATATCAAAAACTATAAATCTATTTCAGACAACTGAATACTTAATTAAGAAAAGCAGAAATATAAAACAAAGACTTGGAATTATTCCTGAAATTGAACCCATGTCAAAAGGAAAAGTATCAGAAATGAAAGTGGGTATAAAGAATCTGTGCAGAAAAGACTGGTGTTAATGAATCTGAAAGAAACTTTTAGTCTCTACAAAAATAATCCAGAGAGTCCCCAAATTGGCTTCTCTAGTTTTGCCAGCCTTTGCCTGAGACAGTGTTTTAGCTGGAGCTGCTGGTACCCATTCTGTGTGTGTATGTACATACCACCAGAATGCCAAAATACAATTCTCAGCTTTGGGTGTCAAAGGGTTGGAATACACAACTCTTATGGAGAAAGCAGTATGTGATATCAACAACAGGAATTGCATGATGCAAATATGTAATCTCTGTCCAAAAGAACAAGGTATTAAGAATTTTTTGCTCACTTTTCAAAGTGTTAATGATCCTGAATGTGAGGAAATAAAATATAAACAATGGGTTACTACAGATCGATACAATATAGTTGAAAAAACAGAATCTGTAGATGATTTTATAAATTCATTAAGCACAAAAATTGTCAAATTGACACATCATCATTTTACAGCAAAGAATCAGAGTGCATTTCTAAAAAACTTGAATAATTTAAATAGCCATACAGCTGTAGTTCTTGGTGACTTTTCAGAAAACTACTCATTTGTAGTACAGGATGCAGCCCAAAGTTTTCATTGGGAAAATATCCAATGCACAATGCATCCCTTTGTGTTATATTATAAGGAACCAGAAAGTAATGAAACAAAACATTCAAGTTATTGTTTTTTATCTCCAAATACAAAACATAACACTACAATGGTTTACACTTTTTTAAATACACTCATACCTATTATTAGAAAATCCCACCTTCATATCAAAAAATTACATTATTTTACTGATGGATGTGCAAGACAATATAAAAATCGTTTCAACTTTGTTAACATTTGTAAACATGAAGATTTTGGGCTGGAATGTGAGTGGCATTTCTTTGCCACAAGCCATGGTAAGAGCACTTGTGATGGGATTGGGGGTACAGTGAAAAGATCTATAGCCAGAGCGAGTATGCAGAGAACATTCGCAAATCAAATATTAACACCAGAAGACATGTTTGAATTTTGTTCAAACAATATAAGTGACAGCATAAATTTTTTTTTAATAAATTCTGAAGAAATTGAAGCTATGGAAAATTTTTTAAGTGACAGATATGAAAAAGTATGTGGCTAACAGGAACACAAAAATTCCACAGATTTGTACCTATTAATGCAAATAACAAAAACATTTGAATTATCTTCTGATGAAGTTGGTGAGGTGAGGATTATAAGCAAAGCTTTTCTGGGTGAAGATAATGTTGAAGTTAATCCGAAAATAGGAGTACATAGTTTGTACTTACAATGACCAGAAATGGTTGGGATTTGTACATTCCTATAATGAGGAATTTGATGACTTTGAGGTTAGCTTTTTGCACCCATCAGGATATAGTGTTTACTATTACTTTCCACAAATTAGAGATACATGCAACATATCAAGAGATAAAATTTTAGGTTTATTAAGCACACCAACTTTAAAGCCAGGAACAATGCGTATTCAATGTGTTTTCTCAGAAAATGAGTTGAAAAAACTCATGTAATTACGAATCAACTTGATGTAATATGTGTGTTCAATTTGTATTTTTGCTGTTTATTTTCATCCATGTGAATATATCATTTGTAGTTCTCTATTTTAGTCTGCAGGCATAAAAATGTCAAATTTTCACAATGTACATATTTTTTCAATAATTTTTAAATATCTTGCAACTTCATACAAACAATAAAAAAATGTGGGTATCTTTTAACAATTAATGGAAGTTTAATAAATGAAAATTTTTTTTTTATTATTTCACTGCCTGGGGGGGGGTCAAAAAGAGAAATAAAAAGGGGGGGATTTTCATTATTGTTCTACACATTTGAATGTGGTATCATTTAATAGATCACTTCATGCTGATTCTAAAAATGTATAGTTTTATAGGTCTACAGTAAGATGTTCGGGAGTTATTGCCCATTAAAATTAGGTGGTAAAGTGGGGGCCCATATCTCAAAAACTATGGGTCATAGAACTTTTTTATTTTAACCAGTGAAATCAGCACCCGGAAGAACCCCATATATCAATTTTCATCAAATCTGAGTCAGAGTGGTAACATGCATTTGGGTGATCTCTCCTGGAATGCCCCTTCTACCAATTTTTTTTTTAACAATTCAATAAGCTTCGCACTGCTTTTGGATCAATTGAGTTACGTAACCTTGTCAGTAAAGCGTTTCAGCTTGGTAATTATGGATTTTTTACTCATTGAGGATAATGATGAACGTTTCCACACTTTGACCAATGCTTCTGCTATCGTTTCAAAAATATCATTATCCATCAATTTTGCAGATGAACCTTCCTTCAGTTGAAGAAAATATCTCCCAACCTGCATATTAGAGGGTAAGACATTATGTGGCAATTCACTTGGAATTCCGAACAAAAAATGTTGCTTCACTGACTGTCTAGTTAGTAGGGATTTTGCAATATTTAGATCTGAGGTTAAATTTCTACAAAATATCATCATGAAAATCTGAAAAAATACAAAATACAGAATTAATTAAACAAATTATATATAAGTTCTAAAACTAAAATGTAAACATATTTTACTCAATAGTCTTTGTAGCCACCCATGCTACAATATGCAGCATGCGGTTCCTATCCCCCATCCCTTATCAGCCATATGCAAGATGTCATTGACCTCAAGTGAGACTGATGTTTAGATAAGCATCTGTGTGTTCTTAAGTAGCTGGTGATTAGTATCACTTGTGTTGTGTGAATATATTTACTCATTATCATAGTTATAACCAAATAATGCACAATATAATGCAATATCTTCTCTCAAAAACTGATGGATATTATACTCAGGGTCTTTCAAAATATGACTTTCTACCATTTTGTTCTTGGTAAAAATGCGGCGGGTGGAGGGTTCTAAAAAGAAATTATCTTTTTAGAACTTCTAGAGGGTCAATACACCAAATCATGAGTGAGGCAAGATGGTTTAATATTTTCACTCCACCCTACTGCACAGTACAATATATAATTATGAATGTGCCTATACATAGTACCCATCATTATTCAAACTACCATATTTTTTGGTGTATAAGACGCACTTTTTTCGAAAAAAAAGGGGTCTCAAAATCACCCTGCGTCCTATACACCGAAGGTCATAATATTACCTTTATATGGGCTAGAAGAACTGATGGATTTTTACAAAAATTCATCATCTCTTAGTCCCTCCTGACTGTGTATTGGTTTGGCCAATTTTACACTAAGTTTCTACTCTTCCCAACCCACTGATAACAAGAAAAACAGTACATATTGCATAATGATTTACTTTTTGTTTCATAACATATAGTATAGTCTCCCGTATACTTAATACTATTTTCTTATAATGAGTATGGGTGAAAGAAAATGTATCACCATACTTTTGATGGAGGGCTTTAACAAAAGTCAGGTAGAAAATTATGGACATTTTCTGACAACTAGGCAATTCGTCATAATTTTTTTCCTGAAAAAAGGCCTTGAAAATAGAAGTGCATTCTTATACAAAGGTGCGTCTTATACACCGAAAAATATGGTATTTTCAGAAATAATATCAATACAATTAAATACAAAAGACAACAATGAAAACCCAAAACATGACATCATCAATGAACCAACTTAACACTTTGTTGGGGAGCAGACAACACAAGACCACAAGATGTCACAAAAACACTACTGGCAATCTAAAAATGCTCCATTTCTGGTTAGCAATCAATTTAAAGCTCCAACTGCATGAGTAAACCCAAATAAAGTTTAAAAAATAACACAATTACCCAAACATAATCATTAAATAACAAAATTTAAATAGTAATGCTGAAAATTAACTAAATACATTAATTCCAATCTGTAATGTAAATTTCACAGGAAGAAAACCCTTAACCCTTTCAGTGTGTGTGGTAAACTATGTTTACCATAAAAAAGCCCGACTCAGGACGCATGGTAAACTATGTTTACCATTAAAAATCTTCTCTCAGGACGCATGGTAAATATTGTTTTCCACGTTTATTAAACAGTCTATGAACCCCCTCGTTCCTATTAGAACAACGTAGTTAGTTCCCTGACTAATATTAGACATCAATATGGTCGTATTTGGCATCTTTTTTTATTTTCTGACTCTCAGCTCACCAGAGGGGGGAGTGAAATAGACTCCCCCAATCAGTTCAGCATGGCATCCACAAGCAGTAATAAGCGTAAAAAATCCTCTCTAGATGAGAATGATATAAATGTATATCTCTCAATGTATTCTGAAAGTGATATAGAATGTGAAAGTGAGGATGACTGTGCGCAAGATAATGTACGGAATATTTTACAAAACACATCAAGTAGTGACGATGATGAAGAAAATGTGTTACTTTTGGAAAGAGATCTGCCTAAAGCAACAAAATCTAGCGAGAATTTTGAATGGCAGGAAATTGGTGAAAATATAGGCTGTACCAGAGGTGGGTGGCAGTTTACTGGTGAAAATAAAGTGCTCTTCAATGGTCAAACTCATACGATGTATGATGTTTTTTTGTGAAGTTTTCCCAAAGAAGTAATTGAGCTAATGGTTACAGAAACAAACAAATATGCAACTCAATTTCTGGCTGCTACACCTAATCTGAAATCAACATCTCGGTATAGTGCACGGGTCCCAACTACGTTTACAGAAATGAAGCAATTTATAGGGCTGTTACTTCTCATGGGTATTATACAAAAACCCAAGATAGGTATGTATTGGTCAACCAACAGTTTTTATGCTACTCCAGTATTTACAGCAATCATGAAAAGAGACAGATTTACCAACATTCTTTCTTTTTTGCATTTTGCTGACAATGCAGATGAGACGTTGAAGGAAAGAGGGGGGAAGATGGTGAAATTGCATGACTTTATTGAGTTGACATCTGCTCTTGAATCAAAATATTCAACTTCTCAGAACCTAAGTTTGGATGAATCTTTGTTGCTGTGGAAGGGCAGACTCAGTTTCCGGCAATACATAGAAACAAAAAGATCACGATTTGGGATAAAAAATTTCAAACATGTGGATGAAAATTGTGTTACTTTGAAATATAAAATATATACCGGCTGATTTTTCTAAGACTGAAAGTATTGTAAAGTATGATGGAAAAATATTTAGGAAAGGTCACAACATCTTCACTGATAACTTCTATACATCACCAAAACTATACAAATACCTTAGTGATAATAAAACTGGTGCCGCAGGGACTGTTAGAAGTAATCGTAAGGGCTTATGCCATGCTATGAAAACTATGAATGTGGCAAAAGGAAAAAAACTTGCTTTTGAGACTCCTGAACTGCTTTCCCTTGTGTTTCATGACAAGAGAAGAGTTTGCATGCTCTCCAATTACTATTCGAACAGTGATGTGACAGTAACACGTAGGTCAAAGTAAGGTCGTCGAAAAAACCATTCCAGCTTGTGTACATGAATACAACAAAACATATGGGATATGTAGACCGAACAGACCAAATACTGCATTATTACTCTGTCCCAAGAAAGTCTCTAAAATGGTATAAGAAGCTGGCAATGCATTTGATTCAGGTCCGAGTACCAGATGCTTGTGCAATTTATAATCTCATAAAAAAGGGAAAAGTTCCCCTTCTAGACTTTTGCCATGAGATTATAAAAGGACTGACATCTGCAGATGAACCTAACTTGAAGAAATCAGTAGTTCCAAGACTAGTTGGAAACATTTTACCAAGAAAATTACATCAAATTCTGAACGTACCCCAAGACCAACAAAGAGATGCAGGGTATGTTTATGCCCATGGGATAGAAAAACGAGTACGTTTTCAATGCGAAACATGCCCCGATACCCCAGGGTTATGCGCCGAACCATGTTTCAAAACTTATCACTCAGCATTTAACTTTTAGTTAACTAAATAAAGATATCTCTATTTTACCTTTATTTTTTGTTACCCATGAAAACTGAAAATATTATTGATAGAAAACCTATTTTAAAGGCAAACAAAAGACGAAGCAAAAAATAATTCAAGTTTATTTTCTGGCGCATTTATACGCACAGCTTTCGTTCTGGGGTATTAGCGTGGTACGCACAGGGCGTATCAGAATGGGACGCAGCGAAAGGGTTAATGTACAAATTACATCTGAGAGATAACTCACTTTCTTCATTTTTCAGGATGCCTTTCAATTTTTAAACACGCAAATTTTCTTGGCTTACTTGAAGCCAACTTTAAGTTTCAAACTTTCAATGTTAATGTACCCTCAGCTTACAAGAGAGGCCTATTGCAAGGTAGCATAGAAACAACTCACTCCCTGATATAAAGTTTATTTGGTTTCACTCAAAATGGAACATGAATTTAGAGAAGTTTACGGATGTACAGTTACAAATTTTGTTCAAAAACAAATTTTCAATTTAAAGGAAATGTTTGCAATTGTTCAAGTCTCAAAAAAAAGATTCATACAGAAGGTTTTATTTGTGTGTGACTACAAATAGCACTTAATTAAAATTCCTTAATGTAAGTTTACCTACAAAAATTTTGGAAATTTACTCTCAAAGTTTTGCACGAGTTGCACAAATTCTCCAGAAAAAAGTCCACGAATTAAATCAAGTGAATTTTTAAAGGTTTCAAAAGTCTTATGTGAACTTTACAGGTTTCCTCAGGAAACAAGATCACCACAAGATATTTGCTCAACACAAAAACTGTAAAATTATTCCCAAAGGAAACACAATATTCAGCAAACTTACAAGTTAAATTTGTGACATGTAAACAATAACTAATTTCAAAGAAATGTTTCAGTTCTTTTCTGCCAACTAACATAAAGCTTTTAAAATAAAGTTTGTGAGAAACAAGAAGATTCCGATTTTTCAAACAAGAAACAATTTTGTCAACTTAGAAATTTTCCAATCAAGCCACAGGGTTCAAAGTTTAAAGCTACTTCAACTTTAGAGGATGGAACTACTGTACAACTGCCTTATAAATCTAATTTACACTTTAAGATAACAAGAACTCCACCTTACAGTACCCTGAATGAACTATCAGAAACATTTTCATTACATGATGGTCATTCCTACAAAAGGTTTTATCCATTCATGCAAGTAGTAGTTTTCCTTTTTTCTCACTGGGTGTTACAAAAATCATTGTCCTTTGATTGGTCCTTGACATTTCCTTCAAAAGAAAGCTCCTCCTTTTCCTTAAAAATCAACTTAAAAACTAGAGTCCTCCTCGAAGTCACTTGTTTTTCTCAAATTTTAATGGACCTTGTGGTTCATTTCAACAAGTGGGCTCAAAGTCAGTTTCAGAAAGTTTGAATATGAAACAAAGAGAAAACAAACCACGTTATATCTGAGCCTGGTTAGTTTGTTTTCCTTTTCCTTTGAACAGAGAGATGAACCTCAAGACCCTACCATAAATCTCTACCACACGACTGACCCCAGTGATCAAAATACTGTGATAAACCAAAATTAAAATTGAATGAATTGTAAATAATGAGACATTTTTATTTTTTAACACTGTATTGGAAATTACAGCAGGAAACCTATTGATATTCTTTAATAACAATACTCTAAACTACTTTGCTTTAGAGATTTAAACAACAACAAATCTTAAAATAATTTTTTTTTCATATTTTGGCAAGAGATTTAGGCATACAAATTTACCTTTATTACAATAATATATCTAGAAATGCTAGTGTCACATGTATGCTCCATAATTTTAGACCTACCATATAAAAATGCACAAGTCACCTTTCAATTACAACTAAAATAATTTCATTTCATTTATTTACAGTGTGTGAAATTTATTTATTCATTATCATTATTGATGGTGAAACTGTAAAAAAAAAAAAAAATTTAAATTAACAAGAAAGATAGGCTTTATAACATAAGAAAAAAAATAGAAAATTGTGCCTCAGATGGGATTTTTAAAATTTAAAGAAGTCTCTCTCTCTCTACAATATTCAAAAGAAAAGATAACTCAGCCCTAGACATAAGCTACTATGAGAAAAAAAAATTTACTCAAATATTTGACTAAAAAAAAAATAGTCTAGACCAGGGGTTCTTAACCTTTTATGTACTTGGACCACTGAAGGACACCCACTGTGTCTATGGACCATCTTCAGCATTTATAGGGGGGTAAATCCAGGTTAAATAGACAGATAAACAACATGGTCATGTCTTCAATATGCATAAAACTTCGCCTGGGGCCATTTTTAAGTGAAAAAAACAAATTCCCAAATTTTTTTGAAAATCGGTCAAATAGGTCAAAATTTAGGGTCAGGTTAAATTTTGGCCAAATCATGACCTAAGAATGTTTTAAATCCCTATATCTCGGCTTCTAATTGTCGTAGCTTAATAAACCTTATATGGATGGAAGCGGAATGAGCTCTAGTTTCCAAAAATGGTACTTTCATTTGGATAATTTAATAAAAAAACACTTAATTTTGAAAAAACAAAAACATTTCAGGATTTGACATTGAAGGGATCAATTTTTTTAAAAATTTTATTGAAGAAAAAATGTTGCCTGAGCAAAGATCTACCATAATCAGCAATAAAAAGTTAGCTTATAGGCCATTATATAGCTTAAAACTTAATTTTATTAATGCTGGCTTTCTTCATTTTTTATTTTTCGTTTCAGATTTTAACTATATATTGAAAGATAGTGTACCTACATATCTACCTAAATAACTTTAAAAAATGCCAAAAAATAAGAAATTATATTGTGATCCTTTAAAAAAAACAAAAAAAGAATTTTCAATAATATTAAAAAAGTTACGGAACTTATGGCTTCTGTAAGTTATGGAGTTCTTCAAAAGGATCAGCTATTGTGTAGCAATTGCTACACCTTAATAAGAAGTCAACCTGGAATACTGGAATCTGTACCAGCACCAGCAGAAGAGGCTGTACCGCTACAAGAACTGTGTCCTTTACCAGCAAATGAAAAATCCTTTGAGCACAGTAGTAGCTCGTCTACAAATATTTCTACGGCTCCACCTGTTGAGGAAATTTTTTTGGAAGATCCACAACATAATAAGGATATACTTAGCGATAAAATATTACCATATTTAGATGAGAGCCCCATAAAAACAAGTAAATATCTTTAAATAACCATATATTTATTTTTTATATAATTAATGAAATCTTCCGATAAACATATATTTAATTTTTATCTAATTAATAAACCAAGTCTCAGTTAGACAACTAACATACATTACATATACATGTGAAAAATGCTCTGTATGAATTGGTCCCCAATTAACCCACCCCTAATATCTCCAGTCTAACTATAGAGTAGATTAAGTCTAGCCTTGTAGGGGTCAGCCTAGAGATTCCGGAAATGGTCCAGAGCGGGCAGATAAATTGAGGTCCACAGTAGGATTCCTCACCAAATTAGGTTAGGGCAATCTACCTTCACCTTTGTTAAGCTATGAGTTGATGCTAGGTCTTAGGCTACAATGTAGGCCTAATTTGTCTGACCCAGCTTAATTTAATGCGTTTACTTCTAACTGGGTTAAAAACACAATTAGTCACTTACTGCTAGTTATTAGAGTCCCTTTTCCCCTTTTGTTTAATTGTTGAGAGCATACTTGCTGGTGGGGATCTTTTTTCCGTTGTTTGTTCCTCTCCCTTCTCTCATTCCGTCTTGTCACCCCATTCCTCATTTTCATTCTCCCTTGTTCTCTTTTTCGCGGGGCTTTTTCCACCAGCATTTCCTTGGTCTTTTTTTGGTTGGTTGATCAGTAATGTATATCTATTACCAAGCACACTCTTGTCACACAGTATATAAATACTAGTGGAGAATAACTCTGGTGAGCAACCAATTGGTTTCATCCACCCAGTTATTGACATAAAAGGAATTTAATAATTGTTAGATTAACTACCTACCTACTCAGTGAACCATTTTCGTTACCTCCCAACTACCCACACATCAGTTTTCCATATACATATATAATTTAATAATATTTGTATCTCAATTGTAATTTTATGTAATTCTTTACAGCTGGATTAATGTCACAGCAAAAACAAAAAAAAGGCCACTTCAAAATTTCAGGCAACATCAGGAAAAGTTAGTAGTAGTATAGAATCTACCTACAGGACTTCTATCCAGGAAGATGCTGTTGCTGGCCCGTCCAAAAAGGGTTGTGGGATGATGACTTAAAAAGGCAAAAAGTTTATATACATTAAAAACATGTAGCTATTGTTATTTATATATACAATACATAATGAAACAATATTTTTTTGAGAAAATAAAATTTTATACTTAATTTACTAACTTAACTTAGATTTTTACTCATTTCTTTTTTTTTTATAATTTTAGGTATGAAAATGTCATGCAAGAGCTTAAAGACAAATTTATTTCTACAACTGATTGCAAGATTAAATTACAAATTATATCTTTATATCCATTTTCAATTGAAAAACCAGCAGAATTCTTTGAAATTCTACGTATATGGTGAGAAAAAGTCAGTTTGCAAAAAGAATATGGTATATTACTGCATGTTCCGAGTATGTCGAAAGGAAAGGTCATAACCAGTGAAGTGAAGAGGATTGTAAGAGAATTTTATGAGAGCGATGATTATAGCCAAATGTGTCCGGGAATGAAGGATTATAAATTTACTATTAATGAAAATGGAGAAAAAGTGAAGATGCAGAAGAGATTGATGCTATGTAATTGACGTGAATTATTCAGAGAATATACAAAAAATTAAGCTAATCCAAAAATCGGATTTAGCTCTTTTGCAAACTTAAGACCTTCTTGGTGTGTACTTGCAGGTCAGAGCAGTACACACTCTGTGTGTGTATGTACATACCATCAAAACCCAAAGCTGCAGATAGCAGCTTTGGGGATTAAAGGTTTAGACTACAAAAGGCTGATGGCCTTATCAGTCTGTAACATAGAAGATGAAGATTGTATGATGCACAAATGTAAAAAATGCCCTTGTGAGGGAGGTGTTAAATGATATTTAGAAACTTTAGATTTTATGTTTAATGCGGAAGAAATAACTTATAAACAGTGGGAGAGTGAGGACAGCTGCATAATTAAAGACAAAGTTGAATCTCCACAAGATTTTGTGGAATCATTGAGTAAAAATATTACAAAACTAACTAGGCATCATTTCACAAACAAAAGCCAATCCAATTACTTTAAAGAGCTGAAAGAAAATGAAGGCATTCTTGTAGGGGACTTCGCAGAAAACTTTTCTTTTATTGTTCAGGATGTGGCACAAGGGTTTCACTGGGAAACTTCCCAGTGTACCGTGCATCCTTTCGTATATTACTATAAACTTGCCAAAAAAACTTATCAAAGTTATTGTTTTATTTCTGATTGTCGTAAGCACAGTACAATGCTAGTATATTCCTTTCTAAAAAAGCTTATACCTAGTATTCGTGAGCAGCATCCAACTTTATCAAAAATTCACTACCTTACTGATGGCTGTGCATCCCAGTATAAAAATAAATTAAACTTTTTGAATTTATACCACCACAAAACCGATTTTGGAATAGACAGAGTGGAATTTTTTGCTACGTCGCACAGAAAGAGCACATGCGACGGAATAGGTGGCACTGTGAAAAGATCAGTGCAAAAGCCAGTTTACAATGACTGATTGATAATCAAATTTTAACTCTCAAAGACTTTTTTGAATTTTGCTCAACTAATTTAGATTCCACAATAATTTTTTTTTATGTATCCAAAAATGAAGTTACAGAAATAGAAAATTCCCTACAAGAGTGTCTCAATTTACCGATTATCCCAATTAAAGGTACCCAAAAATTAAATAGATTTATCCCTTTGTCAGCAAATACTTTAAAAGTATATTCATTATCTAATAGTCTTCAGTCAGAAGAAATAAGAAAAATTGTTAGTGGAGAAGTAGATCATGATGGAGAAGCCAGTGATACTGAAGGAGAGTTAAGCAATAAAGAAATAGAAGTAGGCTCTTTTGTCGGTTGTGTGTACAAAAAAGAATTGTGGTTAGGACTGGTCGAGTTGTATGATGCAGAATACAACAATTATTTGATTAAATTTCTTTATCCTTCAGGAATAGCACCCTCATACGTTTTTCCTGCAGATGATATTTGCCTTGTTCCCCCTGAGAACATATTTGGAACAGTTGAGTCAAGTTTAAGAGGCAGAACAAGGATACAGTATGTCTTTCCAGCTCAAGATTTAGAAAATTTCTCAAGAAAACTTAAAACAAATTAGCATATATGTATGAAGTTAGCACTTAGCATGTATGTAGAATGTAGAGAGTAGATACGTATTTAAATTACAATTAATAATTACAAATGCTACGTATATCCTTATTATATTGTTATCCTACTATTTAATATGTTTAGTTTCATTAAGTAAATTTTTGATGATGAAATTCTGAAAAAATGAAGAAAGCCAGCATTAATAAAATTAAGTTTTAAGCTATATAATGGCCTGTAAGGTAACTTTTTATTGCTGATTATGGTAGATCGTTGCTCAGGCAACATTTTTTCTTCAATAAAATTTTTTTAAAAATTGATCCCTTCAAGGTCAAATCCTGATTTTTTTTTTTTTTTTTTTTTCAAAATTAAGTGTTTTTTTAAATTAAATTATCCCAATGAAAGTACCATTTTTGGAAACTAGAGCTCATTCCGCTTCCATCCATATAAAGTTTATTAAGCTATGACAATTATATGCCGAGATATAGGGATTTAAAAAATTCTTAGGTCACGATTTGGCCAAATTTTGACCTGACCCTAAATTTTGACCTATTTGACCAATTTTCAAAAAAATTTAGGAATTTGTTTTTTTCACTGAAAAACACCCTCAGACCAAGTTTCGTGAATATTGAAGATGTATTAGTGTTATATCAGCACTTCTACCTGTCTATTTATCCTGGATTTACCCAGGGAGTGAAATCATAATCAAGAAGAAATAATACAGTAAAATCTTCATTATCGGGGATTAGGCCATTCCAGTTGTCTAAATTTTCTGGTTATCTGTAGGTTCCATTAACCTAGGGAAAACCAATGGACAATAATAGTAAAACTCAAATTTTAGCTATGCTGCACTGTACACTAATGTAAACTATAATCAACATAAACACTATGCTAAGTATGTATGGGACAATTGAAACAAGTAAAATTTAGTCTTATTTTATTAAAAATGCTAAGGATGTTCTAGATTTTTCTGGATGGCATTGGAAAGCTTCCCAGTTTCTAAATTGGTGAACTGTATTGGCCTAATATGAAATTTGTCAGTTTCTAAAGTTTTCCAGATACAGGTGACCCTCGGTATACATGGGGGTTAGGTTCCTGAAAATGCCTGTGTAAACGGAAACTGTGCATACAGGGACTAATACCTTAGGGGGAAAAAATACAATCACTTCCTAGACCAACTGACCCCCTCCCTATGACTAACTATATTTCCTCATACATCACTAAAACACGTACAGAAACACCAAAACACATACTATACATACGTGTATATTTATATATTAACTGCACATAATATTATTACTGCAGTAACAAGAAAAAATGGTTTAACTTACAAATAAAGGTAGGCAGATTGGGTAGAGTTGCTGCAGATGATGTTTACTGGTGAGAGTGTTGTTATTTATTGTGATTATTGATTATTTGTGGATTTATTTTTTTAATTATAGTACTAATAAAGTATAAAAATACATTGTGAAGAAGTTAAAATCATTAGAGATACATATATTTAACATAATGATTAATTAAAATATTGGATAACATCCTTTATGTGATGTATAATTTGTAAATTTGCAAAATTGATAATAGAATCCTCGCCACAATTAGGGTAGGAGGGGAGGGGTAGAGCGACAGGCCACCACACACAGCTGTGTCAGCTCGGGAAACCATGTATGGACGAGATCCCCTCCTGTGTATATGGGGGGTGAGGAGCAATACCAAAACAGTGTATAGCTGAAACTGTGTATACAGAGGGTCACCTGTAATTAATTGCTGGATAGTGCAGGTTTTACTGTAGCACCCAAACCCTTACTAGAGACAGTATTGATGGCAAAAATATATAAATACAACCGTTTCATTATCAATGGCCTTTATTATTCAGACTTCAGCAACTCTGAAAAAGAAATAATATTAAATTTATAATAGCCCCTATAAAATTGTAAATGATCTGTATCAGTCAGACTTTACTGTGAAAAAGTGAAATCTGTGAACTGCCTGAATCAATACCTACATCTATTCTAACACATACCAATTAATGAGAGACCTCACACTGTTTCTTTGCCACCAAAACTGGTATATTTGGCTGAGTGACAGAGAGGGCACACTGAAGGTCAGGTTCAATGTCCAACTTAGATCAGTATTGTCTCTTGATTGCCAATAGTGTGGAGAAACCAGACTCGCACAGATATGTAGAAGAGAAGGGAATAAGACCTCCCGCAACCAGATGACTAACTTTGGGATATACTTTGCTGGTCTTCACCCAGAATATGCCGAGTTCTTCCTCTGCGAATCTGTCCTTGGTGGTGCTGTCATTGATGAGGTCCAAGAACTCTTCCTGCACCTCATCAGGCAATACATTTACTTGGCATTTGAAAGGATTTCTCGTGAGGGACATGACTGCACTGTCACCTCTATTTCAGGAAAGTATCACTTGAACTCTTCTGCCAAAGACTGAAGATGATCTTTAATATTGTTATGCAAAAGTAGTTCAACAGCTCTATCACCAAGAACTTTGGGGTTAATCATGGATTTTCTCCTTCCCTTGAAGCTTCAGATTCAATTCATTGAGTGATTGAAATATATCAGTGAGGTAGGCAAGGGATGAAACAAATCTCTCACTGATGAATAATTCCTGAAGATCAAGTCTACTTTGAGTTTCCATGAATGTACTCAGTTCCTCTTGTAATTCCAAAACATGCGCAAACATGTTGCCCTTGGACAACCAGTGAACTTGAGTGTGGTACAACACTCTGGTGAGCTGAATCCATATCCTGGCACAAGGTTTTGAAAAGTGTATTCAGTGCCCCACCTTTAATGAAGTTAACGATTATGATGACAGTTTGTAGTTTTTAAGCAAATTTTTTTGGGATGAATTGATTTAGAATTTTCTAGAATTATGTAGGATCCTGTAGAATTCTGTAGAATTCTGTAATGTTGAATATTCTAGAACATCCTAGAAATTACATAACACTTATAAAGTGTTGTGTTTGGCCAAGAGTTGGCAATTTTTCGGCTGTAGTTATATTGTAAGCTTTGAATTAGTGTGAATCCTGTGATTGCTTGAACATACTACAACTTGAGATTGTGTAATTCAAATAAAATCTGTAAGTATGTCTACTTTTTATAAGAAATCATTCAGGTGTAAATTGCTGCATTTGCGTGAAAGAGGAACACACACACACTTGATTTTATTTATAAGATTTAGATTTTTTTAATTAATTATTTACAATCATGTTTTTTTTTACTTATTATTATTATTATAATAATAATAATATTTACAATTTTTTCCCAGCAAAATGGCTAGTTCAGAGACCTAAAAAACAAAAATATTTAGCGACTTTCAACAAGGATTGGACAAAACTTTCGATTGGATTCAGCCTGGTAGAGATCAGTTCACTGCAAGATGCAAGATATGCAACAATCACCCATTTACAATAAGTCATGGTGATGAAAATGATATAATGCGACACACAAAGTCCAAAGCACACATTAAAAATGTGAAGGCATTGGCAAGCTCATAAACACTTGCTGATTTTTTTTGTGAAAAAGGATTCCCAAGATGAAAATGAAGTGGCTCTTGCTGAAGCATCTTACTGCTACCACGCCGTTTATCATTCACATAGTTACAACTCGGCTGGATGCGGGAGCAGTTTGTTTAAAGGTATGTTTAGAGATTCCAAAATTGCTGTTAAAATTTCTTGTGGATGGACAAAGCTGTCATTGATAATCACAAACATTTTGGCTCCACACTCTAAGGAGCTTGTACTTAAATCCTGAGTGGTAATCATGCATTTTCTCTTTATACTGATGCTTCCAACAAAGGAAACATAAAATCCTTCCCATTAGTTCTACGATATTTTGATACTTCACAAGGAATCATGATGTCCTTATTATTGTTCTTTTCTTTGGATTCTGAGGACTCAGCCACAATTTTTGCAGCAGTTCAGCAAAGGTTAGAAACAAATGGATTGTCACTCAAGCAAGTGGTGGCTTATGGAGCAGATAATGCCAATATAAACTATGGAGTAAAAATAGTGTCTTCAGAGCATTGCAGAGCCATAATCAACACCTTGTCAAAGCTGGTTGTAACTTGCACAAAATACACAATGCTATTAAAACACTGTGTAACTGTCTAAAATATGATATAGAGGCAATCATCATAAAAATTTACAATGAGTTCAGCTCTTCCACTAAAAAATCCCACCAAACTAAAGGAGTATGTGAACCCATGTTCAAAGTACGAATCATTATATTGTCTTTTCATGGTGTCAGCATGAAGAAGCAATCTGTGAAAAAAAGCACACAACTAGTGTTGCAAAAAAAACTGTTTTTTTTAAATCGTTTTTTTTTTACAAAAAAAAAGTTTTTTTATGGTTTTTTTTGGTTTTTTTTTATAAAATTGGTATATAGATATTATCCCTTCTTTATTCTGAAACAAAAGTACACATATGTTGTTCTCATTGTAACATTGATTTCAAGGAGTAACAAAACAAAAAGGTTTAAATCCATTTTTCATTATTTTTCCTTTTAATAAAGGTTGACACTGCCCCTAAAAAGACTCCAGACACAAGCCCAATTATAAAATCCATTGTAAATTTATATTAATTAACTAAAAAAAATACACTTTCAACATTTTTTTCATCATTCATCATTTGAGGAGTCATAGAGTCATTCATCATACATTGAGTTTTCAGACTCTGAATAGAACATTTCATTCCCTTCATGATCATACTCTCTGCTTGATGATGGCCGTTCTTGTGCTTGGAGAGTTGTCTGGGACATGTTTTGCTTCTGCTGAGCACCTGCTTCAGATTCATAGTCTTGTGGTTCATTGTGATCACCCAAAGCATGGTTATGAGCGATGAAAACTAGCTTAGATGCTCTATCAGTTGTCAGTTGGTTCCGTTTGACTGAGTGAATCCATGAGTGGCGACTGAAAGAGCGTTCCACAGCTGCACTAGTTGGGGGCAGGTTGAGAATATTTGCTGCAACCTTGGAGAGCTGGGTCGAACCACAAATTCCATTCCACCAGCTTGTTGGATTCGCCTGTGCAGCTGCCTTCCAGACAAAAGGCTTTGCAAAGATATTCTCTTTTGATCGGTAGTCAGCTAACTCTCCCAATGTCTTGCTATCATCCACAGATGGAACAGCTACAGATATCTCTTGTATGACTTCCATGGCATCCACCTGAAATACAATTTGTAACACATTAAATATAAAATAATATCAAATAATAGATAATGAATGTCTGCAAAATAAGAACATAAATCAATATTCGGTGCTAGTTGTAAAATCAACAACTTACTATTTCTTCTCCAGAGATGTGGCATCCTTTGTAGCGAGGATCAAGAAGATTTGCTGCCAGGTGGATACTTCTAAGAAGAAACTTTCTCCGTTTAGGAATAATTCCCTTAAAACAATCTTCTTTGTTCTTCAGAATTGGGCTCGAGGAGAGATTCTTCTCGAAGGATTGTTGAAGGTCATTAAATATCTTTGGTACAATAGAGAGGTATTTGTTGTCCCCTTCTACTGCAGTGATAGCATCAGAAACCGGCTTCAACAACTTCAAAGATCCATCCAGTTTATCCCAGAAGACTTCAGTATATATACACTAGTATATATACACAACAGAATTAGCTAATATAAAAAAAAACAAAAAAAAACTTTTTTTTTTTTTTGTTGGTGTTTTTAAAAAAAAAACTTGTTTTTTTTGGGTTGCAACACTACACACAACTAAGATATATATAATATATATATGATGCAAACCCACAAGGAAAAAGAAAAAGGATTCCAAGGGTTTTCATGTATTCAAAAGTTAATTTTCAATATCTTCTGACTTTACTTAAAGGAATTGGTATTAATGTAGTCTTTAAGTACAATAAATAATAATACTGTTAAATCATGCCTAATAAAGAATAGCCTGGATAATGCAGTTGGTCGTGTGTATTCGATCGGATATACACAATGTAACTCAGTATATATAGGCCAAATGGGTAAAACATTAGACATTAGGGTAAAACACATAAATATGCGTGTAGAACAGCAAATAATTGTTATAATGTTATAATGTTTCAGACCAACAAAGACCCTAGGATCCACTCATGGCTGGTCTACCTGTGTTCGTAATCGTGTATTGTGTATGTCCTCCGTGGTGGCGGAGGGGACCTACAATTTTACATGGGTTCCAAACCACAAGAACAAGAAATTTATGTAAAAACTGCCGGTAAATTGGCAATGACCAATTTTTACGAAACTAAATAATTATCAATTTAAAACTAATTAATTATCAATTTAAAACTAAAGATAGAATCTCTCGATCCAGAGGATCAAGTCATAATAGACTACTATCCACAAAGGATAGACTACTATCCACAAATAATAGACTACTATCCACAAATAATAGACTACTATCCACAAATAATAGACTACTATCCACAAGTAATAGACTACTATCCACAAAGTAATAGACTACTATCCACAAAGTAATAGACTACTATCCACAAAGTAATAGACTACTATCCACAAGTAATAGACTACTATCCACAAACAATAGACTACTATCCACAAAGTGCATTGTTTAACCATATGTACAGATGTAATCATAGTATCAAGTGGGATAGTTCTAAAGCACTTGTTAAAAATACAGATATAACTGAAAGGAATACAGATGCTCCCCGCATTACATAAGCCTCAACTTAGGCAAATTCGACTTTATGTAAATGCTCCCATAAATCCCCTCCGCATCATCTTCAAACTTTTTTCATAAAATTGCCCTTAATTGTGTTGCAATAATGACTGGAAAGCACCCAAGTGATGGTGAGAGTGCAGGACAGTACAGTATTTTGAACTACTTAATTATCTTTCTTTCCTATGCTTTTATTGCTACTCTACTGTATTTAGTTTTTTGAATTTATAAAAAAAGTATTGTATCTTGTATTCAATGATTACCTATGGAAGGGTCAATTCCGACTTACAGAAAAATCAACTTACATTAAACTGTCCTGAATGGAACCCTTATGTAAGTCAGGGACTGTCTGTATTCTAGAATGTGCATTTATCCATTTTAAAAATACTTTCAATAACTGAAGGAATGTATAAAATTGACAATATCCTGTTAAAATACCTTTTGCCTCTAACTCTTGTTAATCATGCGCTAATCCTTTTTTTCTCCCTTCATTCCCTGAATACATAAAAGACCTTGGAATCATTTTGCTTTTTACTTGTGGGTTTGCATCATTCATTCATTTCACATGTTTAATTGTGAAATTCATCCCATATATACTGTATTTTACACCTCATAAGATGCTACTTTTTTCCTGAAAAAAGTCTCCAAAAATCACTTCAGGGCTCATATGTTATTGTTTTGTTTAATGTTCTTGTAATAAAGTTATGGGAATATATTTTTTGTCAGGCTGATAAATCTTCAAAATATTTTTTTTCCTAAATATTCTTTGCATAAAATATGGTATGTGATTATAAATGAAATTCTGATGAACCATTTAAAAATTCATTTATACTTAGGAACTAGTCATAACCTCATTCCACTATTAATTAACCCTCAGTAAACACACTGACTATTAACACAGTCCACTATTAATTAACCCTCAGTAAACACACTGACTATTAACACAGTCCACTATTAATTAACCCCCAGTAAACAGACAGACACACTGTGGGTGAATGGAAGGTGGAGAAAATTTATCATGCACCTGCTATCTATGATGACCAGAGCAAGACTGAGAGGTGGGCGGAGCATAAGTCAAATGGCTTTCTAATTATCCCTATTTTCTATTACATTTTCATATTGATGTGGACTAGAGTTAAATTGTACCATTATGCAAGGGCATTTTTTATCATAATAGAAGACAAGAACAAGTTGCTTTGTATGTTTATTTTTATCCTTCTATAGACCACAGGTTAAGAACCTATGGTCTAGACCAGGGGTGGGGAACCTGCGGCCTTTTGGGGTATTATAAAAGCCCTCACGTATTATCAAGTTTGATTTAAAATTAATAAATATGTAGATTGTAGACTAAAATATGATATTTTGTTGTACTGTATGTTAAATTCTCAGCATGCGGCCTAATAGGGTCTTGGTTAAATGAAATGCGGCCTAATAGGGTCTTGGTTAAATGAAATGCGGCCTTCCAATGAAAAAAGGTTCCCCACCCCTGGTCTAGACACTCCATTAAGATTTTGAAAATGGTGAGTGCCAATGTGAATTTACTTTTTAAAATATTTTTTAGGAATGGAATTGGAGTAGGCATGAGAATGGGACCCACCCAAAGGGTGCACTGCTTTCCACCAAGGTATACACTTCATTTTACTCTTAAATTTAACAAAAGATAATATTTATTAATTTTATAAATACCATGGAAATGGGTACCAATTAATCTGGCTGAAATAAAGGCTAATATGTAGGACATGGGAATGCCCTTCTTTTAATTTAAAGGAGAAACCACTACCAGCAAAATAGTAAAAAAAAAATTTATTTCTACTTTTTGCTTTCTTTTAATGAGCCACTTTTTCTTTCTGCTTTCCACTCATTTTGCTGTGTCTTACAAATGGGTAGACTGGTAGTGTAGCCACCATTAACATTTCAAATGAACAAAACAAGGATGGTGGAGAAAATGATGACCTTTATTGTTATTTATTGGTTTTTATTTATGCCAAAATAATTAACAAGATGTGGTAAAGCAAGTGCAGATCCATCATTAATATTTGATTGTGGAGAAAGAGACTTTAAAATAAGTTTATAATCATGTATTACAAACAAAAACAATCTGAGACAAACCATGCCCAAGAACTGACTTGGGGCATGCTTTCATGGCTTTGGCTTCAGGAGTGTTGCCAAATAGCATTTTATCAATCTTAATTTCATACAAAACATTTAATAAATTTCTTATTAAACATTATTATATTCTTTATTAAAAAAACAACACACTTATCCCACTCCCAGCAGTCATAGTAGTAGCAGGGCAAGTTGCCTGATAATGATCACAGGGAGCCTGCCCTTGGTTATCATTGTGACTGAGAAAGTGGCTTCAACTTTTTTGTTTCCACAACCTGGGGTCTAACCAGATCTGTGTTTATTTGTTAATGATATTCTTTTCTGTCTGCACCAACCCTCATATCCTGAGTAGTAGGAGTAGTACAGGATAATCTTTTCCTTGATGGTCCATGTAGTATGCTCGTAATGACACAAATTTCAATGCCGAGCCAATCAGAGTTCATGCAGCAGAATCCTGGGGGTAATCTCCATTGCCCTGTAGGGATTCAGCCTGGGGCTTCTGGGTATTTAGGTGGTGTCTCCCCTGATGGAGCTGAGAAGAGTCGAGACTAGTGGCTTAATAATAATCAGAAAGTGCCTGTCCCTGCACATCCCTGTGACTGAGCAAAGTGGCTTCAACATTTTTGTCTTCACCCCTCTTTATGCCATTTAGTTTATTCCTTTACCTTTCATTTGTGGCAAGTTACATATAGGTGGGAGGAGTTTCCAGCCACCCCGCACCTGTCCCTTATTTTTAGTTGCCTTTTATGACATGCTGGGACCATGTGAAAAATGTTCTTTAAATCCCCTATCCCAGGGAACTTTTCTCTATTGGTTTATACTCTTTTTAGTACTTTTTATAGCTGTGAGTGGGGCTTCCACCAGAAGCCAAACACCAACTGTGTCTGAACTTGGCCTAGCATTCATTTAAGGAGGAGGATTGTTCCTTTTAATGCCCCTATTTGGATTTCTATGGCCTGAAGCTGTTCTGGGATTGAATTCAGGTAAGTTGTTAAGTTGTTCTTCATCATACCTGTTGCACCAACTATGATGGGGAGAACAATGTCTTTCAATTCCCAGTTTCTCTTTATGTCATTTATAAGCGCCTGATATTTCATAATTTTTTCCCTTTCCACTCTGTTGAGGCCATAGTCATTTGGGACACTGATCTCAATAAGTAAGACAACCCTTACCCTCTTATCCCACACTACTATGCCTGGTTTTACTGCCGAGTTGTTTATGAAAGTGGCAGTTGGAGTTGTGTCATAGTATATAGTATAATGGTTATTTCTAGTGACTTGAAGGTGTATGGTGGTCCCATACATTTTTACTGCATTCCAGTTCTAATGCTGTCATGATCTTCCAATGGATATATTTACAAATTTTATTGTGTCTGGCTGTATAGTACCCATCTGCAATGAGCACCCTACAGCCTCATATTAGATGACCAACACTTTCTACCTCAACATGACAAAATCTACATCTGTCATTATTACTCAGTCCAGCCATTTTTTTAAATGCATTTGTTAGGATTGCAAGATCTTGGGCACCCATTATTAGTCATTCTCTGTCATATTGCAGAACTCCTCTCCTTAACTATTCCAATGATCCTTCTTTACTGATGTAGTCCTTCTGTAGTTCTTGATACTATTTTCCAGCCCTTTGATGTTGTTCCCATTCTTCTGCATGTTTGGCCTGTTGTTCCAGCACAAATCTCTTGCGACATTTCCTAGCTATTAATGTGGCTGGTACTCTTTCAGTTTCTACTTCTTCCGTCATATTATTCCCTCCAAAGTGCTAGGTCAGTTTGGTTATGGAGGTATGTTGAGTTACCCTTGTGGTGTAGTGTTCACGAACCAGAGCTATTGTAGGGTTAGTCGAGCTCCTCAGAGACTGCCCAATGCTGATGGTCAATAATCAATGCAGCTGGTTAACCTCAGTCAATCCCATTCCTTCCAGTTTCCTTGGTAGGTACAATCTGGGAAGACACTGGGGTTCCAGTATGTTGTTTCATTTAGAGTGAGGATTTTCCTGGTCTTAACATCTAGTTTATTTAGTTCTGATTGTGGCCAGTCTATTATCCCTATACTGTAATTAATAACAGGAATGGCAAGTTGACTTATAGCTGTTATTTTGTTCTTTGATGTAAGTTGGGTCTTGCAGATCTTTTTCAGTCCTCACACTCCACTGATTTTCTCACATTTGCTGGTGTTCTATATTACCACTTTCTTCTATTCCAAAGTATTTGTAGGAACTATCCTCTTCCAGGTCTTTAATCTCAGTGTCTCTTCCTAAATTAATGTTATGGATTTGTATTTTCTTGCCTCCCCTAAGTGTACATTAAGCACACTTATCCAATCCAAACTTCATTTTTATGTCACTGGAGTAAGTATGTATGATCCATAATAAATATTCTAGGTTTTGATCACAGTCTGCATACAGCTTCAAATCATCCATAAACAGTATGAACTCTTAAATGCCTTTGAAGATCAGCTTTTCGTGCTGTAGTGTAATTACAACTATCACACTTAAAAGGTTTTTCTCCAGTATGAATTTTCAAATGCTCTTGAAAACGATGTTTCTGTGCTGAAGCATAGGAGCATATCCCACATTTAAAAGGTTTTTCTCCCATATGAATTCCCAAATGACTTTGAAGCTGAGATCTCCTTATTGTAGTGTAAGAACAACTATCACACTTAAAAGGTTTTTCTCCAGTATGAATTTTCAAATGATCTTGAAGATGAAGTTTCTGTGCTGAAGCATAGGAACATATCCCACATTTAAAAGGTTTTTCTCCAGTATGAACTCTTAAATGCCTTTGAAGATCAGCTTTTCGTGCTGTAGTGTAACTACAACTATCACACTTAAAAGGTTTTTCTCCAGTATGAATTTTCAAATGCTCTTGAACATGTCGTTTCTGTGCTGAAGCATAGGAGCATATCCCACATTTAAAAGGTTTTTCTCCAGCATGAATTCCCAAATGACTTTGAAGCTGAGATTTCCTTATTGCAGTATAAGAACAACTATCACACTTAAAAAGTTTTTCTCCAGTATGAATTTTCAAATGCTCTTGAAGATGACGTTTCTGTGCTGAAGCATAGGAGCATATCCCACATTTAAAAGTTTTTCTCCAGTATGAATTCCCAAATGACTTTGAAGACCAGCTTTTCGTGCTGCAGTGTAACTACAACTATCACACTTAAAAGGTTTTTCTCCAGTATGAACTTTTAAGTGCCTTTGAAGATAAGCTTTCTGTGCTGTAGTGTAATTACAACTATCACACTTGAAAGGTTTTTCTCCACTATGAATTTTCAAATGCTCTTGAAGATGATGTTTTTGTGCTGCAGCATAGGAGCATATCCCACATTTAAAAGGTTTTTCTCCAGTATGAATTCCCAAGTTACTTTGAAGCTGAGATTTTCTTATTGCAGTGTAAGAACTATCACACTCGAAAGGGTTTTCTCCAGTATGAATTTTCAAATGCTCTTGAAGATGATGTTTCTGTGCTGCAGCATAGGAGCATATCCCACATTTAAAAGGTTTTTCTCCAGTATGAACTCGAAAATGAATTTGAAGTCTTTGTTTTAACTTTGTCTGATAAGAGCAAATAGAACACTTGAATATATTCATTTTTATGAGCTGTTCTTTGTAGTTCATATTGTTCTTGAAATTATACAAATTAATGACAGTATTTGCAGTTGGTTTACAGACATCTTCCCTTTGCTTATGAAAGGTAAGACTTGGTTTTTTTTTCAAGTTCCAATTTTGCTTTTGATTTCTGCTCTAGTTTGGATCCCTGCAAATGTATAATAAAAAATTAGTTCAGTTGTAGATTACAGGCCAATTACTCTTGGGTTTTTAGCTTAATTTTGCCCTACCTTCACTTTTAACCCACCCTTTATTGCGCAGTGTTACTTTGTTGATTTTGTTCTGGCTAATGCCAGATGATTTTATTCAGTACTGGAAAGACCTCTGTGCAGTAAAGGGTTATGAGATGTTTGCTTAATCCTTTACTGCAAAGATATCTTTCTGAGACTAAATAAAATCATCTGGCATTAGCCAGAACAAAATCAGCAAAGTAACACTGGCCAATAAAGGGTTAAGGCCAAAATCTATTCACCTACTCCCACCTCCCAACAAAGTTTAGACTTCCCTTGAAACCAATTGAAACCACTTCAGGACTGAACTTTACTATCTAAATGCTTTGCAATTAAATACTTCATTTAACGAAATCCATATTATTAATAACAATAACAATTATATGTACAGTAATTTGGGGTTTGTTTAACCTCAATAGTAATAGTTAAGTTTCTATGACAAAAGAACATAGTTTTTTTGTAGGATCTGAGACACTACCCGACAAGGAGGAGACCAAGAAACACACCATCTCTGAAATCTGAAGTCAAACCTAGAACCTAGTTTAATAGCCTCATGCTTTATCACTAAGCTCCTGTGGCTTATAAATCAGGTAAATAGTTATATGCATATATCATTTAGGACTAAAACTATTCAATCAGATATTTTCAAGATAATAACACAGGCCTGCGATGAAAAAACTTTTTTCATAATTTTAGCTGTTTACAATGTATTTTTGTGTGCTGAATTCGAAAAACACAATAAAAATGTCATACCACACGAAGTTATTTCACAAATTCGATTTTTTTGTGAAGTGACTTCGAGAAAATGCCAGATTTACGGAAATTACTAGAAACTTCTAAGAGACTATGAATACTGGGTTGCCAAGCCATATGAGTCAGTTGTTACTCAGATTTCATGATGTGCACACAATGATTCATCCAAAGCAAATTTTTTCAGTGATTTTGAGATGTTTTTTGTGTTTTATATCAGCGAAATAGCGTGTTTTGATAGTGTTAAGAAAGCCTATTAGAAGACTGTAACCCCTTTCTTATTCTTTCTAGGATAAATTAAATTCAAGACTCTTATTGTGTTCTGGGTACTGTAGTACCGTAAGTTGTGAATCATGGCTAGCCGTGGATGTGTCAACAGTCCTGACAGCTTCTGCTACATATGCGGGGAATTTGTGATCAAGAAACATCAAAGAAATGTAACACATTTTATTAGGCAAGTGTACCATGCCTACTTTGGAATGAAACTAGGAGACCAAGACAAACCATGGGCACCACACAAAGTTTGTTTTATTTGCATAGAGGATCTAAGGAAATGGTGTAAAGGCAAAAAGAAAGCATTCAGATTTGGTGTGCCAATGGTATGGAGGGAGCCAAAAAATCACTGTGATGACTGCTATTTTTGCTCTTGTGATGTTAAAGGCTATAACTCAAAAAATAAGAAAGCCATATTCTATCCAAATCTTCCATCAGCTTTTCGACCTGTTCCTCATGGGCCAGAAGTTCCAGTTCCGCTTCCACCAGAAACATTGGAAGATTTGCCTAGTAATTCTGGTTCAGATACTGATCATGAAGAATTTCAATGTGATATAGGAAGTCAAGACCCCCAGTTGTTCACTTAATCTGAACTAAACGATTTAGTGAGAGATTTTGGATTATCTAAGGAATCTGCTGAACTCTTAGGCTCCAGATTAAAAGAAAGAAATTTATTATCAGCTGGAACATCGATATATTTGTATAGAAGAGAAAAGGAGTTTATTCACTACTTTTCACATGAGGGCAATTTAGTTTACTGTAGTGATATTGATGGTTTGGTACAGGCATTTGGCATTGAGTACAAAGCGGATGAATGGAGACTTTTCATCGACTCTTCTAAAAGAAGTCTAAAAGCTGTTCTTTTGCACAATGGGAACAAGTATGCCTCTGTACCTGTTGGTCACTCGGTACATCTCCAAGAAAGTTATGAGAATTTGGAATTGGTTCTTACAAAGATAAAATATTATGATCATCACTGGATGATTTGTGGAGACCTTAAGGTATTGTGCATGCTTCTCGGGCAGCAGGGAGGATATACTAAGTTCCCATGTTTCCTTTGTGAATGGGATAGCAGAGCAAAGAGTCAACACTGGGAGCAAAAACACTGGCCACAAAGATGATCTCTAGAACCTGGAAGCAAGAATATTTTGCGTAAAAATCTTGTTGACCCAAAGAAAGTACTTCTACCACCTCTTCATATAAAACTAGGCCTTATGTAACAGTTTGTTAAGGCATTAGAAAAAAGTGGAGAATGCTTTAAGTACCTTTGCAAGAAGTTCCCTAACCTATCAGAAGCAAAATTAAAAGAAGGTATTTTTGTAGGCCCAGACATTAGAAGACTGCTGTCAGACGAAAACTTCTTGTCTACGATGACTGAAGTAGAAAAAGAGGCTTGGAATTCCTTCAAAAGTGTGGTTACTAAGTTCCTTGGGAATAATAAGGACCCTGAATATGCACTCATTGTTGAAAACATGCTGGAGAAATTCAAAGCTTTGGGATGCTCAATGAGTATCAAAATTCATTTCTTGAATGCACACTTGGACTTTTTCCTAGAAAATCTAGGTGCAGTAAGTGAGGAACAGGGAGAACGTTTCCATCAAGACATTAAGGAGATGGAAAAGAGATACCAAGGCCGGTGGAACATTAATATGATGGGGGATTATTACTGGATGCTGCATCATGAAAATCCGGAAGCAGCGCACAAAAGGAAATGCAACAGACGCAGCTTCACTGGCAAAAGAAAATGGGACTGCTAAGCCTTTCCACTAAGTAAAGATGTAAGTAACCAAGTTTTATAGTTTTTTTAAATAAATATATTCAGAATTGGCCAGGAAATAGGTTTCATGTGGTAATTCTTCACTACTTATTTTATTCAGTAACATATTACAACATAAAAACGTCATAGCAAATTGTGAAAAAACTATACATGATGGAGCAAATCTGAGGCCATTTTTGGATTTAGCACCCCAAATTCCTATAAAAACAGCATACAATTTCAAAAAAGTTTTTAGGACCCTCAATTTTGCAGGCCTGTGTAATTCTTGCAACATATGCTTTACAATTTCAAAAAGTTCTCTGCATAAATAATGTCCTTATCTCACTCTTCTGGAATTGACCTACATAAGGCAAAATTAAACCCATTAAGAGATCTTCATATATAAAAGAAAATCAGGAAATAATTTGTTTTTGATATGGCACAGAGCCTTTATATGAAGTATATTACCACAGGTCAATGTCTGCATGATGAGTAATGGAACCATGTTATCAAACTCATTTTTCAGACTTATCACAAAGGTGAAAACTGTTATAATTAAATCTTAATTTTCAACTTCAATTTTACATGACATTTTTGGGTACTAAGGAAAGCATACTGGTAGAAAGTTGTTAATAAGCCCAGAAAGGCCTTAAAATGAGAAAATTTTATTCCTCTAAAAAATGCATGTAAACTACCTGTTATGAATCACAAGATAAATAAGAAAATTCAAATCCTTAATTTCTAAACAAAGTGAATTTGATGTAAACTTTTCAATCCCAAAAGCCAAAAAAGTTTGAAAAAGTTTTCAGTATATGATTATAGTCAGAATATTTATAGTAGTATTTTCATCTTTTTGACTTCCACTCTGCTTTACCATTTGGCTGTTGTTAGTATTTCTACCACCTTCCCTTCAAATAAATTGAGAAGATTTTCATCTTAACTGTTCATTTGAAGGTCTTCCAACATTCTTGTTTATGGTCATTAATGTTCAGTTTTTAAGCTTAACTATCAGGTAATTTGGAACACAAACACAAAATTATTCTGAACAAAATATGCTTATTCAATGACACATCAGAATCTTGTTTCTGATTCTGAAGCTTTGAAATTTTCTCTAAATTTGAATCATCAAAAAGTTCAGGGCTTCTTTCTAGCATGAAATGTTGTCAATGAAAATCAGCATACATCACCCATTAAATACACCATTGTTATAACACCAGACTGCCCAGTGATTTTATACTCATTTACCTAACTATACAACAGAAACTGCAGGAAATGCACTCTCTTTCAGAGGAGGAGATGCATAGAATGCAATTCCCATGCATATCAGGCAGGCTTCATCACTAAATGTATTTCACAAATCACTAAAAAAGTACTTCACTAGCTCCTATTTATGTACAAGTTCACCACTGCCATTTTTACTATGGTAATGAAGTTCCTACTTTGTAATCAACTGTTTAAAATATACTAATTTCATTGAGAACTTTTAATTTTATATTTTATTCTTAATATTTTATTATTTAGCATCATTTATTTTCTACTAAATCTACAATATAATTTAATTTAAAATTATGTAACATTTTGTAAACTTTATATTGTACTTATTATTATTTGTTATCGCTATTACTGTTACTTGCCACTTTCATTTTTTTATGTAATAAATGAATGAAACACCATTAATTTTGTCTGAAAAGCCTTCATGCTTCCAGCAGCATTTTCAGAATACTGTTAATATATTAATGTCATATAAATATCTAAAAACTATAAAACTCCATCACTTTTATTCTTTTCTTGAATAAATATTTTTGTATTTGAATTCTGAATTGAAATGTAAGTATTTAATATAGATCAAAATGAAAACTCAATTTTTATCATTTCATAAAGGTATGTGAACAGAACAGTTATATCAAGAAAAATTTAGGTTATTTCATTACAAGGCTGTTTCAGACTACCAGGTTTTATTTGAGAGTGAGATAGAGTGATTGCGGTTAATCCATCAAATGTTGCAACATCATGGTCAGTGATGCCTAACATATTATAACTAAAAATTAAACATTAAATAAAACTATGAGACAAATGACAAATGGTGAAGCAAAAATGAAAAAGTGAAAGTGAAAAACAAAGTTTAAAAGAATTACGCATGAGAGAGGATGCCAGCCTCCTGAACACATTAACAAACTTAAAATCCCCACTAGTGCGAGAGCACAGTCCTGCTCCCAGCCTCAAGGAGTGTATAAGTGTCATCTTCATTTCATTTCTCTGAGAGATGATGCCCAAGTTCTCAAGACTGAGGTACTCAATCTGTGAATGAAGCATAATCAAGGGGACTATATAGTGAGGCAAGGGAGAAAAGGCACTAGAAACAGCAAAGGGAAGAAATCATACCCGAGAACAACTAAATGGAGAGCAAGAGGACAGTCTGAGGGAGAAGGGAGTCCTTTGGTACAGGCATAGAATCACTCAACAAAAGAGAAAAAGTGAGAGTGGAGCCTGAAGGACAAAAGGGGAGGAGGAGCCAGGAGTGTGCAATGGCAAAGGCAGGACAAACTAAGAAGAAATGTGACATGAAGAGGGCAAGTTCCCATGTCATAAGATGACCACAGGTGAGGCAAGTGTGACTACTATGCAAGCACATCAGAGCAGTCTTAAAATATTGATCATACTGACAGGAGGAAGGTCATGGATGAACCAGACAAATCTTCAGGCCCCTCAGGAAATTCCCGGACAAGTCACAGTAAAAAGGCTGACCAATTTCTAAGGGTGGTATAGTGATGATAGTCAAAGAAATTTTACAGAAAAGTGGAGAATATATAAGATAGCTCTATAATTACACATGCGCACACAGATACTGTGCAGGCAAACTTCTGCAGAATTATGTTATGTTTTAGTTTTAAACCATGAGAGTATTCAGTACTTTGTCCAACCTATTTTTAAAACATATTTACACTTTGGCTTGAAATAACTTCTTAGGGAAGTTGGTTCCAGATATTAACTATTTTATAGGAAAAGAAATTGCCACAGACAGAGGTCCTAAATTTAGTTCCAGTTTAAACCCATTATTTCTTGTCAGATTATTAAATGAGAATAAGTTCCTGTAGTCTACCCTGTCTATTCCATTGAGCATCATGAAGACTTGAACAAACTGACCACGTAACCTCCTGGTCTCTAAGGTAAACAGATTTAGGCACTCCAATCTCCATTGGTAGTTTTACATTCTCATTGAAAGGATCAATTTTGTAACCCTTGCTTGTACCCTTTCTAACTTTTCTATATTCTTCCTAAGGGACAGAGACCAAAACTGTGTACAATATTTGAGTTGATGACTGACAAGTGAATTATAAAGAGATATTACAGTTTCCTTGTTCTGAAACTGGAACTGTCTTTTAATATAACCTAATACAAAACATTCTTAATTTCTAAATAATATTTTGGCTATTATGCAGCTAAGGGGTGTTGTGGCTTTATAAACATACACTACCCTTTTCAACTTTAGAAATATATGTACATCACACTACAATTAATTATATACTGGGGAAATATCATTTTATGGTGAAGTTTAAAGAAATTATATTGAAAAAACTCGAATTTGCTACTATCAATGCCATGATCAACATGGTGGACATCAACCAATCACGAAGTGACACAAGGTCTTGTGACATCATCCAGCCAATCAAATTTAAATCTGCCTCTATCCCAGGTTTAAAATTGCACCCAGTTAAGTCAATTGAACATCCTTGACAATTGGTTAGGTTAAGTCATGATACTTTCATCAGTTTTAACAAAAATATCATGACTTAACCTAACCAATTGTCAAGGGGTGTACAGTTGATCTAACTGGCCATTCAATTGACCTAACTGGGCATTCAATTGACCTAACTGGGCATTCAATTGACCTAACTGGGCATTCAATTGACCTTAGTTATTTAATTGGTGATAATTATTGTTCTTTTCTGCATTATTTGGTGATAATTCTTGTTTTTTTTTCTGCTACTTTTTCGTACTTTGTGCAGTGGTACTTGTCAATCCAAAACACCTTAAAACGTGTTTTTTTCATAATTCCACAACTATTGACAATATCTACTAAACAAAGCATGAAAAAACATGCAGAAAAAAACAAAAATTATCACCACACTTGGCGATGCCCCTTAGCTACATAATTACCAATATTTCTCTCAGTGATTCTTTATTACTAGCTATATCAGTGTTGCTGATCTAGAAATAGCATTTGCTCCAGATATAACAATGCCATACCAGTAGTATCTATTCAGCTATTGTCCATTTGAAATTGGAAGATATTCTAAGCAGTGACATATGAAACTTACAGATACCCATCAATCTGGTAATGTTATAATGTTATTAAAATTTAATATGCATCAAAACATTGTTTTCTAATTCATAAACTGCCAATATATGTATTTAAATATATCAGATTTTTGCTCTGTCTTTGTTATAATACAACATAATATCTGAATCTATATTCAATATTAAATGTAAATAAATAAATGAATCAATAAATAAATACTGGGGTGATGGGTGATGCAAGTCATTGAATTTGTTCAGGGCGCAATAATGCTCTGTTTTTATACATTGAAACTTCAATTAATTCAGGCTTGCCAATACCATGAACACTTTCATCACATTAAAAGGTTTTTTTTAGTTTTTACAAGACCATTTTTTATTAATTTCATTGACATCCCCCTTGTTAATATATATATCCCCTTCTTGAATTTATTTAATTATTCATTTATGTTTCCTTAGTAATATGTAAACCAGAGTGATGAATGGAAATAATTATATTCTAAAGACATTTGGCAATGAGTCAACCAACCAGTCAGCAGTCACTCACTAAACATTCATTTATAAAATGTTACAACCATTTGTAGTACACACAACAAATATATGCAAGGTGTTACTATCTGTTCTCAAGAGTGTCCTACGAATAATGAGCACAACTGTCTATACCACCAAAACCCTAAATTACAACTGGCTACTTTAGGAGAGCATGGACTAACATATAAAGATTTAATGGAATATGCAGTCTGCAGCACAGAAGGTGCAAAGTGCATGATGCATAAATGCCAAAATTGTGATGGTGAAAATGGTATAAAGTCTTTTCTGGAGTTACTAGATAGCATTGAAACTTGTGGGGATGAAATTTAGTATAAAATTTGGGTAAGCACAAATAGATGTACAATGGTGGAAAAGACTGAGGAGTTTATCTGACTACCTAAACTCGTTAAGTTCTAATATATACAAATTAACTCAATACCATTTCATGGCCCATGAACAAACCAAGTATTTTCAAGATACGAAAGGATCTTTAAAGTTAGATGAATCGATATTAGTTAGAGATTTTTCTGGAAACTATTCCTTTTTAGTCCAAGATGCTGCTCAAGGTTTCCATTGGGACAACTCTCAATGTACTCTTCATCCTTTTGTTATGTACTGAAGTCAATTTTAAATGACCAGATAAAACATCAGAGTTTTTGCTTTTTGGCTGACTCATCTAAGCATTCTACAGCTATGATTCATATTTTCCTGTCAAAGCTACTTCCTCATCTAAAAATATTGTTCTCAGACTTAAAAAGGGTGAATTATTTTACAGATGGTTGTGCTGGACAATATAAGAATTGATTTAATTTTATCAATTTGTGCTACCACAAAGAAGACACTGGATTAAATGCTGAATGGAACTTTTTTTGCCACAGCTCATGGAAAAAATGCCTGTGATGGTATAGGTCGTACTACAAAGCAAGCTGTGGCAAGAGCAAGCCTTCAAAGAACTGTGACCAGGGCCGCCACTTCCATTAGGCGAGGTTAGTAAATGCTAAGGGCGCCAAAGATCTGGGGGGCGCCAGCGCCTCCCACCCTGTGCACGTCTGATAGTATTATGTAAGAACAACATGAAAAAAATAATGAAGGAATGAGAAGCATAGACAAATGATGAAAGGTTGTACGATGTATGTACACCAGTTTAGCTTGACTGATATTTACATAATTAACTTATTCATCTTATTGGGTCATTATAGAACTTTCACTATCACGACCTTTAACCCTTTAGGGACGGGAGTCGTAAATAAGCGATTTAAAAATGTTGCGCGCATAGACGGGAGTCGTCAATAAGCGACTCGGCTTATTTACGGCTTAATATGAGTTCCGGGAGTCGTCAATAAGCGAATAACTGTTTTTATGTGACATATGCCCTTCTTGCTTGGAAAAAACAGTAGATATGTCCTTTTTGCACGCATATTTTAGCACTTTTGAGCGTTCTGATTTGTTACTACATATGCCTCGCTTTACTCGCTGTTTTGATTGGTCATGACACTTTCTTGAACTGTGAAATGATTTTATAATTTTATAATAAATGTATGTATTAGCAAATTAAAATAGATCAGTGTAAGGCAAATAGTTTCTTCAATATGGTACCTTGATTACTTTGTGGGCAAACCCAATCGTGAAGTGGGAGGTGGGTGGGGGCGCCAGCTGCAGTCCTGCTAAGGGTGCCAAATAGGCTAGCGCCGGACCTGACTGTGACCAACCAGATTTTAAGCCTAAAATTGTGTTTGAGTTTCGTCAGAAGAATCTCAGTGATAAGATTAATTTCTTCTTTGTAGAATCCATTGAGGTGGAGAAAGATAAACTTAAATTAGGAGTAAGATTTAAGCTGTTCAAAATAATTGAAGGTACACAAAGATTTTACCATTTTATTCCAATTAGTAAAACCCAAATCAAAGTGTATGAAAGATCTAATGATGAAGTTAATGTTGTCTAAGAAATAGTGAAGGAGGGGGAAAAATCTGAGCTTGATTGGAAAGTTGATTTTGAAGTTTTAACGGCTGGCAATTATGTTGCATGTATATATGATGATAATTTATGGTTCGAGATTGTTGAAGACTACTCAGAAGAATACAATGATTACCTAATTAATTTCTTACAACCTTCTTCTATTGCCCCAAGTTATAGCTTCCCAATTAAAAAAGATTCATGGTATATAGCACATGAAAACACAGTGCACATGATGAGCACACCAACTCCTAAAGATGGTGTAAGAATTGGTAATTTTTTACTATCAGTCCGGTCTCTGGAAACTGAAAATAAAGTTTACCATAAGACTCTTTATATTTTTTTAAACAACTTTTATTAAGTACAATATGAAGGCAAATGCCGATTAAAGCTATAAAATTAATGTTAAGAAATTATTTTTTTGAGCGATAAAATCGCGGATCATGTTTTGTGAGTGATAAAATGACTGATCCCACAAAGGTTAGGAAGGTACCGCTAACAAAATTGGGTGGTTTGACCTGAACTCATAACATTTTAGTGTCACGGTGGCGTCGGTTTGCGATGGTTGTAATTATTCACTGTGTTTAACTTCATGCAAATTTTTTGATGATGAAGAGGCTGAATTTAATTTTTATGTAGAACACGGTGTATTGCTAAAAGAATTTATATGCCCTAAGAAAAACAAGGAAGGTATTGTTTGTGGTAATAAGTATACAGGTAAGAGTAGTACCTAAAATTAGGTTAGGTTAGGTTAGGTTAGTATAGTTTTACGATATATATAATATATACAGTGAATATATAGTATTCGTTTTACTACATATATATAAATGTATATATATACCTTTTAGGTCACTCATGTTGGCTGTTTCTACAATTTCCATAATTTATATATCAATGGATTCGTTTTTACATCGTGAATGCGCCCTAGATAGTCTCTACTGAAGGAATTACCCGCATTTTAGGGTATTTTTTCACACTTATACCCCAAAACAAACTTCCTGTCCTAACTTAGTTTTGGGCCAGTTCCCTCACTTGAGACTATCCAAATCGCATTCCTGGTGTAATAACGAATCCATTGATGTATAAATTATAGGAATTGAAGAGACCGGAGTGATAGTAAAAAATTACCTAAGAATTAAATATTCTTTTAATAAAAAGGAATTAATGGAGAGTTTACACCAAGTAAGGCTTCTTCTACAGGCCAACTAAGGATTAATGTAGACATAACTTTGTGAATTGTAAGATACACCTAATGTAAAAGTTAGTATGTAAGCCAAGGATGGTGAAGATTGACTGCTTATGTTCCAAGCCAAGTGTTATGTACTTAACCTAAACAAAGTGTACAGATTGTAATCCAAGGCCAATATTTCTATCATAAATACTTTCATATTCATCATATTTCTACCATAAATACTTTCAGTTACGTATTTTGATGAAAAATTAGTCATTATGTAAGCTACTTAGAAGAAACCAATAAAATGGTCAAAATTTGCCTATAATACCTGTTAATTTCTACCTTCATAAGTTCTATATACCAATTTTTGTGAAGTGGTTCCTAAAGGTCATGTGACCAAATTTTTATTTATTACCCTACAACAATGAAACATATATATTTGGAATCCTCAGCCTCTCCTAATTTCAAAGATATATAGGTTGACTGAAATATTCTAAAAAAATAGTGAAGATATTTGACTTTAAAAAAAAAAAAAAAGAGGGTCATGAGGTGACCTGAATTTGATCTGACCCATACCTTGAAAACTAGTGGATGGACCAGCCTAAGATTTGGAATTTTGTTTTCTCTGGCCAAAACTACCCTATGTACCAAATTTCAGGGTTAATATTTGGCTGGACACAGGGGCTAAAGAGAAATGAGAGGTTGCGTTTCACTAGCACTATTTTTCATGCTCTTTACCATGGTACTAATAATATTTTGTGCTAGTGCACAGTTATAAAATTCATTTAATATATAATTTTTACATGGAGACTCTGTGTGTGTGTGTGTGTGTGTGTATGTATGTGTGTGTGTGTGTGTTGTATGTATGTGTGTGTGTATGTATGTATGTATGTATCCATGTATGTATGTATGTTAGCGCTCCGTGTGTTTGTTTGTACGGTAAAGCTTTTCGTGAACGTATCACTTGTTTTCAGATTGTCACATGGCTGGTTTGTAAGTTTGGTAAGACGAAATTTAATTGTGGTCGCTTAGTTTGGGGTGTTTGGGGGGATCGAGGGAATTTCAAAGAAGAAATTTGTCGTCCCGGTGAAGGATCGTTCTGTGGAGACACTAATACCGATTATACAGCGCTTCATTAAACCAGGAACTCACATTCACAGTGACTGCTGGAGACAGTGTTGCCAGATCTACAGATATATCTGTAGATCTACAGATATATCTGTAGATCTACAGATTTTATGAAGCAATTCAGATTTTCAGATTTTTTCAATAATTTATGCATAATCTACAGATTTTTAATCCAGCAAGCAATCATTATTATTTACTTCCAAAATTTACAACAAGGAAATATTAGGCCTACAGTCTCAATCAATAGGACACAAATGTTCTCGGTATTCAGTTTCAGAAGTCGAGTCGACTCGCTTCTGACTACGATATACATGCCGATTAAATCATTTAATCGGCGCTGATTGGTTGATATTCCCTCTACGTCATGGTAGCATGGAATGTTTTTGTTTTTGTTGAAAAAAATGATATTTATCTGTTTAAATCTAAAAAGGATTTTTTTTGGTTTCATTTATGTGTATGAATTAAAGAAGTATTCCGGTGTTCTTATAGTTATTACAGCAATAACCAAAAGGTATTTTCCTTTGTCACAAAGTAACGGAATTCAATTTGTTTACTTTCATTTACTTTACTTTTTTTTATGTTAAAGTGCCATATTTATATAAGTTTATAAAAATAAAGAAAATATTATACAAGATTTTATCATTGATAATACCTTAAGACAGTAAATTAAATAAAAATATGTCAAAATTATTATTTAGATAAATATTATAAATCTACAGATTTCTACAGATTTTTTAATCAGATTTATCAGATTTTTAAAAATTCCATCTGGCAACACTGGCTGGAGAGCTTATAGTAAACTAAGGAATCTTGGGTATTTGCATTCCACCGTCAATCATAGTGCTAACTTTGTGGACCCGGAAACAGGCACCCACACGCAGAACATCGAATGTTTGTGAAAGGACGTCAAACGTTGGGTGCTTCATTCTGGGAATGAAGAAACGTCCACTACTCGCAGTACCTAGCCCGATATATGTTTATAAGTGAACATCGAACGGAAGAGTGCCTTCACGCCTTCCTAAGGGAAGTAGCAAAGCTCTATCCTCCAAAACAGTGAAACCCATTCCAGGTAAGTTTTATTAATCTTCACATAGCTTAGTATTGCCTAACCCAACCTAACCTAACCTGTTAGCAGGTTAGGTTAGGTTGGTTAGGTTAGTTAATTTATAACTAGGTCCAATCAACTTGCCTTTTTTCTTTCCAGCATTGAATACAAGAGTTCCCCCCAAAATATGGAAAATGTTAAGTTTTCTATTAAGACAATTTAAGTCTGAAAATTTAATATACTTCTATCTTTTTTTCTGTTTTGTTTTTTCTGATTTAAATTCTGTTCTAAGCCTATTAGTAATATGTATCCTAATTATTTAAATTTAAAACTTAGCAAATTATCAAATGTCTTATTCTTTTTGTTTTATCAAAATATACTAAAAATAATTCAAAACTTATTGGTCTTACCGCCTCTTACGAGAAGGCAATACAGTATAAATTAAATAATCTCCTATATTGTTGTGCATCTGGCAGCAGTGATGAAACTTAAGAAAGCCCATGCACTATTGGTTAAAAATTGTGACATTGCAGAGTACTGTACCATACCATACTGTGTGAAAATATATTACATACTGTGCACCAGTGAATGAACATGTAACTTAGTGATAGTGAATGCCTATAATTTTAAGCCATAGATATAGTGTCCCCAGTTTGTATATTATGAAAAAATTAAAATGATATCATTAGCTTATCTATTGAGAGAAAATTTTGCAATCATCATTTTCATAATGAAAAATATGAAATTATTGAAAACAATGAAAAATATAACTGTATATTTTCACAGTTATATTTATCACACATTTATCATTTACAGTTAATAGTTATATATATATTTATATAAGGGCGTACTGTGGAAAATTTTTTGGAGGGGGTTTGAATTGTCAGTTCACACACACACACACACACACACACACATATATATATATATATATTATACAAAGGTGGGCAGTTGCGGCGCAACATTTTTGGTTGCGCTTGCGCTTGCGGCGCAACTTTTTGAAAAGGGTTGCGCGTGCGGCGCAACTATTTCAGCAGAGTTGCGGTTGCGGCTGCGGCGCTACAAAAATCGTTGCGCGTGCCCACCACTGCAGATATACGTTAAATGCAAAGGTGGGCAGTTGCGGCGCAACATTTTTGGTTGCGCTTGCGGCGCAACTTTTTGAAAAGGGTTGCGCTTGCGCGTGCGGCGCAACTATTTCAGCAGAGTTGCGGTTGCGGCTGCGGCGCTACAAAAATCGTTGCGCGTGCCCACCACTGTATATATATATATATTATTCATACAATATATTATGCTGGAATGAAATTTTCTTGTCTTGCGCATTTAGCGAACATAGAAACCACTTCTTCAGGATCCACATTAATTTCCTTATGAACACTGAGCAATGCTTAGTTCGTGAGTCGATCTTGTCCCATAGTGTTTCTTAGATAATTTTTGAGCCGCTTCATGGTGGAAAAAGATCGTTCAGGTGTTGCGGTAGACACCGGTAAGGTTGCTAATATTTGCAGGATTTTACAAATGTTGGGACAGAATGTGAAGCTGCACTGAGCTAACCCATTGATAGCTGTATTAGGCCGATCACTTTTGCTAACCTTGCTCCACTTACATTTCCGGAGTTCAAATTCAGATGCAAAGACGCTAGGGTTGGGGAGAAGTTTTTGATAACATTCCACACACACATTTAAATTAGAGGTTGTGATTGAGGTATCCAAGTAGCGGCTCGGTATCACTTTCTGGATATTAGATGAAAGATTATTGTGTTTTGCAAAGTGTTTGCTTAGCTCCAAAATTATTCTCTCCTAAAATGGTATGAAAATGAATTTCCTGTAATATTCCTCTGGTTCAGAAGTTTCGATATTTTTTCCTTTTACTTGACGGGACGCTATTTGGGGCAAGTTAATACGAGTTTCAACTTTCAAGTCAAGACAAGTGGCAGCTTCAAAAAGATTGTTAAACTCAGAGTCTGCATTTTCACGCCATTTTTTCATAACTGCCAATACATCTTCTATGTGAGTGCATTGGAAATGACAAGCTATTATAAACAATTTCAGGAGGGGTTTTAACCCCATGAAACCCCTCCTCACCGTACGCCCTTGTGTGTGTATATATATATATTAGGGTGTCTCTTATTGGGTAGTCAAAAATTGAAATGTTGAATTATTTTATCTGCGCCCCCTAAAATAGTTCCATTTAGAATAAAAACTAAAACTTGAAAGTTTGACACAAATTGGCTCATATTTAGGGGTCGCCCCCGGCTCCTGACATATGATTATGCTCATTATACACATAATTCCTTCCTTCTTTTTTCAGTTTGATTCGTTTTTATAAGTATAGGCCTTCTTATTTATCATTGATCCTTTTCTAACCTATCCTTGATGTTGTTATAATCCATCCTTTGGTCCTCAATCCTTCTTTATCCCAATCCTTTTTCTCCTATCCAAAATCCTTCCTGGCTCTTTTTTTATATACAATCAGCAATGAAGCATTGCTACAAAAAAAAACCATTAGTTTATTATATAGAGATAAATTCAAAATGCCAGTGCTATTTACATACTTTAATTACTTTAATTAGCATTATTTCCTTATACAACATTTATTTAATATACAATGATTATACAATATGGTGTATTTTAAGGTGCGACCTCATTGATGGTTATTTTTTAGAAGAACAGTTTTTGATGGAACTGGGTGACTCTGGCGGTGTTTTGCAACAATTTGGAGCAGGAACTGGAGCTGCTCTTCCCCCACTGTCAATTTCTTATTCAGCTCTTGAACTAAAGCTACTGCACGTTCTGCCGGTCATTTACAACAGATAGAGCTGCAACAATAGCTCTGGCCCTTAAATATTCACAGTTGGATGTCCAAGTGCTGGGTGCCTTGTTCAGAAATCCTTCTGGCAAATTCAGCTTAGTAAAGAATTCTCTAGTATTTCTTGTAACAAGTTGGTGTAGTCCTTCACCAGAGCAGAAGGTCGATTCAGGAATCCGAGGACGCTTGGGTAGTCTATCAGTGGACTCATCTTCTAATGCCTTTACCATGCGTTTCTTTACATCTGTAGTAATTCGCTCATCAAAGAAAGCAAGACCAACTGCTTCTTCAGACAGGTACCATAAGTGGTTAGAGAGCTTTTTTTTAGTTGCATCAGAAATCTTTTTGTTAGGATAATTAATCAATGACCTCATAAGGAGCCAGTCATTAAATGGGGTTTCAATAGGGAGTGAGGATGTTGTCCAAGCCTTCATATAGATGAGAACAGAAAAAAGGGAAAGATCTCGAATTCCTCGTTCTTCAGTCTTAGTCATCTTGAACTGGTTTCGAAAAAGCCACATCTTGATAGAATAGAGCGCTTTGGACATCCAGCGAGCTCGATGCATGGCACCTGGTGCACGAAACTTGATGCCTTTATTGGGGACACCTCCAAGAAAGATGATGGACAGATCCAAAAGTTCTTGATAGTCATCCCGTAGCATAGGTGCCTTGGATCTAGCAAACTGAATTAGTTCAGTTTTAGACTGGATAATTGCTTCTTTAGTAATCGTGTCTGTCTCACCTGTTTGGAACTGGCTTTGATCAACAGAAGTCCAATTGTCACGAAAACGCTTAAAGATCAATATCTCTCGACCAGTTGATGTAGATCCCAATGTTGCTTCAAATGCAGCTTCCAACAATAAATCTAAAACATGGTGTCTACAAGGCAAGTACAAAACATCATGTCCCAATTTTGCTTCGATGAGAGCACAGGCTCCACTATATTGACCCGTGTTTGAAGCTGTTGTATCGAAACAAATTGCTTTTACTCTCTCTGTAATTCCCCATTCATTCAGGCAGTTAAAGACGGCTTCAGCTTGTGCTTCTCCAGTTGAGTTTGGGATTTATTTTGGGGACACCAAGCAGCTGTTCAACACCAGGTCCTGACACAAGTACTGGGAGACGATCAATGTGCTTGTGCGAGGTGAGGTCCTCCATCATCTTGCCATCCCAGTGGACTGTCATAGAACATTCTCCATGGAAATGCTCCTTAAGTTCTTTAGCATGACGAGCTCGGTTCTTATTTCGAAGGCGATGGATAGAATGTTGGTTTATGTTGTAATCTGAAGCGTCCAAACCAAAGCTTTTAGCTGCCTCTGCGAGGATAAATGTTGCCTTTCTAGAGGAAATTTGTGTACGATCCAGGGCAGCAGACATCTGAATAGTCATGATGTTTTTCATGCCTCGTTTTTTCTTAGATTTTGGTAAAGCACAAGCTCCTTGATCTTGTCTTATCAAGCAATATTTTCAGCTACAAACTTAACAATTATCTCTAATATATTCATTTAATTGAATTCATCATAAATATGATGATTAATTAATTAAAAACATATGTTTAGTATACTTGACAACTGCTAGTAATTTCAAATATTAATTGCATAAATAATAGCTATATTTTATGAACTTAATAAGCGGGGGCGACCTCTAAAAATTGTTCAATCCAAAAAACATTTTATGTGATGTTTTTTCAACCAATGGAACTGGTTGAGGGGACGCAACCTAAAACAATCAACACTTCGAAAATAAGAGACACCCTAATATATATATATATATATATATATATATATATATATATATATAAACTGCAAGCAACACACAGTATAATTAATGTAAAGAACGACGCTTGTGTTGAAGAACGTTCCGCACAAGATGAGGAGGAAGAACGAACAAATGATCCCGGGTGGTAACCTCATTTTTCATTTGTTCGTTCTTCCTCCTCATCTTGTGCGGAACGTTCTTCAACACAAGCGTCGTTCTTTACATATATATATATATATATATATATATATATATATATTTGGGCATATAAGTCAGTATTTTAAGCGTAAAATTATGCTCCTAAAGTAGAGAGTTGACTTATAGGCCCAGTCTAAAAAAATTAACCTTCCACTTTCCATTTTAGCTTTTATTTAAAGACAGGTCTACTTGTCATAAGTCCTCAGTCCTGCATTACTCGCTTTTAGTCAACACCTGAATTGGATCCATATAATGAAGCACTAGCAAATGTATCTGAGGATATATATAATGAACTTATGATGTCAGATCTACAGAAGCTAAGGCTAACAAAGACCCTAAGATCCACTCTAAGGTTAGCCCAAGAGAAAGGAAAGAGTAGGGGGTTAAGAGAAGAGAATAAGGGGTTAAGTAAGTAGCAACACCTATCATTCGTCGGTTAACATTCATTCAGAAGAAGAGAAAAAAGACTCACCATCATCATCCGCCAGCCACTGCCAACAAGTCGAAAAAATAGTCGAAGAGAATAGGAAAGGGGTGAAAGATGAAAAGAAGTAAAATAAGAACGCTTACAAACCATGCAAACACAGTCTTAACTCACTGTCATACCATGCAAGTAAAGAGAGTTACAGACATGCAAGTAAGGAGAGGATAAAAAAAAAAAAAGTCGGTAAAGTTAAACAAAAAGTGGGTTAGTTTACGCTACGAGCTACATCTACGTTCGTGTTAGTCTAATTTTTTTTTTTTTAATAAATTTTTTGCTGGATATCACATGCTGCATGTCACAAGCTGGCATTATCGTCAACAGACTCATCCTCGACCACCACCACCAGAGCTCCTGGTAGAGTTCACGACGAGCGCGGGAAGATTATTCCATTTATCATTTACTTTAAACGTAAAGAAGTTTTTAGCGATATTAGTAATGAAACGTCTGCCACGCAACTTAAATCCATTATTACGAGTATTGCTACAGTATTATCGAAAGTGAACAGTTTGTCAAAATTTACGTTATCGATGTTATTAACGATTTTGAAAACTTCAATAAGCTCCCCCCTTAATCTCCTAGTTTCGAGTGAATGCATGTCTAACTCTTTAATCCTATCTTCATAAGGCTTGTTGCGCAATGACGGAATTAGTTTCGTGGCACGACGCTGAACCCTTTCTAACCTATCAATATCCTCACGCAAATACGGGCACCAAAACTGAACGGTATATTCTAAATGAGGCCTGACTAGGGACTTGTAAAGGGGCAATATAATATCCTTCGATTTAAATTCGAAATTACGCGCTATGAAGCCTAACATCCTATTAGCTTTTGCGCAAGACTCCAGGCACTGGTTCCTAAGCTTTAAATCCTTAGATACGCGTACGCCTAAATCTACTTCCTCGTCAACCTCGCTAACTTTCTACCATCCATCGTGTACGTGTAATTATTGTTACGAGAACCTATATGCAAAACTTTACATTTGTCTACGTTAAATTGCATCTGCCACTTATCCGTCCACTCCATAATCCTATTTACATCGTCTTGGAGCCTATTTCTATCATCCTCGTTAACAACCTTACCGCCTATTTTAGTATCGTCCGCGAATTTTGGCACGTTACTAGTCAATCCTACATCTATGTCGTTAATGTAAATTACGAATAGCAATGGGCCTAACACTGAACCCTGTGGGACACCGCTACCTACATCCAGTCACCCCGATTCACTACCATTAACAACGACCCTCTGTCTCCTAGCACGAAGCCATTCCTCTAACCAGTTAGCTACCTGACCGCGTATACCGTGCGCTTTAACCTTCGCAATTAATCTTCTATGCGGAACTGTATCGAACGCCTTTTTAAAATCTAAATAAATAACGTCAGCCGCTCTATGCCTATCGTATTCGCGCACTATTTCGTTATAAAATTCTAACAAATTAGTTAAACAAGGTCTATGGCGTCGAAACCCATGCTGACTACTATTAATCAAATCTCTACTTTCTAAGTGTTCGATGATACGATCCCTAACTACGGATTCCAAAAGTTTACCGACAATTGACGTTAAGCTAATGGGCCTATAATTGTTAGCTACTGTGCGGTCGCCTTTTTTGAAATGGACGTGACGTTAGCTAATTTGAAGTCTTCAGAATAATCCCTGTTTCGAGTGACTGATTAAAAATCTTGTTAAGGGGCATACGATAACGTCTTTCAAATCTTTCAAATGTCTGACATGCTTCGGAATGAGTTAAAGCAAGCAATTCGCGCAAAACGGAGAGGGAGATTGTCGGAAGGTGTTATTATGTTACACGACAATGCGCGCCGTCATACCGCTGCAGAGACTAGAAAATGCCTTCAAGAACTTAAATTTGAAGTTCTCGACCATCAAGCCTACAGTCCAGACCTAGCACCTTCGGATTTTTACCTGTTTGGACCACTAAAAGACGCTTTGAGAGGTCAGCGATTCCAAGGCGATGATGACCTGAAGGAGGCAGTGCATGACTGGCTACGCACACAGCCAAAAACATTCTTTTGTGATGGCATTAGGAAGCTTGTAGATCGCTGGACTAAGTGTATTGAGAAACAGGGAGACTATGTTGAGAAGTGATGTGTTTATAATCTATCAGATGTGAAAATAAAAAGTGCGGATACCTCACTGAATTACCCTCGTATAATTAATGAACATACATTTTATAGAGATTATCATAGTCAAACTGAAACAGATAAAATATCATCTCCGGTCCACCAATGCCCAAGACCGACTGACAGATCTGGGAACCATCGTAACTGAAAGCCAGTTAGCCCGTACTTTCAATTTCATCAGAATCATTTACCACTTTGCTAGAGAGAAGGCAAAGAAAGTACACTTCTAATTATGAAAATCTTGCAGTAAACAATTATCTTGCCTGCATGGACTGGTACTGCATTTGTAAATTGTATGGTGATAGAATTAATATACAGTAATTGATTCGAAAAATAAAATGGTCATTTTCTTCTGAGTTGTTTATTCATAATGTATGTTTTGAATAGTGACTTGGACATATAATCCGTTTGCTTGTTATGTACACAAAAAACATTCATAATAAAATACTAAGTAAACAGGGGGGGCCTATATACCAATCCTTCTCCGGGCCCGCGGCAGCTCTCACTGGCCCTGGGTGCCCATCCATAAGCCTGGCAAAGCTCGTACTGCTGCGAGCTCATATCGCCCAATAGTTTTGACTAGCTGTCTGGGCAAAGTACTTGAAAGGATAGTGTTACACCGTTTTTACTCTATTCTATTTTTCAAACTGGATAGCTTTCAAAGTGGCTTTCGCCCTCATTTTTCTACGATGGACAACCTGATGAGGCTTGAGGAATCAATCAGAGTCTTTTCATAGAAATGAGTATATTTTGGCAGTATTTCTTGACATTGAAAAGGCCTATGATACTGTCTGGCACTACGGTTTACTCTCTAAGTTGTATCATTTAGGGTTGCGGGGCAATCTACCCATGTTTATCCAAAACTTTTTGCAGCATAGACGCATACAAGTATCAATTGGATCCTCTCTTTCAGATGTTTATCATTTGGATGCTGGAGTTCCACAAAGTAGCATCATCAGTAGTGATGTAAAAAAACCGTTTTTTTTTTTTTTTTTTTTTTGTCGTTTTTTTTTTTTTTTTTTTTTTAATAATAATATAGATATTGCCAATTTAATTATAAGGTATACTTTTGCAATGATATATATTATAAAAATAAATAAATAAATAATAAAATAGGCCATATGGTACCAGTATAGAATGTCCTTTTCAGCCTATTTACAGAAAAAACTGGCCTCTTTCTTGCACTGAAAGTCTTGTATCTTGAGATCCATTAAACTTGCGAGAACACTGGCTGGGAGCTGACTGCCCATTGTCCAACCTTTCCAGGACTCTCTCATCCATGCCTCGGATTTTGAATCTCCCACTTAACTATCCTTTAGACCCGCGATGACATATTCCCCCCCCCCACGAGACCATCCATATATATATATATATATATATATATACATACACATTAGGGTGTGACCGTTGCCCTCCAAAAATAAAAAAATGGTCCTACAATGCTGTTCAAAGTTTTACTGTTGTGTATTTATCTAGGAAACACCCCTGTAAATTTTCTTCGAGATCGGTGCATGTTTGAGCTAGCACCGTCGTACCAGCAAGTATTGCTATTTCAGCTTATGAACTTCATAAATAAGTGTGAAAATAGCACATTTTATCAGATTTTCATTTCCGGGTCTGGAACGCTGACCCACAAATTTTCCACGTATTATTTTATTGCATTTAATTTTAATGATGCTCTTTTCTTTTCCCTTGACAGTGATTTGATGTTGTGAATAGAGAATTTAATCATGGATACACGGCAAGATGATGAGTATGTCAGAATGTTATTGGGCACCGTACCCCGAGAAGAAGAAAAGGAAATAAAGGGCTGCAAACTGCCAACTAATAGGCAGGTCTTACTATGTCTGTTAGCAAACCTTCGGGATATGCATTGGGACCAGGCTTTATCTGCCACCATTGACAATGTGCTTTTGCATTACCAGAAGGCGAATGTCCCGACCATTACAGGCAGGAACAATATTGGCCGAGTGAGTAAAACTTACTATGACAAAGACTACATGATGTTTATGAAAATGAATGAGGATAGAAGACGGGCTGATGATCCTGGAATTATGAAGTTTAAATCAGAATTGAGCCTGACGATGAAATTTTATAAGAACACAGTGTTGAAAGACATGGCGGCTGCGAAAAAGGGGAAAACTCAGGCCGAACAAGATGCCATCGATACTGACATACTCTTTATGAAAAGCATGCTAAGTGACAGAGTAGCTACCTACTCTGGGGTAAACAAAGTACTCACAGAAAAGGTTCAGAAAAGGCAGATGCGAGAAGAGAAGCGACAAGAGAGAGAGCAATGTGATCATGCTGAGAATGTACAGGCTGATATTGATTCACCTATTAGCTCTGATGAGGACGATGACATTGATGAGGCCAGCACTGCTGAACCAAAGAGAAAATATCGGAGAACAGTGAAAGAGGGAGTTTCAATTTTTGTGCCCCATGATATTTTGAAGTCGGCAGAACTTGTTTCATGCAGTGTTCGAAACAACATCTCGCCGACCCAGCTGAGTGCAATTGTGTACTCCCTTGTATCTGCATGTGGTGGAGATACATCAAAGCTGAGTCTAAATGCAAGGACGGCCCACCGATACCGAGCTTCCATCGTGTCAGAAATAAGTTTAAAAATCATGGATGAATGGCAACCATCAGACAAAGTACTGGTGCACTGGGATGGTAAACTTATGGACACGCTGGATTCCAAAGGCACTGATGACCGCCTGCCCATTCTTATGTCTGGTGTCAATGGCACAAAGCTTCTTGGAGTCCCACCTCTTCCGCATTTGACTCAAAAAGCTGGCCTGGTTCAAGGAGACTTGATATCAACAGCAACCAAACAACTTCTGGTCGATTGGGAGTGTGAACAGAATGTCGTTGGTATGGTTTTCGACACAACTTCATCCAATACAGGTAAACCTATTTCAAACATCAGCGTGAATTTATCACGACATTAATACCAAAATACAGTGAATGATTTAACAGAAATCTGCAAAAAGCACGTGCCTCAAATGGTGGCCTTAAACTACAATTACATTTTTTTTTCAGGACAAAAAATAGCTGCTTGCGTCTCCCTCCAAAAGGAATTAGAGCGTGCCGTATTCTGGTGCGCCTGTCGCAGGCATGTGGGCGAAGTCATCCTAGGTGTTTGCTGGGATTGCTTGAAAGTGGCGGGCTCTTCAAGTCCAAACATAATGGTTTTCCAGAGGTGACTCATAAGCTTTACAAAATAACAAGGAATATTATTATCTAATGAACAAATTTAGTGGAATTTCTTTTATTAGACTTATAAGATATACTAACACCAAGCAAATGATCGATCATATCAATCTTAATACCCCTAAAACAATATTATAGATTAGTACGAAATACAATAATCCCAATAATTGCATTTCTAGGTTCAAGAACCATTTCTCTCAACTGGCGTACAATGAAAAAAAGAAATATTACTACCCCGCAATGCCTGGAGTGTTTGAGGAGCGCCAGCAGGAGATGGCTGACTTCTTCCGTGAATCTCTAGCCCAACCATTTACACGTGGCGACTACAAGGAGCTGGTAGAGCTTTGTCTGCTGCTTGTAACTAAAGGATCCGAGCCAGTGAACTTCACAATGGTCTACCCCGGCGCACTTCACAAAGCAAGGTGGATGGCTAAACTGCTCTATACCCTCAAGATTGTTCTTTTGTCAGGCCAGATCAAAGAGCAGTTTCCCAAAGCCGAGGTTGTGACTAAAAGTTAAATCAGCAAGTTAGAACGGTTTGCTGTGTTCACAGTCGCTGTTTATGTCTCATGGTGGATTGTTTGCCCCGTTCCAGCAAGTGCGCCACTGAATGACTTGAATTTGGTCGAAACCTTGGCTGAATTTGCCCAATATGACGCCACAATAGTTGACAAAGCACGTGTGGCACTCGGTAGACACACTTGGTACCTAACTGAGGAGTTGGCCCCACTGGCTTTGTTCTCGTCCCAAGTACAAGAAAGGACAAAAGAGGAGATGAGGAAGGCCCTTCTTTGCCATGAAGGCACTGAAGTTACTAAGAGAGTGGGGCTCAATCATGGGGGCTATGGAAAGCCATATCTTCCCCCTGTCCCAGAAAGTGGAACTGCCCTGGTGGACCTAATTGGGCCTGACTCAAGCCGGTTCTTCACCATTTAGGCATGCCCTATCAGTTTCTCCACAGTCCAGCCAGTGAATGGGCGGATCATGACGACTACCTGAACATGAAACGGGTTGTGGACAAGCTTCAGGTCGTCAATGAGGCTGCAGAGCGTGGTGTAAAACTTTGCCATGACTTTCTTAATGTTGCCAGGGATGAGGAGCGCTTTCAAGAAGTCCTTCAAGTAGTTGAAAATGACAGACTCCGCGTTCCTAATCAGCGCAAACGATCATCTGTTTCCGAACAGAAATCATGGTTTCTTGCTGTAGAGAAATAATACCTTGTGAATATATGATAAAAACCCTTAATGTACCATGAGAGAATAAGAATGATTAACTTTTTTGTGTTAGTGATAACAGCTTTTAATTAAGACAGGCAAATGATTTGTGTTAATATCCCTTATGATGGTTGTGTAATCTCATATATAGGCGCGTATGCCGTATAAGTAAAATCGCTATTTTTCAAATTGCTGGTGCTCACTCGAATATGCATGAATCTTCAAAAAATTGCACGTGGGTATTTTTTATGTCAATATGCAACACCAAAATTTTGAACAGCATTCTAGGACAAAGTTGGGGCAACTGTCACACCCTAATACACATACACCCATATACATATATACCAATATATACATAAATACTTATATACACATTTATATCTATTGTATACCCCATACACATGCATACATCCAGAATTCCAGATACATACGCATGCATACTCACATATATACCTACACAAACTCATACACCTCTATTTCGCCCTTTCATTACCTCCGAGATCATTTAGCACATACAGTAATATCCATACAGCCAAAAGAAACCAATTAAGCACAGACAGAGCAGCAAAGCTAGTATTTATATCCCAAAATGCAAAATTCCAAGAAAGTGAAGTAAAACATGGTGCTACATTGGCTTCGTCAACATCCAAATCTGCAATAAATACAGTACCTGTGATATTGAAACTATTTGCTTTAATCAATCTAGTGATAATGATTCTTCAATGGAAATAGAATCAGATAATGAAAGTTAAACAGCATTAGGTTAACACAAAGGTTAAAGAAAGAGATGACATTTATATTTTTTATTTTTCTATTTGGAATATATATATATATATATATATATATATACACACACTGGTATTCTTGCCAATCACAATTATATCTATTGTTTTATACCAGTATTATGGATATTATACCAGTACCTGTGATATTGAAACTAGCATATATGCTCTACCCAGTCTAGTGATGATTCTTCCATGGAAATGAAGGTTAAACAACATTAGGTTAACAAAAAGGTTCAAAAAAAGGTGAATATTTTTTTTTTCTATCTGGAATATATATACTGGTACTCTTGCCAATCACAATTATGTATATTGTTTGAAATGAGGAAGAATGTTTTATGTTCTAGTTAAAAAATATAGGTATATACATATAAAAAATGAGGGTTTGTTTTTCCTTTCTATTATATACTTTTTGTGTGATTCAGTTTTTCTAAAAGATGACTATATACATATACTAGGTATAACCATATAAGCATGGTAGTATAGTAAATTATAGGTAATACTAATATACTTATTAGATTAAAGGAAGAAAAATATGGAATAAGTTTAAAACAATAAAAAACAAAAAAAACAGACTATCTTCGTTTTAAACAAAAAAAAACGACACAATAAAAAACGACTCACATCACTAATCATCAGCCCCCTTTTATTCCATGTCATGATTAATGACTTATTTCAGGGTATGGACCGTACTCTTAGCTAGTCTCTGTATGCAGATGATGGGGCATTGTGGGTATCCCATGTTGGCATTCATGTTGCCAGGGCCATGCTGTGAGTGTGCCTTTAATATCATGCGGTATTCGTCCAATAGAACATGGGGCTCTAAAAGGAAGACTATTACGGCTTTACAAATCTCTTATCTGGTCCAAATTAGATTATGCTTCATTCCTCTATGATACAGCATCCCCATCACTACTTGTGAAATTAGAGAGAATTCAGTATAGGGCTATTCGCCTGGCTATCGGAGCCCTCAAATGCACCAGAGTTGACACCTTAAATGAAGAGGCCTTTCTCCTTCCTCGAAGCTTCCGTCGTCAGCAGCTGGGTATCAACTATGGTGCCAAAGTGTTGTCATATGACCAGCATCTCATCCGGCCTTTCTTTGTAGATTTCCATATTTATCAGTTTTACAGGTTGCGACCCCACCCACTTCCATTCTTTGGCCGATTTCAAGATAGATTGACTAAAATGAGCCTTTCTTTAGAGGATATTGCTACAAGTTCCCTACCACTAATCACAAGTTGGGTTATAATGTTATAATGTTTCAGACCAACAAAGACCCTAGGATCCACTCATGGCTGGTCTACCTAACTGTGTTCGTAATTGTGTATTGTGTATGTCCTCCGTGGTGGCGGAGGGGACCTACAATTTTACGTGGGTTTCGAACCACAAGAACATAAGAATTTATGTAAAAACTACCTGTACATTGTCAACGACCAATTTTTACAGAACTAAATAATTATCAATTTAAAACTAATTAATTATCGATTTAAAACTAAATATAGAATCTCTGGATCCAGAGGATCAAGTCATAATAGACTACTATCCACAAATATGTTACACTCTATATTTATAACCGACATGCAAATATATCAGATCCAAAGAATCCACTCAATTTCATTACGGTATCCATCAATACTAGTACCTTGCCAAACAAAAATAAGTCACGATCCATATCGATTGGGGACCAAGTCAAAATTTACCACCATATACATTACAATATATATACTTAGAAGGAAAAGTGTAGGTGTGGCTGTAAAGACTGTACAGTAATGTAGAAATGTGTGCACACCCATTTTGGGTCTCCCATTTCGAGGTGTTTGTGGGGCAAGTGAAGATCATGAGTTTTTCAATACCTCACAGTACTATGGGGGGCACCGCTCGGCAGAGGAATCTCTTTAAATGGGGTGTGTAAGGACAGAGAATATCCCCTAACCCAAGATGCTGCCTCCCTATATCCCACAACACTTGTGTTGAGCTGTGGGATCTATCACCACAAAGCCTTAATTTTACTACCTTAAACTATACCCTTTCTATCAACATATGCGTCTAATCGATTTTTAAACATGTTTATAGACGTGCTACTAATTACTTCTACCGGCAAACTATTCCAGCTATTTACTATTCTATGCGTAAAAAAGTTTTTAGCAACAGCTGTCTCGAACCTTCTACGTGTCAACTTACACCCGTTATTTCTAGTCCTATTATATTGAGATATTTTGAAAAAGCTATCTCTATCTACGTTATCGAACCCATTCATAATTTTGAAAACCTGGATTAGATCACCTTTAGCCTCCTAGTCTCGAGTGTAGTCAATTTTAACTCCTTAAGCCTATCCTCGTACGACTTTGACCTAAGCGAGGAATCATTTTAGTTGCTCGTCTTTGAACTCTTTCGATTTTGTCTATATCTTTGCGCATATGCGGATTCCAAAATTGGACCGCGTACTCCAAATGGGGTCTAACTAATGATTTATAAAGAGGAACTATAATATCGCGCGATTTGTACTCAAAATTTCGAGCTATAAAACCTAACACTTTGTTCGCCTTATTGACCGCTGCTGTACTTTGTTTCGCTACTTTTAAATCACCAGTGACTATAACTCCTAAATCTTTTTCCTGCTCTACGCTTGTTAAATCTTTCCCTGACATACTATACGCAAAATTACCGTTACGCGAACCTATATGCAAAATTTTGCACTTATCAACGTTAAATCTCATTTGCCATGTGACTGACCAATCAACGATTTTATTTAGATCTTCCTGGATTTTATCTCTATCTTCGTCATTAATCGCCCTACCACCCAGCTTCGTGTCATCCGCAAACTTTGAAACTGTACTGACTAGGCCGACATCTAAATCATTAATATATAAGAAAAAGCAAGGGGCCCAATACAGAACCCTGAGGAACGCAACTCGCTACATTAGCCCAACACGACTCCGCTCCATCAACGACCACCCTCTGTTTCCTATCTCGCAACCACTCTTCTAGCCAATTTATTGCTACACCCCTGATTCCATGAGCCTTAGTTTTTTCAATGAGTCTTTTGTGCGGCACGGTGTCAAACGCTTTTTGAAAATCTAAATACACTACATCAACCGCCCGATGTCTATCGTAAATGTCAACCACGCTTTGGAAAAATTCTAAAAGATTAGTTAAGCAAGATTTGTTTCGCCTAAAACTGTGCTGCGTATTTCTAACTAGTTTATGTAATTCTAAGTGTTCGACTATATGATCCCTAATTATTGATTCCAGTAGCTTACCTACAACAGACGTTAAACTGATTGGCCTATAATTTCCCGCCGCACCTTTATCGCCTTTCTTAGAGATAGGTGTTACGTTTGCTAACTTGAAATTATCTGGTACGCACCCCTCAGAAATAGACGCATTAAAAATCTTTGTTAGCGGCACAACAATGTTATCTTTTAATTCTTTTAGTTGTATGGGATATATGGAATCCGGCCCCGGTGATTTACGCGTTTTCATTTTATCAATATAGCGCATTACCTCCCCTTCACTAACCACGATATTATCCAAACTATTACCATTATCAAAAGGTATTATGTCTTTGACCGTAGGGATATTCGTTACATCTTCTACAGTAAAAACTGACGTAAAAAATTCGTTTAGCAAGGTAGCCATTTCCTTGTTTTCAGAAACTAGATCTCCGTTTACATTTTTCAAAGGCCCCAAGACACTTTTTACTGGATTTCTATTATTGACGTATTGAAAGAATCGCTTGGAGTTTTTACCGTCACGAGCTATGGAGATTTCAAATTAGCGCTTGGACTTCTTTATTACACTTTTCGCTTCACGCCTTAGAGATATGTAGTTGTTTCGTAACCACAAATTGTCTTTATCGCACTTATGTAGCCTATAAGCCCTATCTCTACTCTTTATAATGTCTCCTACTCTAGAAGTAAACCACAAGGGCTTGTTGTTTACTTTCGCACGCTTAATTTTGTACGGTACACATTCCTCATTTATAGTCCTAAATACTGTTTCGAACGATTCCCACATTAGTTTTGCGTTGGAGTTCCCCATTACGTTTTCCCAATTGACGTGTGACAATTTATTTCGAAATTTACTAAAGTCTGCTTGCTGGAAGTTAAGAATTTTAGTCGAGTTAGCTGGTTTCGAGTGACTTACTGAGAGGACAAACTCCACCATATTGTGATCGCTATTGCTTAACGGTTCTATTACTTGAAGATCAGTAATTAGCCTATCATCCGTAGTTATTACTAAATCTAAAATACTGTCCAACCTCGTAGGTTCCCCAACCTTTTGAATAAGAAAGCTATCCTCGAGAAAATTAACTAAACGATTACCTTCCGCGTCTCCCTGCATTGTATCGTAATTCACGTTGGCGCAATTAAAGTCACCCATAACTAAAACCTGCTCACTACCGATTATTCTCTTTAGTTCACGATATAACGCTTCGTCCGTATCAGCTGTTTGATTAGGGGGTCTATACAGTATGTCCCACCAAAAAGTACACCCAACTTTAGATTGTACTAACTCCTCCAAAAATTGAGATATTTTGGATCTGTTTGTTTGATTTAATACAGCAAATTATTCTTTGTTAACGTTCAAATTTATTCATGTTTAAACGAATTAGTGTCTAAGCATCTGCTTTTAACTGAAGGGTACAACAAAATGGATTGCGCAAAATTGGTCAATGAAAAAATAATGTGTGCTGTCGATGTAATGAAAAGACAAATACATAATAATAGATACTTTAACATAATTTTAATAAGATACAAAGCAGATTTTTCTTTATTCCTTATTACAAAAGTTATGCTTAGTTTCGTTTTCTTTCAACATGACCGCCATTCCTATCGATACAAATCTGGAGTCGAGCTCTCATCTTCCCCATCACTCTTTTGATAAGATCTAGATTGTCTTTTAACAAGTTGATTTCAGCTGTGATATACAGTATGTACTTTTTATGGGGTCATTTGAAAAATAAGTATTTGCATCACAACCTATCAATTTAGATGATTTGAGGACTCGCATCACAGCTGAAATCAACTTGTTAAAAGACAATCCAGATCGTATCAAAAGAGTGATGGGGAAGATGAGAGCTCGACTCCAGATTTGTATCGATAGGAATGGCGGTCATGTTGAAAGAAAACGAAACTAAGCATAACTTTTGTAATAAGGAATAAAGAATAATCTGCTTTGTATCTTATTAAAATTATGTTAAAGTATCTATTATTATGTATTTGTCTTTTCATTACATCGACAGCACACATTATTTTTTCATTGACCAATTTTGCGCAATCCATTTTGTTGTACCCTTCAGTTAAAAGCAGATGCTTAAACACTAATTCGTTTAAACATGAATAAATTTTGAACGTTAACAAAGAATAATTTGCTATATTAAATCAAACAAACAGATCCAAAATATCTCAATTTTTGGAGGAGTTAGTACAATCTAAAGTTGGGTGTACTTTTTTGTGGGACATACTGTATATAACCGCAACAAGAAGTTTGAAATCGTTCAATTTAAGTTCTGATATAGTCGAATCTATCGGTTCTGGAATTGAGTGCCTTACTTCTATAACGTTCGCAATATTATCTTTGATATAAAACATAACACCGCCTCCTCGCCTACCTATTCTGTTTTTAACAAAAAGTCTATAACCTTTAATTTGATACTCCCCTACAAAGTCACGAGTTTCAGTGCTAAGACACGATTCATTTATCGCAATTATATCATAGTCTTTACAAGCAATTAAAGAAAAAAATTCGTTTCTTTTATTTCGTAGGCTACGAGCATTTAAGGATAGAACCTTCAAATTATTTGTAATTGCGACACCTTCGCGAGCGCAGGGGAAATTTGTGGAATTTACGCTGGGACCGTTCGAGTTACGGCAGCCTGAAAAGAAGAGACAGTATTATGTAATAGTCTTTGTAAACGCGCAGCTCCAACGTCATTAAGATGAAGTCCATCTCCGAGGAACAAGTCCCTCCTGCCGTAGAAACTGTTCCATAAATTCGCAAAATGCACTCCTTCCTGTTGGCAAAGAGATTTTAGGTTATTGTTGATATAGGTCGCCTTGCTGTAGAAATCGTTACGTTGGATAATTCGAGGAAGTATACCTGTTAAAACAATCTTATTAGTTTTTCCTTTAATCGCTCTAGTAAGTCCCTGTACCTAGCCAGCAGTTCTTCCGATCTAGAATTTAAAACGTTATTAGTTGTGTCCTCGGAGGTACCGTCTGTAAATTGGTCAACACTATTAGTTATATCCTCCACCCTTGCACCAGGGTAGCAGTAACGGCGCCTACGACGAGGGTTTCTCCCACAGAATTCCTCGAGCTGCCCTCGAACAATAGAATCGCCAACGAGTCGTATTTCCGGTTCATCAGCATCATCGAAACCTAAAACAGAAAACTTATTGTTTGTTATTACTGGTAGACATGTCTTAGGTTTTTCTCAAGGGGCTCCATTACGCACTCGAATGAAGGTTGGGAACTAGTGGAGAGAGAGGCTATTAATACTTTTATATTATTATAGAAACTGAGCGGAGGGGTCGTAACTGGAGTCTCAGGGATTCTAATTTTGCCGTCAGGAGCATCACCTTTTTTCAATCCTTACTCTGGCCTCCTTCTCACGTTCTAACTCGTTCCTCAGCACTTCCATGCTTGAGCACCACCTGCAAACTAACTGTTCATTATTATTAGCCATTGTAAACGCGTAAGCGGCAAATTTCCCTTCACAGCGACTGCAAGTACTTGACGGGGGTGCCATGCTTTTAATTAGTTAAACAACAAAAAGCAAAAAACAAAAAACGAGCGTTTGGAAATTAATAAATTACAACGTAGGTCTACCCCGTTTCTGAAACGCAGAAACAGGTTCTTGTAACACAAATTTATATTAAATGAATATAGAATTAAGCTCCCGACAAAAGATCTGTAAAAGAAGAGTATTTATAATACGTATATGTCCGCGATTCGATCCGACTTTTTTCCCTTTTTTCACACGGTGTGTGACCGCACCCTACCTGACCTCTCGAATGAAGGAAAAATGAACCTTATGTCTACACGTTTTCTGATAGATTTGAAAAAAAAACAAGGCAAGCCACGTGCAGTAGCCTTGGTTTGATCAAATAATATAGTACTGAATAACGTCAATAAATGAAATATATTCGTTAATGAATGATTAGTAGCACGAAGTAATTTAGTTATGAATGCACCGAACACTATTTTTTTTAAAACACTTCAAAGAAAACCACTTATTCAATTGATAACACTGGACACTCGATAAAACACGTCTGTTCACAAGGAAAGACTGATCACATATATCAATAGACTGATCACATAGATATCATTTATGACCTAAGATTGTCTTCTGCTTTGAAATCTACAACCTGTGCTAATAACTTTCAGTGTGAGTTTCTTTCATTGAAAGCATCATATCTAGATTTAGGTTACAAGGTTCTTTTTACTGATGGTTCAAAGTCCCCAACTGGAGTAGGTTGTGCCTTTAGTTTTGAAGGTACCCTGATGGGTTATAAGTTGCTACCTCATTGTTCAGTATTTACAGCTGAACTGTATGCCCTTTAGGCCTTTACAGGGCAATTCATTTTGTTTCTGTGAATTCTACACATCGTAAGTTTCTCATCTGTTGTGATTCTCTCTCAGTTCTACATACTATGAAGTCAGGGAATGCTTCTCATTTTCTGGTCAATAAAATGGCGCACCTAAAGCAAAAGCAGCCCCTGTGTAATTTCTTTATTTATGGTCAGATTTTTATGAAAATTTCAATATAGAGGTTTTCAAGGCGGACATCGAAATAACACACCATTTAAAAAAAAAAAAAAACCTGGGCATACAGTTGACCTAACCGGGCCTTCAATGTTATTCCGATGTCCGCCATTGAAGGCCCGGTTAGGTCAAATGTATGCTCTTGACAATTGGTTACGTTAAGTTGTGTTGTTTTCTTTAGTTTTAACGAAAATAACACGACTGAAGGCCCGGTTAGGTCAATTGTATGCCCTAACCGGGCTGAAATCTATAAATCCAAGAAATCATGGAAAAATAAAATGGTGCCAGTGCCAGTGCCGGTGACGCTTGTCAGTTTCGTGCTCAGTTTTCCTATCAAAATTAACAGTGTTTAAAGTCAGTGAACCATTGTTACTTCTCCACTAAAATTTGTGAATGTGCCAAGCTTACGCAGTTACAATCTCATCAGATAAACTGCAATACTTAACTAATAATATTACATAAAATATATCTTCAAAATTTTCTAGCGACATCCGGCACTACCTTTATAGTCCTACAAGGTGGCAAGCAGTGACCTTGAAGTAACGGGTATACAAACAACCGAACGAGCAAGACCTTTAAACGTACGAACGAACGAACGAGTGAATTTTAATCCCATAAATTGTTCAAAATGACTTCCAAAGGTCAGATAAACGCCATGAAATCTGAAATGAAGACCTAGAAAATAAGTATAATTCTCTCTTTGAGTTAGTACACAAAAGTAATAGTGTAATCAAAGACCTTGAGGCAGTAATAAAAGTTGTGCAACATAATAACAAAGTGTTAAAGAGGGACAATGCAAAACTGAAATATAGAAATATAGAGCTCGAAAAGAGCATTCAGTATGCACACGATGAGATAAAGGATCTTAACTCTAGTCTAAACTCGCTTACTAAAAATAATCGTAGCATGGAGATGATAAAAAACGAGCACGATTCTATTAGGAATAAATTAAACAGCTATGACGATAATTCACGTGCCAATAACTTAATCATAATGGGGGTATCTGAAATGAACAGAGAAACAAACGGTGAAACGAAGAAAAAGGTGGAGTACATAATAAAAGATAGACTGAATTTGGGGAATATTAAGATCAAATGTGCTTTTAGATTAAAAAAACAAATTCCACCACAAAAGACAAATTCTAGAGTTAAAGACACGACTGAATCTAAGACACCCACTTCAGCTATAAAAGTAATATGTGAGGATGAGACTCAGAGATTTAATACTAAAAAATAGAAGAAAGCTGAAAGGATCAAAAATCTTCGTCAATGACGACGTATGTAAGGAAACACGTAAAATTCGTAAAGAAAAGCTCCCTAAACTCATAGAAGCGAGGAAACTCGGGAAAGTTAATTATTAAAGAAAGAGAGACTCCTCCCCTCCAACACGGAATACTTCGGACAAAGGAGTTCATCTTGTTAGTGAAAAAGCATTCGAAGCTATGAGAACTAAGAAAACGCCAGCCGACAGTCGGCACACAGGAGGCCTGCGAATAACTCCGCATACAATCTCATTAGTCGACTTTTCCATTCTCGGCTCAACTGGGCGGTAACTCCTTATTCCTGTATTCTGTATTTAGCGAAATTGTTTGAAGACTACTGTTAAATGGCTTTCATCGATAAAGACTTTCATAGTATGTGCCGATATTAATCATTTCAATTCATTACCAAAAAATTCTATATCCAGTTTAGAGAATCTAGAACAGGAATCTGGTGTAGGCAATTGCATGGTCTCATCGACGGATGAGTTTAATGCCTTTGTATTACAAAAAAATATTTATAAAAACCTTTCAGTGCTAAATCTAAACATTCGAAGCTTACCTTTTTGAAAACTTCTATGGTCAAATTTAGTGTTATAATTCTCACGGAAACCTGGTTAAATAGTAGTATTAAAAACCTGTATAATTGTGGGGCCGCGCAGTTAATTTTCTGCATTTATATTATTTTTATATTAGTTACCGACAAACCAATTTTGCGCGTTACCAAATTGTATTTATTTTTCAGTGTGTAATTTTAAGAATCATATATAATCTTTATAAATAAGTATTGTACATAAATTTATATATATATTTTTAATTAATTCAGCTGTATATAAAGGGTGATCCTTTTCTCTACAAGAAAAAAAAAAAAAAAAATGGTGTCAATAATCCAGCAGGGTTGAAAGCACCTTAAACAGAAAAAACAAACAAACAATAATCACTTCTACTACTTTTTCTTTCACCACTTTTCTCTACAAAAAAAAAAAAAAAAAAATGGTGTCAATAATCCAGCAGGGTTGAAAGCACCTTAAAAAAAAAAAAAAATGCCTCTTTCTTTCTTTCTTTTCTATCTCCCTTCGTGGAGTCAAAAAAAAAAATGGTGTCAATAATCCAGCAGGGTTGAAGCACCTTAAACAGAAAAAAACAAACAATCAAATACTTTCATGTTTAAAACGATTTTGCAACCTTCCTTCGGGAAGTAAAAAAAAAAAAAAAAATGGTATCAATAATCCAGCAGGGTTGAAGCACCTTAAACAGAACAAAACAAACAAACAAAAGAAACTCCTGTGACTCTTAAAGTATAAGTCCTTTTATAAAATCATACGCATCATTCGAAAGAGGATAGTTACAAGTTTGTACAGGATTGTATAGGTTTTTGACATACAGACAAGATAAGATACAAAACAAAATAAAAGTGTTAGTTAAAACTAACCCTTCAAGATGACTGCATGGACTGTGGAACAGCTGCGTTTCATAACTGAGCAATATTATGAGCATGGAAGAAGTGTAGTTTCAGCTCAAAGATCTTTCAAGACAAATTTTCAGATGTCAAAATCACCTTCTAAGAAAGTAATCCGTCGGTGTGTCAGAAATTTTACCCTAACTGGCAGCATTGGAAAAGAAAACCAACTGGAAGAGTGCGCACAGCAAGGATAGACGAGATCATTAACAGAACTCATGAAATTGTACAGGATAATCCTAACATAAGCATCAGACGTGCTTCTCAGCTGTTAGGAGTTGGATATGGAACAACACACCGTATATTCAAGCAAAATTTAATGCTCTTTCCATATAAAATTCAAACAGTGCAACAACTAAACGATGGAGATTTCGCACGAAGACGACAATTCTGTCAATGGATCCAACAGAAGGTAAATGACACCACCAATTTTCTAGCAACTTTGATTATGTCAGACGAAGCCCATTTTCACTTGAATGGAACTGTAAACAAACAAAATTGTCGTTTCTGGGCAACAGAAAATCCATTGAATATTACCGAAGTCCCGTTGCATAGTCAGCGTGTAACTGTTTGGTGTGGTCTTACTGCATCTCAGATCATAGGGCCGTACTTTTTCGAGGATTCCACCGGAAACACGGTCACTGTAAATGGTGATCGCTACGAAAAAATGTTGACCGATTTCCTTATTCCTAAATTAAGAGATCTTTGTCTAGAAAACCACTGGTTCCAACAAGACGGAGCTACCTGCCATACCACGAGGAACTGCATGGCAGTTTTGCGTCAAACGTTTCCAGGCGAGTTAATCTCAAGATTTGGAGACGTTGAATGGCCCGCAAGGTCTCCGGATTTTTCTCCCTTAGATTATTATCTCTGGGGATATTTAAAGAGTAGGGTCTACAGAAATAACCCAACGACCTTGCAAGAATTGAAGGCCGCCTTCACAAATGAGATACAGGCCATACCACCGCACACTCTTGCAAAAGTGATGCAGAACTTACAAGCGAGAACACTGGAATGCTTGGCAACTAATGGAGCACATTTGAAAGGAGTCATTTTTAAAAAATAAATATTTCATAATAAACTTGTAACTCTACTCTTTCGAATGATATATAGTTTTTATGAAAGGAATTAAATATTAAGAATATTTGGCTTTTTTTTATGGGTCCCATTTATCTGGATCACCCAGTACAATAACAAAATCTTCTGTAAAATTACCCCAGCCAAATCCAGCAGGGTTGAAGCACCTTAAACAGAAAAAAACAAAAACCCTAGTCAACCAAGAACTCAATAAACTCTGAAAGCGACCGGCTTTTTCTTCAAGACGCCAACCTCCCAAACGACAGGGAGAGAAGAGGACACGAGAGGCCCCTAGAAGAGATACCCAACAAAGAGATAGCCTGCCTCTCGTATCCTGGCCATTCGTCGTCGCCCAAGTCTCCAGTCCACTTCTCGGCGCCGATTTTCTATCCCATTATGACATCCTTGTGGACTGCAAGCATGGCATTTTGAAGGATAGAGCAACAACTCTTCAAGCCACTACTAAACCTGTGCAATCCAAAGACCTTCACCTCATCAATATTAACCCTACCGACAAATTACCTCAAGAAATCAGGAACCTGCTTGACAAGTACTCCTCACTACTGAAACCAGCTCAACCGCAGAAAGTTTCCACCAACACTGTCAAGCATACCATCGACACTGGCAGCGCACCACCAGTGTTTGCAAGCCCTCGACGTCTTCCACCCGATAAATTATCCTCAGCTAAGGCTACTTTCAACAACTTACTTCAAGATGGAGTTATAGAACCCTCAAAATCACCATGGGCCTCACCGTTACACCTCGTTCCGAAGAAGATACCAGGCGAATGGCGGGCGTGTGGTGATTATAGAAGCCTAAACGCTGTCACGAAACCGGACAGATATCCACTTCCTCATATAAGAAGTCTGTCAACATCTCTGCACGGAAAATCATGCTTTAGCAAAATCGATCTAGTCAGAGCATATCACCAAATTCCAGTCCACCCAGAAGATATTGAGAAAACGGCTGTAACAACTCCATTTGGTTTATTTCAGTATTTATACATGCCATTTGGTTTAAGAAACGCCCCTGCAACATTTCAACGCTTCATGGATACAATTTTCAGAGGAGTTGACTGCGTATTTGTGTATCTCGACGATATTTTAGTCCATTCAAATAACGCAGTTGACCATTTGAAAGACTTAGAACGCGTATTCAAGATCCTTCAAGAACACAATTTAAGAATTTCCTTAGAAAAATGCATATTTCAGCAATCCAAAATTGAATTTCTGGGTCATGAAGTTTCCCCAGCAGGCATTCGTCCTCCTGTAAACAAGGTCTCCGAAATTCAAGATATTCCCCAACCGCAAGATTACCAAAGCCTCAGAAGATTCCTAGGAATGACGGGATTCTATCGCCATATGATACCCCGTTACGCCGATTTAGTCTCACCTTTAAGTGAAATCGTCAGAACTCAAGTCAAAAGCAAAAGTCTACAGTGGAACGACGAAGCAATTCAAGCCTTTCAAGATGTCAAGGATGCACTACGGAACGCCGTTACGCTTTGTCATCCTCTTCCATCAAGCTCAATCCTTCATTTAGTTACGGACTGCTCACAAATAGCAGCTGGAGCAGTTCTTCATCAAATAATCGACAGCAAACCAGTTCCCATCGCCTTCTTTTCCAAGAAATTAACTACAACTCAGCAAGCGTACGCCGCATACGATAGAGAATTACTCGCAGCATACCTAGCCGTCCTGCATTTCCGTCAATTTTTAGAAGGTCGTCAAGTAATACTCTTCACGGATCACAAACCGATGGTTTCTGCCTACAAGAGTCCCTTACGAGCCAAGACAGACCGACAACAACGTCATTGGTCTGCCATCACGGAATACATATGCGATGTAATACATAACTGTGGATCCGAAAACGTCGTAGCGGACTGCCTTTCACACAACGTAAACGCAGTACATATCGACGCTTTCGATTTATCAGCAATCGCGGAATCTCAACAAAAAGATCAAGAAACGCAAGAATTTCTCCCACGTCTCAAGCCGTTCCCGTTTCCAGAAAATACAACTTTATATTGCGATAAATCCACGCCATATCCCCGTCCTTTTGTTCCCAAGCAGCATCGATCTTCCATCTTCAATCAATTTCATAATATTTCTCATCCAGGCATCAAGCAATCACTTCGTATCATTAAATCAAGATACTTTTGGCCCTCAATGAATAAGGATATTCGAACTTGGTCCCGAAATTGTGAATCATGTCAATCCTCAAAAATTTCTCGCCATACAAAATCAGAAATAACCCCCTTCGATTTACCAAGTTCAAGATTTGAAACGGTACATATCGACATCGTCGGTCCTTTACCGCCAACCACTTTGCCCGGTCAAACATATCCTTCCCCATATAGATATCTCCTAACCTGCATCGATCGTGCCACAAGATGGATAGAAGCATATCCTCTGATTGATACTACAGCCACATCAATAGCACACGCATTTCTCGATGTATGGATTTCAAGATTTGGTGTACCACTGCAAGTCATAACGGACCGCGGATCCCAATTCGAATCCGAACTCTTTAGGGAACTTTCAGCTCATCGGATTTCACCGACTAAGAACTTTGTCGTATCGCCCTCAGACCAACGGAATAATTGAAAGATCTCATCGCACCATCAAGACAGCAATCATCGCTCGAAAACAAGATTGGCTCCCCGCTTTACCCATAGTTCTCCTTGGTTTACGCAGTCTCCCCAACGAATCGGGTTATTCACCGTTCACCACCGTCACCGGAACCACCCTATTATGCCTGAGGCCAATGATCGCCAATTCGTCGTCAAAATCCAATTCAAAATTCATCTCCGAGTTAGCCAAGAAAATGACGCAAATCGATTTCGCCCAACTCTCTCAAGGAAACATTCACTCAGCCCCCAAATCATTCATTCCATCGGAACTCCACAAATCAAGCCACGTATGGGTACGCATCGACCGCGTTCGAAAACCATTCGAGGCACCATATCAAGGACCTTTCCGTGTTCTCGAACGCCACGATAAGTACTTCGTAATAGAAAAAACCAACGGATCATCAGAAGCCATTTCAATTAATCGTTTAAAACCGGCTTATATAGTTTCAGGTCCCACACAGGTACCGGGCGCACAATCGGACGACATCGGATCGGAGAAAAAGCACGCAAGGAAAAAGGACGATGGAAGACGCACCTCGGAGGTAGCAAATACAGACCTCAGGACGAGCGCGCAGGACAACGCAACAACCGGAAACGAGGCCGACCGAGGATCAACGCGAGCTGGACGAAGGATCCGATTCAAATCAAGACCCGAATATTTCTACTTTTGATATACGTGCTCCGCTTCTCGGGGTGGGCAGTAGTGTGGGGCCGCGCAGTTAATTTTCCGCATTTATATTATTTTTATATTAGTTACCGACAAACCAATTTTGCGCGTTACCAAATTGTATATATTTTATCATTGTGTAATTTTAAGAATCATATATATTCTTTATAAATAAGTATTGTACATAAATTTATATATATATTTTTAATTAATTCAGCTGTATATACAATAACAAAATCTTCTGTAAAATTACCCCAGCCAACCAAGAACTCGATAAACTCTGAAAGCGACCGGCTTTTTCTTCAAGACGCCAACCTCCCAAACGACAGGGAGAGAAGAGGACACGAGAGGCCCCTAGAAGAGATAGCCTGCCTCTCGTATCCTTCATTCTTCCCGGCAAATACAAGTAGTAGCAAGAAGGAACCAGCTACATAATATAGATAATTACGTTGTTTATCATACTGTAAGAGATGGTCAGATTGGTGGGGTATCTCTGTATGTGCATATAGACCTCCTAATACTAATATCAATAGCTTTTTAATTCACTTAGAAAACGTTATGCAACTTCCATAAATCGAATGCAGAGTTGCGGGTGATTTCAACATCAATTTGCAATCTGAAGCAATCTCTCATAAATTTTTAAAGTTAACGAATTCTTCCTATCTTAGTCCTACTATTGCCAAACCCACTCGAGTCTGCAATTATGGCAATCGAATAACAGAATCTACCATTGATAATATACTGTAGTTGTAAATAGCAATGCCTTCATAAATTCTGAAATTATAACCACAAACACCACTGATCATTTTCCTACTTACGCTTTATTCAATAACATTGTTCAGGTTGCGGACAAAACAACTATTAATTACAGAACATTCTCAGAGGGTTAACAAAAGAAAATTTATTGGGGCTGTAGAAAATACTCGACTTGACTGTGACGAACCTTTAAATGACCCAGCTCATATGTTTCTGTTCTTCTATGACACCTTATTCCATATTTTTTATATTTTCTTTCTTTTAAGGAGAAAAACAGTTTCGCTCAAAAGTGTAGCAAATCCATAGATTATCCAGGAATTATCACTTCAATAAAGAACAGAGATAAATTATTCAAATTTTAATTACAGAGCAAAATTCTTAAAACACAATATACTCAATACAGAAACAAACTAACTAAAATAATAAAAATTGCAAAATATAACTATTATAACAATCAATTTTCCAAACATAAAGGAGACATGAAAAACACTTGGACAACCATAAACAGTCTTCTCGGAAAACAAATTAAGAAAAATTCAATAGAAAAATTAACTGTTGATAATAAAGAAATTACTGATGATACTGCTATTGCAGACTCTAAATGCACATTTTACTTCAATAGCGGATAAGCTTCGCTCACAATTAGTAAATAATGATCATTCAACTCTAGAATATATGCCACCCAGCCCACTAAATTCATTTTCTTTTGTTCCTGCTACCTCTACTGAGGTCTGGAATATTATTGGTAAATTAAAAACTACAAAAAATAACATTCATAACATTCCTGTACCTATACTGAAACTTCTTAAAGATAAGATATCTGTAACTTTGGCTAAAATTATTGTGAAAAAAACTATATAGGGCTATGGGTTGATTGCCTGATACCCTCATCTGTTGGAAATTTCCAGCAGATTACAGTGGAGAGTTAACGACAAAAGCCCTACGTTTTTTCGTTAGAAAGTTATGTATATGTAGGTCTTCAAAGGACCTCTTTATGTTTATTTGCCTTTGGTATTTGCGCTGCTTAATGGTAAAGAAAGGAATTGTCTTACCTTATTATTTCGTTAGGCCTCGCTTCTGTTTCGATGTAGGGCGCTACGATCTTTTTCGATGTAGGGCCGTGGTACGATGGAGTTACACAATGAGTTGATTTGATGTAACTAATATAGGCAGTCACTGTATTTAAATACCTGAAGGAATACGCCTATCCTTTTTATAGTTATTAGGTTTTATATTATGAGGATTTAACTCAGAACTTATAGGAAGATAAAATACATCTTCCTTGCTTAAAGCATCGCTGTAACATAAGCAAGCTCCGAGCGAGCCGCTCATATAATCGTTAGGAATCTGCTGATTCTTCAAAGTTCGTTGACTCTTCTCTTGATGTAATTTTCATAAGTCAACAGTGAAAAATTTTGAACACGAAATAATAAATTTTTCTTGTGGTTGGGTGGGCCCAATGCCTCCATATTGAGTTATATGTATGTATGGCAATTATTTTCATTCCCAATAGACTATGTCGACAATCCCGAGGCAATTTTGTAGATATTTAATTCAATTAATTAATAATTTGTATTTAATTATGAAATAAAGGTATCACATACGATACCATATTGTAAACATGTATAGTTTTTCCATATACTGTGGGGGCCGGAGAAAAATTTGTATGTTATAGATTAAATTTTTTGACAAACTGTGTGTTTTAAACCATGTGAAATGGATTAAAAAAAATGAAGTAGAAATTTAGGAAGAGAAAGGTTACTCAAGACCTATTTAAATATGAAAGTTCAAGAGGCTAACTTCTCAAGTTTAGTTAAAGTTATGTCAATCAGTTTGACTCCCCGTAGGTATAGGAAATTTATGGAATTAAAGTAAAGTTATTAAGCATTTTAACTTTGCTCATTATTTGTGTAAATTTTATAAGTCACCAGTTTTTAAATGCTGGTTTACTAATGTTGTTTTGGAGTTTTGTCATGTTTTGTTTTGTTAACGATTTATGTTTTAAAGTGACTTCTACGTTGGTGAGTTAATTGAAATGTACTGTACTTCCATGTTGTGTTGTTTGGTTAAAAGAGTTTGTACTGTATTCAAACCTCCCATCACTTCAGACTAGTCAATACCCGTTATTTTAGTAGAGTAAATGTTACTCCTCCACAGGTAGATCTGGAGGGCTTGGGGCTTTGAATCCCGTACTGTTTTTGTGTTGTTTGGCCCATGGCCAAAAGAGGCCATAAGACCCTTGTTGTTTGGCCCATGGCCAAAGGAGGCCATAAGACCCTTGTTTGGCCCATGGCCAAAGGAGGCCATAAGACCCTTGTTGTTTGACTCATGGCCAGGGGAGGCCATAAGACCCTTGTTGTTTGACTCATGGCCAGGGGAGGCCATAAGACCCTTTTTGTAGTTTGGTATCTGGCCAAGGGAGGCCACAAAACCCTTTTTGTAGTTTGGTCTCTGGCCAAGGGAGGCCACAAGACCCTTTTTGTAGTTTGGTCTCTGGCCAAGGGAGGCCACAAGACCCTTTTTTTTAGTTTGGTATCTGCCCAAGGGAGGTCACAAGACCCTTGTAATAGTTTGCCCTATAGCCAAGATAGGCCATAAGGGTCTTGTTGAATAGTTTGGGATATGGCCAAGATAGGCCATCAACCCCTTGTTGAATAAGTTGGGCTATGGCCAAGGTAGTCCATAAGCCCGTTGTTGAATAATTTGGGCTATGGCCAAGATAGGCCATAAAGCCCTTTAGAGTAGTTTGGGTTATGGCCGAGGTAGGCCATAAAACCCTTTAGAGTAGTTTGGGTTATGGCCAAAGGTAGGCCATAAAACCCTTTATAGTAGAGTAGTTTGTATGTCCACTGTCTAATCATATAATTTTGGCACAAAATTAAGTGCACAGAACCAGGGCGCAGCAATAAAAGCTTTTACTCTCCAATCCTTGGTTATGTTCAGACAGGTTGTTGTGTTTGTGACATGTAAAGAGTACAGTGTGTGTGTGTGTGTATATGTATATATTTTGCATTCCTCTGACTCCAGTTGATCTTCACAACTTGGATTCACCACTCCAGTGAAGTCAATACCCGCAGTTATGATTGAGTAAATGTTATGTGTCCTACAGGTAGGTCTGGAAGGTTTGGGGTTTTGAAGGAATCCAATCTGTTTGCAAGGAATGTATGTGTCTGTTGATGAAATCTGTTGTGTGATTCTTCCTTAAAAGAAGAATTGGATGCTTGGAGTTGTATGTATGTATTTATATACTGTATGTATGTGTGTAAATGTATATTTTGTTGTAGGGTTTTATTTTTGAGTTTTGTTAGGTTAACCAATTTGGCTGAGTAAAGATCCTCAAATGTTGCATTTGAGACCCTTATATCAAGCCTTGTCTGTTTTATGCCTATATGTGAAATATGACTTAAAATAGGTTGCGCCTATATGCCAAATAGGACTTAGAATGTGTGTGTTAGGTGGGTGTAGGTTTGAATTCGTGCAATTGCTTTAGGTCTTTTTGATGTTAAAGTTCCGAGTTGAATTTTGTGATGTTACAGTTCTGAGTTGAATTTTGTGATGTTAATGAGTCTTATGAGTAAGTTAAATTGCTGAAATAAATTTTATAACCTACACCACAGGTTGAATTAAAAATTTAGTGTTTTTAGTTAGGATAGGCCTTGAGTGTAAAGAGTAGGGCCTACTTTGTAAGGTAGGCTTCTTGTATATTTAAAGTGCAAATCGTAGTGTTTGAAGTATGCCTTTAGTGTACGAGTATGTTAGGGCTATTAGTTAAGGTAAAGTGGGCATACTATATAGGCTTATGTTGTGGGCCTACTAAATATACTTATGTTGAAGTTAGTCTTTTTTATAGGACCTAAAATGAATTAAGCCTGTTAAATGAACAAGGCTTTGTTTGGATTTAAAGAGTAGGACCTATCAAATAGGCTTAAGGTGAAGTGGGCCTACTAAATAGGCTTAGGTTGAAAGTGGCCTATTTTTATAGAACTTAAATGAGTTAAGCCTGTTAAATGAACAATGCTTTGTTTACGGTTAGTGTGAAGGTAAAGTTTGTGTTAGTGTAAAGGTAAAGGGATCGGTTCCCCACACGGGCCACCAAATGAAAAACTATAGGGGCTTTATAGTTGAAATTGGCTTCAACCTTCGCCGATTGGAAATTATCACGTAGTTATTGTATAGAGAGTTAATGACAAAACTCTACGTTTTTTCGTTAGAGAGTTATGTATATGTAGGTCTTCAAAGGACCTCTTTATGTTTATTTGCCTTCGGTATTTGCGCTGCTTAATGGTAAAGAAAGGAATTGTTTTACCTTATTATTTCGTTGGGCCTCGCTTCTGTTTCGATGTAGGGCGCGACAATCTTTTTCGATGTAGGGCCATGGTACGATGGAGTTACACAATGAGTTGATTTGATGTAACTAATATAGGCAGTCACTGTATTTAAATACCTGAAGGAGTAGGCCTATCCTTTTTATAATTATTAGGTTTTAAATTATGAGGATTTAACTCAGAACTGATAGGAAAATAAAGTACATCTTCCTTGCTTAAAGCATCACTGTAACATAAGCAAGCTCCGAGCGAGCCGCTCATATAATCGTTAGGAATCTGCTGATTCTTCAAAGTTCGTTGACTCTTCTCTTGATGTAATTTTCATGAGTCAGTAGTAGAAAATTTTGAACACGAAATAATAAATTTTTCTTGTAGTTGGGTGGGCCCAATGCCTCCATATTGAGTTATATGTATGTATGGCAATTATTTTCATTCCCAATAGACTATGTCGACAATCCCGAGGCAATTTTGTAGATATTTAATTCAATTAATTAATAATTTGTATTTAATTATGAAATAAAGGTATCACATACGATACCATATTGTAAACATGTATAGTTTTTCCATAATTATCAATCAAAGTATTTCCAAAGGAATATTCCCATCAATGCTAAAAACTGGTTGTATAACCCCTTTTTAAAGGGGGTGATCTTTCACTAGCAACAAATTACAGGCCGGTGTGTTCATCATCTGTGTTCAGCAAAGTTTTTTAAAAAATTGTGAAGAGTAGAATGCAGCGATATTTAGAATCCTACAATTTATTATCTCCAAATCAACAGTGCTGTGCTCGTTACTTTATAAATGTAATGCCTTTACCGTTACCGTTACCACAGTCTAAATGTAACGCCGTTATCGTTACAGTTACCATTTTGAAAAAGTAACGAGTAACGGCATCGTTACTCATTACTGTTACTTTTAATGAAATGTAAATATATTATATATATGAGTAGTATGGTGGAAAAATGGTAGAGTGTAGGAATGTTGCAAATGTTACGTAATGTTGCAAGAGTGCCAACCCCACCCACCCCCCTTTGTTGCAAGGCACCCGAACACCCCTTTAATTAGGTCCCTAAAAGCGAGGTCAGATAGGTCTTGAGTTCTAGTTATTACCCCTAGGCACGGTTTGGGTCTTAGGATTACGTCTAAAACGATATTTTTTAATACTAAATTAGAAGAGATTTGTGCTGAGGAAAATGTATCCTTCGTAAAGCTGTGGTCAGATTTCAGTGATCCTAATCTTTTTATAAAAGATGGGGGTGCATTTTAATGAAATAGGTAATATTAGGCTAGGTAGGTTAATTGACGAAAACGTTCGAAAGCTGTACAGGTTGAAGCCTTCTTTAAACGTTGTGGGTCCAGGGAACGCGGGCCCGACGTGAAAAATAGTTTAAAACGGTGGTAAAAAATAACTTAAACGCCTTTTATTGTAACGCGCGTAGTATTAGAAATAAATTAAACGAATTTAAGGCGATACTTTATTCCGGCAACTAAGATATAGTTGCTATCACTGAAACGTGGTTAAATACCGAGGTTAAGATAGATTTTCCGGCATCAATTAATGCGATATGCGTTGAAGTTAGGGCGCGTAGTCTTAGTTTCAATTTTGTTGTTTATAGACCTCCCGTTCAACCCCTCGATACCGATACTAGATTTTACACACTTCTTAGTAACTTTATTAATAATAGGGATAGTATAGTTGTCGGAGACTTTAACTGCCCTAAGGTCAATTACGAGACTTTTGCTGGTAACGTTGAGAGTTTGAGATTGAGTTCATGGAAGATAATTTTTTACGATAGATGGTTACCGAACCAACGCGCGGTGATAATATTTTAAACGTGGTGATGACGAACGGCGAAAACATAGTTGAAGGTTTAGAAGTAGGCGAGAGTTTAGGATGTAGTGATCATCAAATTCTTAGGTTTAAGTTATTGATAGAAAACACTAAGGATAGTAATGTAATAGAAGTCCCTGATTTTCGTAGGGCCAATTTTGATAGTTTTGCGGATAGGATGAGAGTAGTGGATTCGGGTGAGAGTAGTGGATTCGGGTGACTTATTTATGGGTAATGACGCAAATTTGCATTGGGAGGCGCTTAAAGATAGTTTCTTGAATATCGAAAGGGAGATTATTCCTCATGAGCTCAAGCGCCCTAAAAATCATGGTAGACACAAGTGGTGGACTAGGGAAATAGGCGAGTTCATAAACGAGCGTAACAGAGCGTATAGACCAGGGGTGGGGAACCTTTTTTCATTGGAAGGCCGCATTTCATTTAACCAAGACCCTATTAGGCCGCATGCTGAGAATTTAACATATACAGTACAACAAAATGTCATATTTTAGTCTACAATCTACATATTTATTAATTTTAAATCAAACTTGATAATACGTGAGGGCTTTTATAATAAATAAAAAATTCAGCAAGTGCACATTTATTTTTGTGGGGAATAATTAACAATATAACTAATATTAAGTGAAAAATGATATTAAGTGAAATGATGTTAATATTAAGTGAAAAAGTGATAAACCATTTAATGACTTTTTTGTGACTGCTTATTGCGGGACAGGAGTCGTACATTTGGTTCCAATGTCGTTGACCGTAGTTTTAGTTGGTCCTCCAGGTGAATATTCGTCATCTGAGATCTCAAGCGCGTTTTGATTTGAGTCACATATGAAAACGTTGATTCACAACAGTAGGTTGTGCCGAAAGAAGGCAACATTCGACGAGCATGTTGGCGCAGACGTGGGTATTCAACGCCATTTTTCCATATTTCAACAGGATCCTTCTTAATATCAAATAGAGACTTAAGGATATTATCTTCTAATAGCTCAATCAACTCCATCTGTAAATCTTCAGGTGCTTTGGAGACGCCAACCAGGTGTGGTTGGAAAGCTAGTTTCAGTGTGAAGTCATGTTTCTCAAAATCTTCAAATCTTTCATCGTATTCTTCAATCAGGGAGTCTAGGACAGCTGTGTATTCTTTCACATCGCATTCCCTTAATGATTTGCTTGTATCTTCTTCATCAATTACCTTTGCCAGTTCAGGGAAGTGTTCAGCTGAAAGTTCCGATCGGGTAAGGATAGTTTTGAAAAAGCGCAGCTTCCTCCGAAAAGCCTGGATTTTTTGCCACATTTCATATATGGATTTAGTTTTACCTTGCAAAGAAATATTCAGGTAATTTTGCTTGACATTACGTCACACAAAAATGCAGCATTTCTGCAGAAATCCTTTTTTGACAATTCACATGGTTCATTGAGTTCCTCAGAAAATCTTGTGATTTGTTTTCGCAAAGACAAAAGTTTTTCAAAGACTTGCCCTTGTGACAACCAGCGCACTTTAGAATGATACGGAAGATCCACACTGTATGTTTCATCATCAAACATAAGCATATTGCGAAACTGGCGATGTCGTGATGCATTTGCTCTAATGTAGTTCATAATACGTATAACTTTACTTAATATGTCACTTAAAACAGTAGATTTGGCACAGAGATTCTGTTGATGCAAAATACAGTGAAAGGAAATCAAGCTATCTGGATTTGGCAGTTCTTTTTGTAGTAACGCAACAAATCCTGCACATTTTCCTCTCATGGAAGGTGCACCATCTGTGCATACACTTACTAAATTACATAAATTCAGTTTCGCTTCACGGCATTTTTCTTTGAAGAGAGACAAGACGTCAATTCCACGTGTCTTCCCCGTAAGAGTACCCAAAGCCAGTAACTCCTCGTAGCATTGAAAATCTGCAGTTATAACACGAATAAAAAGTGACACTTGCGCTGAGTCAGTAATATCAGTGGACTCATCCAAGGTAATCGAAAATAAGTATTTTCGCTTTGGCATATTGTATGAAGTTGTTCAGTTGCATTGAGGGCTAATTCATGTTGCCGATCAGTTATGGTCCTTCTTGAAAGAGGTAGTTGTTTGTATTTGTTAACCTTGTCTGAATCTAAAGGGGCTACAACTTCAACAATGCACTCTTTTATGATTTCCACATCACTATATGGCTTACCTCTTTTTCCACATATATATGCTCCTTTATAAGTTGCTTCAGTGATTTCAGTCCCTACGCCTGACATCGTTTAAATACTTGCTGTTGTTGCTGCTTTTGAAGTTTCATCTTCGTAAGTGCAAACTTTCGGGGTTCTTCTTCCAATATAGCATACTTGTGGTTTTATGAGTTGCATAATGCTTATATGCATTGTGTTTCTTCACTGTTGCAATTATGGCGTTGCAGAGCAAACACATCATTTTATCTTTCTCAACAACTATGAAATACTGCAATTCCCATTCTTCATGGAATATTCTGTTCTCTTCCTTTAATTTTCTTTTCACAGTTTTTGACATGATTGGGGTACCAGAAGATTTTTAAATAAAAATGGTACACGAATTGATCAAAGATTTACAGTTTTAAAGGAAACAAGCGTGCGTGTCACTAACGGAGAATCCTCAGTAACTGTCATCCAGTCAGCCAGTCGAGTTGATCGTTGATAGGTAAGGGCGTAAGCCGTAAGGCAACTCTGCCAGTTTTAACTGGCAACGTTGCCATATTTCCTATTGTTCAAGCCATAAAGAAGGCTTGTATGTGTAAGAAGCAGTGAAGCTGAAACCATGATCTAATGAAATAGCCTAAAGCCCTAAAGGGGTATCAGTTGCTGTCCATTATCGTACGGTATGAATTCTGAATGTCAAATAGGCAGAAGGCCGCAACTAGTACCCCAAAAGGCCGCAGGTTCCCCACCCCTGGTATAGACTTAATAAGCGCAGTGGCACGGTAGCTAACGCTAATAGATATATCGAGCTTCGACGTCAGGTTAAAAGATCAGTTAGGAATACTAAGCGTAATTTAGAGATCCTTATAGCTGCGGATAGTAAACATAACCCCAAAAAAGTTTTTCGATTACGTGAATAATCGTAAGCCGATAAAAGATAATACAGGCCCTCTCTTGGACGCTAATGGCGCTTTGGCTTCCGACGCTCAGGCGATGGCGGGTATTTTTAATAACTTTTTTGCGACAGTTTTTACCGTAGACGACGTCAATAATGTCCCCGACGTGGACGATGTCGTGCCATTTAGCAGCGAGACTATTTTGGATGAAATAACTGTTTACGAGGGTGAGGTTGCGCCTTATATCGATAAGTTAAAAGTTAGCAAGGCTCCAGGCCCTGATGCGTTTTATCCTAGACATCTGAAAGATTTGAAAGACGTTATCGTAGGCCCCTTAACAAAGATTTTTAATCAGTCACTGGAAACGAGGATTATTCCTGAAGACTTCAAATTAGCTAACGTCACGCAAATTTTTAAAAAAGGCGACCGCACAGTAGCTAGCAATTATAGGCCCATTAGCTTAACGTCAGTTGTTGGTAAACTTTTGGAATCCGTAGTTTGGGATCGTATCATCGAACACTTAGAAAGTCGCTATTTGATTAATAATAGTCAGCATGGGTTTCGACGCCATAGATCTTGTTTAACTAATTTGCTAGAATTTTATAACGAAATAGTGCGCGAATACGATAGGCATAGAGCGGCTGACGTTATTTAGATTTCAAAAAAGCGTTCGATATAGTTCCGCATAGAAGATTAATTGCGAAGGTTAAAGCGCACGGTATACGCGGTCAGCTAACTGGTTAGAGGAATGGCTTTGTGCTAGGAAACAGAGGGTCGTTGTTAATGGTAGTGAATCGGGGTGGTTGGATGTAGGTAGCGGTGTCCCATAGGGTTCAGTGTTAGGCCCATTGTTATTCGTAATTTACATTAACGACATAGATGTAGGTTTGACTAGTAACGTGTCAAAATTCGCGGACGATACTAAAATAGGCGGTAAGGTTGTTAACGAGGACGATAGAAATAGGCTTCAAGACGATGTAAATAGGATTATGGAGTGGACAGATAAGTGGCAGATGCAATTTAATGTGGACAAATGTAAAGTTTTGCATATAGGTTCTCGTAACAATAATTACACGTACACGATGGATGAGAGTTAGCGAGCGTTGACGAAGAAGTAAATTTAGGCGTACGCGTATCTAAGAATTTAAAAGTTAGGAACCAGTGCCTGAAGTCTTGCACAAAAGCTAATAGGATGTTAGGCTTCATAACCCGTAATTTCGAATTTAAATCGAAGAATATTATATTGCCCCTTTACAAGTCGCTAGTCAGGCCTCATTTAGAATATGCCGTTCAGTTTTGGTGCCCATATTTGCCTAAGGATATTGATAGGTTAGAAAGGGTTCAGCGACGTCCCACGAAACTAATTCCGTCATTGCGCAACAAGTCTTATGAAGATAGGATTAAGGAATTAGACTTGCATTCACTCGAAACTAGGAGATTAAGGGGGGAGCTTATTGAAGTTTTCAAAATCGTTACTAACATCGATAACGTAAATTTTGACAAACTGTTCATTTTCGATAATAGCAATACTCGTAATAACAGATTTAAGTTGCGTGGCAGACGTTTCATTACTAATATCGCTAAAAACTTCTTTACGTTTAAAATAATTGATAAATGGAATAATCTTCCCGCGCCCGTCGTGAACTCTACCAGCGTTAATATGTTTAAGAACCGTTTAGATAGGCATTTTAAAAATATTAACGTTGCTTAATATAATAATAAAACAAGCCCACTTTCCCCTCCGAGCAGCCCACTTTTCCCTCCGAGCCGCCCACTTTTCCCTCCCCCCTCGTTAGAATTATTAACGTTGTTTAATATAATAAAACCATTAGCAACAGGAGCTCTCGCGGTGGTGATCGAGGATGAGTCTGTTGACGATAATGCCAGCTTGTGACATGCTAGCGTATGATGCCAGCAAAAAAAATAGACTAACACGAACTTAGATGTAGCTCGTAGCGTAAACTAACCCACTCTTTTGTTATTCTTTCTACTTTTTTCCTCTCTCTCTCTCTCTCTCTCTCTCTCTCTCTCTCTCTATTTGCATGTCTGTAGTTTGCATGGTATGATAGTGTTTGAGTTAAGAATGTGTTGCATGGTTTGTGATGCGTTCTTATTTTACTTCTTTTCATCTCCCACCCCTTTTCGGCGGAGTGGGCTCCGTCCTCTACCTCCCTATGGAGTAGAGGACCGGTCTGCAACCGCTGGAGATGTGTGTTGTTCTTTGAGTTAAGAATGTTTTTTTTTTTTAGTTAAGAATGTGTTGTTTTTAGTTAAGAATGTGTTGTTGTTTTTTGAGTTAAGAATGTGTCGTTTTTTTTAGTTAAGAATGTGTCTTTTTTGAGTTAAGAATGTGTCTTTTTTTTTTTAGTCAAGAATGTGTCGGGCTTTTTTTTAGTCAAGAATGTGTCGTTTTTTTTTTAGTCAAGAATGTGTCGTTTTTTTTTAGTTAAGAATGTGTCGTCTTTTTGAGTCAAGAATGTGTTGCATGGTTTGTAATGCGTTCTTACTTTACTTCTTTTCATCTTTCACCCCTTTCTGGCAGAGTGGGCTGCATCCTCTACCTCCCTATGGAGTGGAGGACTGGTCTGCAACAGCTGGAAGTATTCTCTTCGACTAATTTTCCGACTTCTTGGCAGTGGCCGGTGGATGGTGATGATGTCTTTCTCTTTTTAAATGAATTTTAACCCACGAGTGATAGGTTTTGCTACTTACTTAACCCCTTATTCTCTTCTTTTAACCCCTTACTTAACCCCTTATTCTCTTCTTTTAACCCCTTACTTAACCCCTTATTCTCTTCTTTTAACCCCTTACTTTCTTCTTTCTCTCGGGCTAACCTTAGAGTGGATCTTAGGATCTTTGTTAGCCTTAGCTTCTGTAGATCTGTAGACCAGAAAGAGATCAAAGCTTGTTATACTTCAATTTAGATTGTCTTCATCTCAAAAAATACCCATTTTCATTGGATTGAAACTATGGAATTACTTAAATGTCGATATAAAAAATATTGTGAATGTAAATTTGTTAAAAACCAAGTTGAAATCCAGATTAATAATGGCATACTAACAAAAATATAGGATTAATGTCCATTACTATTGTTTACTAATTATTAATTTCTCGTGTGTAATCTAGTATTAAAAACACATTTCTTGGGAGTGTTCAGTCCTTATCTCTCATTGGTTTCTTTGTATGGTATTGGCAAAGGTGGGCACCCGGGCCTCAAAAAGGACTCCCGGTCCCGGTCCTTGCCTCAAACTGGACCGACGGTCCCGGTCCTTGCCTCAAACTGGACCGACGGTCCCGGTCCTTTCTGAAGATAGGACATAGGAACGACTCGGTCCTCGGTCTTTATATATAATATAAGTGAAAAATTTGATTAAAATGAAAAATGAAATTAAAGACACCGGAAATCTTTAATTTTATTAACGTAAATTATAATTAATACAATACATAAATGATGAAAAAAAGTTTAGTTAAATGCTTGAGTTTCCCTTCAAGAAGACTAGCATTTCAAAATGGCTGTCACTGAGCCCTGACCTTTTCGGCTTGAGGACGTCCTTCCCCAAAGAGAAGAGCCTCTCCACGGCGGCACTGGATGGTGCCAGGTGTTGAAACAAGTTTCAGTTCAGTCTCAGTCTCTTTCTGAGTCTTCTGGAGGAAACGATCCATCTTCTTTAGAACTTCAAATAATCACTAAAAAAGACCGTCCGGAATTGCTTAAAAATGGACCGTCGCTCCTCATTTCGGTCCTCACTGAGAAAAGGACGACTTTCCCGCTCACGGTCCTTAAAAAGGACCGAGTTCCTGGAATTCGGTCCTTTTGGAACTCGGTCCTGCCCACCTTTGGGTATTGGTATAGTGCAGGGGTGGGGAACCTGCGGCCTTTTGGGGTACTAGTTGCGGCCTTCTGCCTATTTGACATTCAGAATTCATACCGTACGATAATGGACAGCAACTGATACCCCTTTAGGGCTTTAGGCTATTTCATTAGATCATGGTTTCAGCTTCACTGCTTCTTACACATACAAGCCTTCTTTATGGCTTGAACAATAGGAAATATGGCAACGTTGCCAGTTAAAACTGGCAGAGTTGCCTTACGGCTTACGCCCTTACCTATCAACGATCAACTCGACTGGCTGACTGAATGACAGTTACTGACGATTCTCCGTTAGTGACACGCACGCTTGTTTCCTTTAAAACTGTAAATCTTTGATCAATTCGTGTACCATTTTTATTTAAAAATCTTCTGGTACCCCAATCATGTCAAAAACTGTGAAAAGAAAATTAAAGGAAGAGAACAGAATATTCCATGAAGAATGGGAATTGCAGTATTTCATAGTTGTTGAGAAAGATAAAATGATGTGTTTGCTCTGCAACGCCATAATTGCAACAGTGAAGAAACACAATGCATATAAGCATTATGCAACTCATAAGAACCACAAGTATGCTATATTGGAAGAAGAACCCCGAAAGTTTGCACTTACGAAGATGAAACTTCAAAAGCAGCAACAACAGCAAGTATTTAAAACGATGTCAGGCGTAGGGACTGAAATCACTGAAGCAACTTATAAAGGAGCATATATATGTGGAAAAAGAGGTAAGCCATATAGTGATGTGGAAATCATAAAAGAGTGCATTGTTGAAGTTGTAGCCCCTTTAGATTCAGACAAGGTTAACAAATACAAACAACTACCTCTTTCAAGAAGGACCATAACTGATCGGCAACATGAATTAGCCCTCAATGCAACTGAACAACTTCATACAATATGCCAAAGCGAAAATACTTATTTTCGATTACCTTGGATGAATCCACTGATATTACTGACTCAGCGCAAGTGTCACTTTTTATTCGTGTTATAACTGCAGATTTTCAATGCTACAAGGAGTTACTGGCTTTGGGTACCCTTGCGGAAAAGACATGTGGAATTGACATCTTGTGTCTCTTCAAAGAAAAATGCCGTGAAGCGAAACTGAATTTATGTAATTTAGTAAGTGTATGCACAGATGGTGCACCTTCCATGAGAGGAAAATGTGCAGGATTTGTTGCGTTACTACAAAAAGAACTGCCAAATCCAGATAGCTTGATTTCCTTTCACTGTATTTTGCATCAACAGAATCTCTGTGCCAAATCTACTGTTTTAAGTGACATATTAAGTAAAGTTATACGTATTATGAACTACATTAGAGCAAATGCATCACGACATCGCCAGTTTCGCAATATGCTTATGTTTGATGATGAAACATTCAGTGTGGATCTTCCGTATCATTCTAAAGTGCGCTGGTTGTCACAAGGGCAAGTCTTTAAAAAACTTTTGTCTTTGCGAAAACAAATCACAAGATTTTCTGAGGAACTCAATGAACCATGTGAATTGTCAAAAAAGGATTTCTGCAGAAATGCTGCATTTTTGTGTGACGTAATGTCAAGCAAAATTACCTGAATATTTCTTTGCAAGGTAAAACTAAATCCATATATGAAATGTGGCAAAAAATCCAGGCTTTTCGGAGGAAGCTGCGCTTTTTCAAAACTATCCTTACCCGATCGGAACTTTCAGCTGAACACTTCCCTGAACTGGCAAAGGTAATTGATGAAGAAGATACAAGCAAATCATTAAGGGAATGCGATGTGAAAGAATACACAGCTGTCCTAGACTCCCTGATTGAAGAATACGATGAAAGATTTGAAGATTTTGAGAAACATGACTTCACACTGAAACTAGCTTTCCAACCACACCTGGTTGGCGTCTCCAAAGCACCTGAAGATTTACAGATGGAATTGATTGAGCTATTAGAAGATAATATCCTTAAGTCTCTATTTGATACTAAGAAGGATCCTGTTGAAATATGGAAAAATGGCGTTGAATACCCACGTCTGCGCCAACATGCTCGTCGAATGTTGCCTTCTTTCGGCACAACCTACTGTTGTGAATCAACGTTTTCATATGTGACTCAAATCAAAACGCGCTTGAGATCTCAGATGACGAATATTCACCTGGAGGACCAACTAAAACTACGGTCAACGATATTGGAACCAAATGTACGACTCCTGTCCCGCAATAAGCAGTCACAAAAAAGTCATTAAATGGTTTATCACTTTTTCACTTAATATTAACATCATTTCACTTAATATCATTTTTCACTTAATATTAGTTATATTGTTAATTATTCCCCACAAAAATAAATGTGCACTTGCTGAATTTTTTATTTATTATAAAAGCCCTCACGTATTATCAAGTTTGATTTAAAATTAATAAATATGTAGATTGTAGACTAAAATATGACATTTTGTTGTACTGTATATGTTAAATTCTCAGCATGCGGCCTAATAGGGTCTTGGTTAAATGAAATGCGGCCTTCCAATGAAAAAAGGTTCCCCACCCCTGGTATAGTGCCTTCAATGGTGACCTTGTATTTGTCGATTGTATTTATTTTATTATTAGTAAAGGTTATTCAGTTCAATTATTCAATTCAATGTTTTTGGAGATGGTGTGCGAATTTTTTTTTTTTTTTTTTTTTTTTTTTAAATTTCGAAAAAATTTGGAATTTCAAAATTTTTAAAAAATTAAAATTTTGACCTATTTCTCGGTATTTGAAAACCTCTATATTCCGTTCATTAATATTAATATATCGAACCAGGGCCGCCGAGAGCTGCCCCGGGCCCTAGGGAAGGATTGGTATATGGTATGTAGTATCTATATAGTATGGTATGGTATATAGTATCTATAACACTTTTGGGTTACAAACTATCTTTCATTCATGAATGTATTCTTACCTGGTATTCTTACGGTCATTTTTTTATAGTCGCCGGACAGCGTTTTTTAAATTTTTTTTTTCTTGGCAATCCACACTTTAGACAATTCTAAGGAACTTTTCTTCTATGAGTTTCCTCAGCAGACGACTGATTACTGAGATATCCATAGATAAAATTGATGTATATCCAAGAATTTTTCTAGGTCCAAAACAGTCTTCTCTGTGTCTTTTGGGACACACTCGTTCGTTCAGTTGTGCATTTCTCAAGGGAATGTAACCACGCATGCGCCACTGATTTTAATTTAACCAATCACAAACGGCGTCATTGTCTTAGCTAATAAAATTGAACCACCCTCGTGCCGGGCTTGATTTGAATTTGAATAGCTCACTTTAGCCATGGCATCAGTGTGTGGAGGCTGCACTCTCACTTAACGGGGGTCGGGGGTGAAGCCTCCTGTTAGGAAAACGTGGCTACGATAAGGTTATGTAAGCCTTCTTTGGTCATCTGCTTCTAAAATTTCTGATGAAAAATGTTTTTTTGGTGTGATTTTGGGTGATTCGAATGATTTTGACCTGTTAGGTTCATTGAATGCCCGGTTAGGTCAACTGTACGCCCTTGATGATTGGTTAGATTTAGTCGTGATATTTTCGTTAAAATTAACGAAAATCACGCTAACTCAAAAACGAGTGATTTGCTATAGAAACGATGGTCAAAATCATTTGAATCACCTAAAAACACACCAGAAAAACATTTTTCATCAGAAAAACACTGTCCGGTGACTATCAAAAATTGACCCAATTTACTACTCAAATAGCCGTATACACTTCAAATATGGCCATTTTACTTTTGTAACTGATAATATAAATATTTTAATTAATAATTACATATTTGGAAATTTTATAAAATAAGTGTAAATACTTTTACATTTTAAATATAATCTATAAAAATAAATAGTTATTAATAGATTTAAATCAAAATTATGTATTTATATAATATAAACTGCTGATGTTCTGATAGCAGAGCATGTGGCATTTTGGCCCAAGATTGCTTGGGGCCCTTGAAGCTTCGGGACCCTGGTTCCGGTGAACCACCTGAACCACGCTTGCAAAGGTGGGCAGTTGCGCCGCAAAAAGTTGCGGCACAACATTTTTGGTTGCGCTTGCGCTTGCGGCGCAACTTTTTGAAAAGGGTTGCGCTTGCGCGTGCGGCGCAACTATTTCAGCAGAGTTGCGGTTGCGGCTGCGGCGCTACAAAAATCGTTGCGCATGCCCACCACTGCACGCTTGTTACGCCACTGATTACACCCGAGAACCCCATAGCAGCCAACATGCCAGTCCAAGACCATACCGTACAATCAAAGTTAATTTAAAAGAAGGACTGGAAAGTGTATTGTGAGCTGATAATATTATAGCTTGAGAGAATCACAGTTGGTAAAAAAAGTCTATCACCCAAATAATTAGCCAAGGCACTCTTAAAAGATGTTAATGATGGGGACAACACAACATTTGCAGGCAAGGCATTCAATTCCCTTATAACTCTGACTGAGAAAAATCTCCTATAGACAGCACAATTGGTGTGAGGAAAGTGGATTTTAAATTTATGACCTCTAGTAGTATATGGATTCAATATTTGAAAAACATCATCAGGCGCTATTGGAGACTGGTTATGGAATATTTTCCAGCACTGAATCATGTCTGCACGGAGGAGTCTACCTTGTATTGAGTATAACTGAAGATATTTCAGTCTATATATAAGAATAATCTCTTAGTCCCTCAACCTGCTTGGTCCATCTTCGCTGGACATCTTCAAGCCTTTTTGAATCACCCAAATAGCCAGTATTCCATACACAGGCCAAAAAGTCCAATAAAGGTCTTATATTTCAAATAAACAAATATTTCATAAATCTAGCCTCCCTGCACAAGATAGATCTTAGCAGATTTGAAGCCAAGCCACTTGCTTCGTCAACAATAGAGTTGATATGAAAGTGAAAGTTTAAGGAAGTATTGACTAGAATTCCAAGATCGGAAGAGGACTCAACAAACTTAACAGGGTGGCCATCTATACGGTACTGTGAGCAAGCACCCAGTGCCTGCCCAGCAACTGAGGAGCTGTGAAATCGCAAAATGCAACATTTCTCAATGTTCAGTCTTAAACCCCATGACTTGGCTGTTAAAAGAAGAATGTCAATGTCCCCTTGGGTCTGGCTCATACCATGCAATACAGAAGTCGCAGTTGATGGCCGATAACAAATATAGAGTTTTAAGCCATCTGCAAAGATCTTAGATGGGCATTTCAGGTTTATAGCTATATGATTTATAAAGATCAAGAATAGTACAGATCCAGGGGCGTAACTAACGGGGGGGGAGGGGACATGTTCCCCCAACTTTTGAACTGATGGGTATAATATAGGTTTTGCCCCCCCCCCCCCCCCCCCAACTTTTGATCTAAGCTTACGTGAAGGAAAATATTTAGTTCTTAAAATAATCTATGATGAGTAAATCTTTAATTATATTAGTCCTATTAGTATGCTGGAAAGTATTACTGATTCAGTACTAATACTGCTATGGAAAAAATAGGTCCTGCTCCAACCAGAGTAGCCTAAACACAACCTAGGCTATGTTGAAGATGGAAGACCTAGGCCAAAGATGAACCAGCCTAACTATTTGTCCATAAACAGGACTTCCATACTCTTTTGTTAAACAATTACAGCTGAAATGTCAGCTTATTTAACCTAAATTTAATAACCGAAGGGAAATTTATGAACTTCTTACCTTGAAGTTTTAATAAATGTTTTATTTCTTGACACCCATAATAAACATTTTTATTCCGGCTTCTTTCGTCTTAACGTTTTTCGTCCTCCCTATCATTCTGCTTATTCAGCTTATGCTTATTCAGCTTATCCCGATCTTTTGCTTCTTCTTCCCAAAACCGTGTTGCTATTTCTAGCTATGGGATCTTTTTTTCTTTTCATCCCATATTTGTTTCTTCATTGGTGTCTTTTTAATTTTTCTCAGCAAGAGTTCATGTTCTCCTTCCGAGTTATTTTTTATTGTTATTATTTATTTTAATGTCAATATGGCTTATCCAAGATTAGGTGGGTCTTCCATTTCGGTACTCCCAAATTTTCCACAACTGCAGTGATAGATACTTTAATGAGACATCTAGTTACTTTTTACTTTAATTATTGCAAATATTGTTTTCCTTTAATGTTAAGTTAAGTATATACTTGATATACATAAGGTAGTTGTGAAAATGCTTCTTTGATTTTCCTATTACTATCATAAATATAGATCATTCTCTAAGTCATAGTATATTAAGAGCATCATTTTGGTCGCAAACACATTACCTACAGGATAGCAACACAGAAATTCATCGCAGGATTTTTCATCATTATAGTTTCCCCCCCCCCCCCCGCCCAACTTTTGAAAGCTAGTTACGCTCTTGTACAGATCCCTGAGGCACCCTGCTGGACACAGCGGTAGTCACCAGTGCACCCCCCAACAACCACTGACATTGACCTGTCAGTTAGAAAATCCCTGATCCAACCCAGTATGCTACCCCCCCCCCCCCCCCCCCACACACACACACCAATGGCCTCAAGTTTCTGGAGCAAGATAGTGGTTTACAGTATCAAATGCCTTAGCAAACTCAAACAGTATAAGATCAACCACAGAACTGTTATTAATACTAGATATGATGTAATTATAAGTGAGTAGCAATTGGTCTGAAACTGATCTTGCTGCTCTGAAACCAAAGTGATTATCAACCAATAGAGAATTCACATCAAGATAAGCATAAAGTTCTTTCGCAGTTAATCGTTCTAAGACTTTGCAACAGACAGAAATCGGACTTATGAGGCGATAATTGAATGGGTTGGTGTGTAAGCCTTTCTTAAATATTGGGACCACTAAGGCCTGTTTCCACAAAAGGGGAAGGGTGCCATCCGGAAGGGATTTAACAAATAGTCTGTGAAAGGAGGGTGAACTAGTGCCTCTTTACAATTAGATAGAAACGATGGATGGATATTATCCGGACCCATACTAGAATTTTTATTAAGTTTGCTCAATATGACAAAGATATTGTTGGTTGTGAACTGCAGAGTAGTTAAGTGCTCCTGACTTTGATGATGGGGAAATAGGTTGGGTGGAGCCCCAGAAGAATGGACTCTAATAAAGGATTGGGGAAAATAAGAGCCATTTCTAAATTTGTGGATACGAGCTCATTGGAGGGGGAGATCAGTGGTCCTATAGTAGGCCTTTCGACCTTTTTATGCCTAATATATGAATGAAAAAGCTATGAAAAATGCTCTGTATGAATTGGTCCCCAATTAACTCACCCCTAATATCTCCAGTTTAACTATAGAGTAGATTAAGCCTAGCCTTGTAGGGGTCAGCCTAAAGATTCCGGAAATGGTTCAGAGCGGGCAGAGTAAATTGAGGTCCACAGTAGGATTCCTCACCTAATTAGGTTAGGGTAATTTACCTAAGCCTTTGTTAAGCTATGAGTTGATGTTAGATCTTAGACCACAATGTAGGCCTAATTTTACTGACCCAACTTATATTGTGCCCAAACTGGGTTCAAAAACACAACTGATCACTTACTGAGTGTTATTAGACAGTCCCTCTTCTCTTTGCTCAATTTTTGAGAGCGTACTTGCTGGTGGGGATCTTTTTCCGTTTTTTAGCCTCTTCCTCTCTCTGTTCCGTCTTGTTCCCCTGTTCCTTCTTGTCCGTTCCTCCCGCGGCTTTTTCCACCAGCGTTCCCTTGGTTTCTTTCGGTTGGTTGATCGGTAATGTATGTCTATTACTGAGCACGCTCTATCACACAGTATATAAATACTAATGTGGAGAATAACTCTGTTCTTTCTTTTTTGTCCATGTTATACTAGGCAAAGGAAAAAATTAAGATTCTCTCTTTTGCAATATGGTGTCAGGGACTTTACTTTATCAGTCCTATTAGGTGGGGATAGTTTTTCTCCCTCATTGATACACTTCACTATGGACCAAGTATTCAAATTTGTAGTGGCATCTGGGCAGTTGAAAGAGTTTTAAATCTTGCATTGTATACCGATTTTCATTCCCACAGGTTTATTAATCAGTTACCTCCTAGTTACTCCATCTGGCTGTTACTGTTGACTTAGTACTTGGTTCCATTTTTCAGTTCATGTCTCATAGAACTAACAGGCCTCATGTTCATCCCTTTCTGTGTTCTGGAATTGGCCCCAGAACTGAAGAGGGTGCGAAAAATGCTCTGTTTGAATTGGTCCACAATTAACCCACCCCTTATTTCTCCAGTCTAACTATAGAGTAGATCAAGTCTAGCCTAGAGGGGTCAGCCTAGAGATTCCGGAAATGGTCCAGAGCGGGCAGATAAATTGAGGTCCACAGTAGGATTCCTCACAAGATTAGGTTAGGGCAATCTACCTTCACCTTTGTTAAGCTATGAGTTGATGCTGGGTCTTAGGCCACAATGTAGGCCTAACTTGTCTGACCCAGCTTAATTTAATGTAATTAACTGTCTGGTGTAAAAACTCAATTAGTCACTTACTTTTAGTTATTGGAGTCTCTCCCTTCTCCGGTTGTCTCATTGTCGAGAGCGTACTTTGCTGGTACGTCCTCTCGCCCCGTTCTTCGTTTTCGTTCTCCCTTTGTTCTCCTCTTCGCGGGGCTTCTTGTACCAGCGTTGTCTTGGTTTATTCCTCAGTTGGTTTAGCGGTAATGTATCTCCATTACCGAGCACGCTCCTCCCACACAGTATATAAATACTAGTGTGGAGAATAACTCTGGTGAGCAACCAATTGGTTTCTTCCACCCAGTTATTGACATAAAAGGAATTTAATGATTGTTAGATTAACTACCTACCTACTCAGTGAACCATTTTCGTTACCTCCCAACTACCCACTCATCAGTTTTCCATATACTGGGGGCCCCGGGAGATAAAAATTTTGGTGTCATTGTCACCTATTTTTGTCTGAGTGTAGACTAGCTAACTATTTAACTGTAAATGCCTGTTAATCTGATTAACAGTGCCTATCCTCACCTTCTCATGGAGAAGGTGTAGCATTTAATTAGAAGAGAAAATATACATCCATAGGATGAAACTGTCTATGGTCTTTACCATAAGAAAAGAAAAAATGAAAGTTAGAAGATAAAATTACAATTCCCCAGCATCTATTTTTTGTTGTAAAAATAGTCGCGCCTTTAATGCTGTTTGTCGCTGAGGTCTTGTTTCTGTCAATGTTGTAGTAGGATGCGTTACCACTCCTACTGTCAAAGGAATAGTTACTGGAAGTTCAGTGTCTCCAGTTGTTACTGTCAGTGGAGAAGGTTCTCCAAAGTCCATTGTTTTGGGTCCAGACTCTAAAGGGTACAAAAGAGAAATGTCTCTTGTTGTGTCACCCGTTGAAGTCCTTAATTTGACCACTCTTGTTACCCCGTCTGCCCCTGGTCTGAGTTCTGAAACTCTAGCCAGAGGCCAGTATTGTCTTGGAGTACTGTCATGTATGAGAACAAGGTCCCCTACCTTAATTGTGTCAGACCAATCCTTCTTAGTCATTTGTTTATGTCTCCCTTAGACCCATCAAGTACTCAGTTTTCCACTGTTTAATGAAATGAGCTTTAACTCTAGTTAAATGTTGTAACTTAGTCTGGAGCTCATCATGTCGTTGAGTCCAGTTTGGGTCTTCTGAAGAGTCTATATTGTAGTCCGGCAGGAGACTAACTTGTTCTCCCCGAATCAAATGATTTGGAGTTAATGGTTCTGGGTCATTAATGTTGTCACTCACATAAGTGAGTGGTCTATTGTTAATGATGTTCTCAATCTCAGCCAGGAGAGTGAGTAACCCAAATAAGTGTATCTGTTTTTTGCCAATTGCTTTCTTCAAGCAATTCTTTACTGTTTGTATATTCCTCTCCCAGATAGAACCATACCAAGGAGAGGCAACCGGAATATACTTCCACTTTATGTTTGAATTTTTTATATATAATTGTGTGATTTCATTGCTTAACAAGTCGTGGATGACTTGTTCACCAGCTTTGAAATATGTAGCATTGTCAGTCCAAACTGTCTTTGGTACTGAATGTCGTGCACAGAATCTCTTAAAGACAGCAACAAAAGATTCTGCTGTAAGGTCCTCCACAACATCCAAATAAACAGCTCGTGAGGCAGCACATGTAAACAGTACAATGTACATTTTTTGTTCAGTGTCACCCACCCCTACAGTCAATGCTCCTGTATAGTCAATGCCTACAGTCTCAAAGGGTCTGTTGAGAGTAACTCTCTCCTCTGGCAAAGCAGGAGGATTTGGTTTCCTATAGGGCCTAGCATGAATACGCCTACATGTGACACACTCACTCAGACTGTTTTAACAGTGATCCTTCCCTTGGGTATCCAATAAGTTTTTCTTAATGTAGTTAGTGTCTGTGGTACCCCCATATGATATACATCATTGTGTGTTTTTCTGATTATTAATGTTGTCAAATAGCTAAATCTAGGTAAAAGGATTGGATTTTTGCTTTTGTATGACAGTTTTGATTTGTCTAATCTCCCTTTACACCTTAGAAGGCCTTCCTCATCTCTGAACAAGTTTAGATCCACACTACTGATGGTACAGGTTCTTTTGTTTGTTTCCCATTAGTTAAGAATTCTAACTCTTTATTGTACTCTTTTTGTTGGGCTTGGCCTATCCAGTATTGGGTTGCAACTTCTGTATAATTATGATTATTTTTATTTAGCTGTTTGTTAATTGTAGCTAAACAGTTGTGAGCAAACCTCAAACAGTAGGCTGTCCCCTGACAAGTTTGTTGAAATCAGAATACTTTTCATAATTAGTGATTGGTTCAACCTTTTCATTTGAAAAGATTAAATTTAATGTCAAGTTAACTTGTTCCACAGGCCATTGGTCTGTATTACAGAGCCACTTAGGTCCCATAAACCAAGTTTTGTTTGACTTCAACAACTTGTAGGATAAACCTCTGGTCAGAAAGTCTGCTGGATTCTGTTTAGTTGGAACATAGTGAAAGTTTACTTGTAGGCTTTCATTAGCGTCAGCTATTTCTTTTAGCCTATTTCTTACAAAGATATTCTTACTATTAATGCTATCATTCCGTATCCAGGCAAGACAAATCTGACTGTCAAGCCAGACGTGGATATTAGTTATGAACACGTCATAGTAAGCATCCTTAAGCAATGAAATGGTTTTAATGGCTAATGTAGCAGCCAATAGTTCCAATTGAGGTATGGTTCAGGTAGGTTTGAGAGGTGCAACTTTCCCTTTTGCATAAATTAGATGACTTTCTGTAGGGCTTACAAGATACGCACAGCACCCATAAGCTTGTGTGCTTGCATCAGCAAACACATGAAGCCTCTGGGGCTTATCCCTAAACCCACAGCACCTTTGAATTTTAATGTTCTGCACTTTTGTTAAATCAGTAGCTAACTTCTTCCAAGATTTTTGATTTTCATTTGTTATTGGATCATCCCACCCAACATTTGTCCTCCAAATTTCTTGGAGGAGAATCTTTGATTTTATTGTTGAAGGCAGGAATAGACCCATAGGATCAAAAATTTTGGAAGCCTCTGATAATATTTGTCTTTTAGTATTTGCTTCCTCATCAAGTTTAAAACCTTTATTACAGATTGAATCATGACTGTTAGAAGTTGCATCCAAATACCAGTTCATACCTAAAGTTTTAACTCTGTCTGATGGCTCTGTAAGACCATTATTATCCTTTAAAATCTTTTTGTTTAAATCCTCATTATTTGAAATCCACTCTCTAAGTTCAAAGTTACCTTGTTGCATAATGTTTTGAGAGTGTTCATAGACTTCAGATAATTCAGATTTTGTTGTCGTTGAGCCTATTAGATTGTCTACGTAAAAATGTTCCTTAAGGAAGTTCAATGTTAGAGAGTTATTAAACTGGTTTAAATGATGTCTAATTGTCAATGCTAATAGGCTAGGTGAGCAATTGGCTCCAAACAACACATTAAATCTATAGGTTATGAACCCTTTATTCAAATCAAATGGATCCTTGAACCATAAGAACCTTAGTTGGTTCTTATCATATTCATTTTTAAGATTTATTCTCAAAAATGCCTTTGAAATGTCACTTTGTACAGCATATTTGTCCAACCTGAACCTCGGTAAGATCTTCACAAGGTCAGAAATGAGATTAGGACCCTCAATCAAGCAATCATTCAAACTGTGTTTATCAGTCTTTGAGGCTACAGTTATATACTACTCTGAGTTTTGTTGTTGGGGCATCTTGTCGATAAACCCCCTGTGGGTTAAATAATGACAACCATCTTTTTTAAAAGGGTTATTTGTTACTTCTTCAATGAAGCCTTTCTGTAGCTGTTCTTTAAAGACATTATTATATATTTTTACATTATTTTCTTGTTTGAGTTTTTTCATTACTTTATATAAATGTCCTTTAGCTACTTTGAGATTGTCTCTTAAAGTTGGACAATTTATTTTCCAAGGTAACTCAATAAAATAACTATTGTCTTTGCACTGAATGGTGTCTTCAAATCTTTCTACCATTAACTGATCTTCTGAAGTTTGATTTGTGTCATGTATACCCACAGATTCTAGCAACCATAAAGTTTGAATTGCCTCATCCAAAGTTTCATTTGATAATGATGAATTAATGTTCTCAGTTGAGATAATATTATTCAAAGTGTTGCTATTCTTACAGGTGTTATGTAGGACTGAGTTGAGGCACATAGTATTTGTTGGTCATGCACTGTTTTGGTTTAGGTCTAGGTTGTATTCTGATAGGTCACCCAAAGGGGCTATCCCTGATGGAGTCTGAATAGCTATACCATTACCTATCTCTACTATGCCCTTATGAATAAGATTAATATAATCTGCCCAATTAGCATTTCATGTTAGCTACTGTGTTGTTAGTGATATGTCTATCAGCTATTTTGTAGTGTTTTCCCAAATGATTTATGGTTTGTTCTAGTTTGGGTATAACCAGTTTGTTTTGTCCTACTTTAGAAATAATAACTGCTTCAATTTTCTTGAATTTACTTTCTAAATGTAGTTCCAGGTCAATTGTCTTATAGCTATTTTTGTCCGAGTTATCCTTAACAAAGGACGCAATATTGAGGTTTTGTTCATTCGGGTTTGGTGTCAAACCCAATTTATTAACTAATTTTTTGAAACAAATGTTTGTTGAGAACAACAGTCTATAAGACATCTCACTGGAGTGGTACTACCCTCACTATTCACTAAGTCCAAAGTAATAGTTGGTAAAAGAATCTCAGTGTTTCTTGTTACATTGTTTGAACAAGCAGAATGTCCCATGAAAGTGGCATTTTCTTGATTACCTTTGTTTGGGGGAGGTATCTTTTGAGTTTGAGTATTATTGTTTGGACACTTTGGTGAATCACACATTGATGAGACATGTCGTAAACTTTTACAAAACTTACACTTGAATCTTAACCTAGATTTACAGTCTTTCTTATAATGTCCCTGGCCAGTACACTTTTTACACAGGTTCAACTGTTCACATCTTTTAGCCCTTTGGTTAAAATCTGAATATTTGTCACACCCAGTACTACTGTGTTCATTACTTGCACAAAATTTGCAATGTGGTGTGTAAGTTGAGGCAGCAGTTACATTAAAGTTCTGTAATGTAGGTGTTCGTGTATTATAGTTGGTCACATTTGATTCTCCAGTATCAAGTTTTGTCTGTTTAGCTGTAGCTAGTTGGTCTCTGGGAACAGTCTTTGGTTTATCCATAGTCTGGGTCTTATGTGTTGGAAAATCTCTCAAGTTGTAATTAATTAGGATATTGGGGAAGTGTTTTCTTATTTGTTCTAAATTAGGATAATTTTCTCCCGTCTTTAGAATTAAATTATCTTTAACCCTCGAAGGAAGGCACCTAAGTACTATGCTTTGTATAAGCCAAGATGAAGTTTTAATATCTATCTCATTACTAACCAGTTGTCCTATAATAGCTTCTAATTTTGTATAAAAAATGTCCATATCACTATGGTTATCTTTTATGGGTGCAAATTCAAAAATTTGTTGAGATAATTCATATACAATCATATCTTTATTAATGTAATTACGTTTTAAAAGATCAATAGCTACTTCATATGAATCCCCTATGGCTGGTAAATAGGCTATTAGGTTATAGGCTGGGCCTTTAAGGGAACTAGTTAAGTAACTAAACTTTTCAACAGTTGAAATATAAGGTTTATTACCTATTAAATTCTCAAATTTGTCAATGAAAGATGGGAATTGTACCGTGTCCCCTTCAAATGTTGGTACTAGCAAAATGGGTAACTGAGCCCTCAATTCTTGTGACTCAGGATTTTGCATGCCACTTAAATTTTGTTGAAGGTTAGCCCTACTTTGATTAAAATCAGAATTAGGTTTTTTTGGTGTTAAGTCAGTCAACCGAGACCGTAGTCCCCTTATTTGCTGTTCAATTGAGCTTACCTGATCATCATCATCAGCGTAAAGGTCTATCAATTGTTCTTCAGCCATTTCGGATTCAACTAACTCTGAAATACTCTCATTAATGGCTATTATTTCCTTCTTTTTAATTAATTTAATAATTACACACACTATATTTTTCTTACCTGGTTGTGTAATATTGTTAAAAGTGTTCACAGCCTTTGTAACAGCTCCCAACTTTGCCCCCCTTTTCTTTTTTAACTTTTTCAATTCTGCACTGTCCATGTCTAAGTCAAAATTGTTTAACTGGGGATCGTAATGAAATAGAGGACAAGAAGAAATTACCAGAGAAGAGAGAGAACAGACAAAACAGTCAAGTTTAAATTTGGTTTAATCCCCCCCAAGTACTTGTGTGTCACTCAGGTCTAAGCTTATAAGAGAATGAGACTCCTTAAATGTAAATGTTTCCTAGTTAGGCCCTAGGTTGTAGACCTAATTAGGCTTGCTCAGGTTAGGCTTAGGCTAGACCATTTAGCCTAATTCTGCAATTTTTGTTAAGTAAGGTTAAGGTTTGTAAATTCCCCACACACGGACCACCAATGCGAAAAATGCTCTGTATGAATTGGTCCACAATTAACCCACCCCTTATATCTCCAGTCTAACTATAGAGTAGATCAAGTCTAGCCTAGAGGGGTCAGCCTAGAGATTCCGGAAATGGTCCAGAGCGGCAGATAAATTGAGGTCCACAGTAGGATTCCTCACAAGATTAGGTTAGGGCAATCTACCTTCACCTTTGTTAAGCTATGAGTTGATGCTGGGTCTTAGGCCACAATGTAGGCCTAACTTGTCTGACCCAGCTTAATTTAATGTAATTAACTGTCTGGTGTAAAAACTCAATTAGTCACTTACTTTTAGTTATTGGAGTCTCTCCCTTCTCCGGTTGTCTCATTGTCGAGAGAGTACTTTGCTGGTACGTCCTCTCGCCCCGTTCTTCGTTTTCATTCTCCCTTTGTTCTCCTCTTCGCGGGGCTTCTTGTACCAGCGTTGTCTTGGTTTATTCCTCAGTTGGTTTAGCGGTAATGTATCTCCATTACCGAGCACGCTCCTCCCACACAGTATATAAATACTAGTGTGGAGAATAACTCTGGTGAGCAACCAATTGGTTTCTTCCACCCAGTTATTGACATAAAAGGAATTTAATGATTGTTAGATTAACTACCTACCTACTCAGTGAACCATTTTCGTTACCTCCCAACTACCCACTCATCAGTTTTCCATAAGGGTAATGGTGTGCTTTCTCTATTGCTGTCCCATCCCAATAATAATAAACCCAGCACTTGATGTAGGAACAGTGGAAGTTCTCCTGGAACAAGGTGTTTTGGTCTTGGAGGATGTAAATAGCCTTACTGGCTGAGCTCCTCCATATAAAACTTCAATCAATCAAAATAACTCTGGTGAGCAACCAATTGGTTTCATCCACCCAGTTATTGACATAAAAGGAGTTTAATAATTGTTAGATTAACTACCTACATACTCAGTGGACCATTTTCGTTACTTTCCAACTACCCACACATATCAGTTTTCCATAAATTTACCTTGAAGCGCTTCTGCCTCAAGGGTGCGCTGCTCCCACGAAGTCCGCTCATCGCCTCCTGAGGCAGGGCCACGACGGGGTCGCTATACTTCTTTTTTCTTGCTCCTGCCATACGATTTGGTCCCCTATTGAATTTGTGGGGACTGGTTTGGCAGAGGAATACCCTGGCACTGTGGGTTGGTCGGGTATGTTGGCTAAAAACATGTCAAAGTGTTTTTTTAAAAGTATCTACTGGGACTGCACTTATATCTCTAAGGTACTGAGGCAAGGAGTTAAACAGGCGAGAACCCTGCCTAGAGATACTATTATATTGAAGGGTTTGAATCCTTCTCAGACTGTTTGGTGGGTGATATTTTTGACACATTCTGCCACTTCTTGTTAAGGTGGGACAATTGGTTCAGTATTGGGGGCAACTAAAAGCCCTTCTAGAATTTTCCAAGTGTAGATTAGGATGTACGGTATCTCTCAAACCTTCTCTCTCTGGAATAAAGGTCAAGGTCTCTGAGCCTATCCTAGTAGTTTATTTTGTTTTTACCAGTGGCGACTGGCGTATAGGAGCGATGGAGCGGTCGCTCCCCCTTGCTTGAAACGATAAATATTAATTTAACAGATAAAAAATATATTAATTTTAAGATATTAAACTAAATATTCTTGAAATATATTTTAAAAATTCATGTGACATATCATGATTCATGAGGCATTTTGAGTAAGCCTTCATACAGTACATAATATTCTAAACTTATAGCATAGCTTCAAACAGCGTACTGCTGTTTGAATACAAAATAATATTGCAGCCGAATGGAGCGATAGATTTTTCGCTCAAGTAAATATAAATTATATTTTACTGTTGTAATGAAAATATAAGTACAATCGCGAATTTTTTTTATAATAACAACTTATTTTTACTAATAGTTACTTCAGTAATAATGATATAAACCATTTATATGTATTTTATTGAAATTATTACTTATTTGTAATTAACTAGAATTGTACGTCTGGCATAGCCGCATATGTTAATACAAGTACTCTTGTGAGCGGCAGTTGGATTCGCACTAGCCTATTGTGAGTCCGTGTTGTCGTACAATTTTATGAAATCGCACCCCCATACATTTATACCACGAGTCGCCACTGGTTTTTACTCATGTCTTGCCCATCAGGTTGTTTAATATACGAGGTAAAGGTTCTTTGTAGGCCCTTAATTTTTTGCAATCTATTCTGTTTGTGGGGAAACCATAATTGAGAGCAGTCAATGTGTGGAAGAAAAAGTGGTAATTATTCGTTTTTTGACCCAGTCTCTCTTTATAATGAGAGCAAACTTTTCTGGTCAATTCTGAGGTGCTCTGCACGAATCTGCCATCCGTTTCCTGTGCAAATGCGTAGTTTTCGAGATATCATCATCTTGAAAACTACACATTTGCACAGGAAATGGATGGCAGTTTCGTACAAAACACCTCAAAATTAACCAGAAAAGTTTGCACTCGTCATTTCTGTTTAAACTAACGAATTTAAACGAAAATATCATGACTTAACTTAACCAATCATCTAGGGTGTACAGTTGACCTAACTGGTGTCACGTACTGAACTGTCCACAAAATATTAGGACTGATCAATTTGTGATACGTGATCTTTACGGGGGCTCCACCCCCGTACCCCAGAGACTTAAATTATACAAATGATAATGTAATAACAAGTGCCAACCTTGCATGGGTAGTCCGCTAAATTTTGCCTGCCCTTAAACTGAAATGACATGTTTATTTTTAGGATTTTTTTACGGCACCTAAAGACCTTCTGGTCTTTTCTTAAAATACAAGCACTATTGTATTTAGGGCAAGTCACAGATGTCTTAATTATTCCATGATTGAAAAAAAGGTCTCAACTCTTGTCTTCATCGAGGGCAATATGGCAGATCACGTCTTCAAAATCAAATATGCATAACTGACACATCATACTTCGTCACAAAAAAAATGAACTGAACAGACGAAAAATTGCTAAAAATGATTTATATGTAAAACAGGACAAATTGAATTACGCAGAAGTAGCCAGAATCACCAAAAATAAGAAATATTCACCAAATAGTCGATATATATATACAGTAGTCCCTCGCCATATCGCGGTTCACATTTCGCGGACTCGGTGCATCGCGGTTTTTTCTAGCCGAAATAAAATACGTACTCTAATTGAGTTGACAAAGAACCGCGAGATAGGAAAACCAGCGAAGCTTGTGCTGCTTGAGCTACTTTGCCTATATGATACCGTACATGGCACACCATTGGCCGATGGATGAGACGCGACCAATCAGAGCACGCTGTTCAGTATCCTGGGCGCTGATTGGCTTAGCGTTCGTCGCATCTCGATCTGCAGCCTACCGAAGCATTCAGCATCTCGCTTTGCTCAGTTCGCTTCCACGTGTTATTCATTTAGAAGAGATGTAATGCTCTTCTTTGCTGTGCAGTACATTCATCTCATCATCACCTTCATCGTTCAGTACTGCACAGCTAATTCATCGTCATCATTCAAGTTTTAGTATCTTCGCTGGTGAGTACCCATACGAAATTTTAATATTGGTAAAATTATTAAAAAATACTGTATATACAAATGTTTTCTTTTTAAAATACTGTTAGTCTCTTTCATACTCCGAGTGTAGAAAGTGTTTATAAGAGCGTGGGAAAGGTTTATAAGAGTGCGGGGAGGGTTTATAAAGGCGTAAAATACGTAATAAACATATCGTTTCTACTTCGCGGATTTTCACCTATCGCGGGGGGTTCTGGAACGTAACCCCCGCGATATTCGAGGGAATACTGTATATTGAAAAAATACCAAAAATAGGAAATATGTTTTAATAAAAAAACATATTTTATACAAATTTGCATAAGATAATATATATATTTTCTTATTCAGTTTTGATTGGTTGTTCAATATATATTGCTATTATAGCTAGGTGTGACTGGGTCAGAAAATAAATAATAACCGAAAAAGTGATTTCTACAGGGTAGGTAAGCATGGTCATACTGTCCCTAGTTCTGAATGTCTTCAGTATATATTGTATTAGTTGTTTATATGATGAGGTTACTTTGTCAATGTGCCTGTTGAATATTGCATCTTCAGATAATATAATCCCTAGATCCCTTACATGATCAGTTTGTACAATTATCTTTTCCTATGGGTCCAGTGTAGTTGAATTGTTCTTTCAGGTATTTATTTGGTCCATACTTAATTAGTTCAAATTTGTCTTCATTGAAGGCCATATTGTTTGCATCTGCCCATGCATATATAGTTTGTAGATCTTTTTGTAGCTCTACAGTCTTCTTTTTCTGTAATTGGTCTTAGTATTCTGTATCATTTGCGAATGACAGGAGAGAGCTTCCTAGGTTACAGTTTGTATTGTTTAGCATTATAATGCATAGAATTGGTCCCAGTACTGTACCTTGTGGCACTCCACTAATCACTTCTTTTTCTATAGATCTTGCTCCATTTACAGTTATTTGTTTTCTGTCAGAGAGAAAGGCATGGATCCATTTTCCTCTTTTTCCACAAATACCAAGTTTTTAGTTTATAGAATAATATACCATGGTTTACCTTGTCAAAAGCTTTTGCAAAGTCTAGATAGATGACATCAACATTGTGGTTTTCTCCCAAATATTGTAGGATTATATTGCAATGGTCTAAAAGTTCAATAAGGCAGGATCTCTCTTGTCTGAAGCCATGTTGAAAGTCTTCTAAGAGATGTTCATTTTCTATAAAACTGACAATGTGCCTTTTCAGGACTTTCTCAAATATTTTGATAATATGGGAAGTGAAGGATATGGGTCTATAGTTCTTGGCTTCCTTTCTTTTGTCTCCTTTGTAGAGTGGGGTAATATTTGCTCATTTCATGATTGGTGGTATTCTACTGGTGTCTAGTGAGGATCTCCAGTTTATCTCTGCCTTTGAAAATCCTGTGGAGATTCTCCATAGGATTTTCAAAGGCAGAGATAAAGTATGTTTGCATTCCTTAAGAATCTTGGCTCCAATTCCATCTGGACCAGGGGCTGAACTTCCCAGTATCTCTGTTATTGCCTGTTGTATATCTCTAGTGGTTATTTGTATATCTTCTAATAATGGTCTGTCTTGGTCATTTTCTTCTCTATCAAAAAATGCTGTAGTTTTTTTCTTTGCTACTACAGAGGTTACTCCAGCTTAAAGCATATTGAGATTGTAGAATGTTTGCCATTTCCTGTGGATTAGCTGTGAGAGTTAGTCCATCTTTAGCAAGCAATGAGCCAATGCTCATTTTGATAACTGCTTTGCGTTTAGCATAGCTAAAGAAGAATTTGCTATTTTCCTTTATAGTGCCAATAGCTTTGTGTTCATTTATCAGTATTATCTCTTATGGCTGACTCCTTTATTTTAAGTTCTAACATCAGTATCTGATTCTGGATGTTACTGTCTTGTATCACTTAATTGCTTTGTCAGTTGTTTAGATAGCTTTGTTCTCTCTCATAAGTGTCCTGTTATCTGTGTTCTTTTGTCAGGTGCGTCTTTGCACTATCGTTTTTCTTTGGTGTGTGCTTGTATAATGCTGATGATAGCAGGTATTGTATTCTACTCTAGCATTCTTCTGGTTCTAGGTTTTCTAATTCATCTTCCCAGTTTATTTCTCCCAGACAGTTATTTATTGATGTCCAGTCTGACTTGTGCAGGTTTAGGTCAGAGTATTGTAAGTCCATTTGGCATGGGTCTTACTTACATTTGTGGAGAGACAAGTTTGTGAATATGTGCATGACATTGTGGTTGGAGTGTATAGTTGTTGTTAAACAATGTGGTAAATTGTAGTTGCAGTATTTGTCAGCACTAAATCTAGGATATTTTTTCTAGTTGGGTAGTGAACATGTTGTACTAGATTATTTACCATAGGTTACATTCCTTGAACATCGTTGTTTCAAATATCACATTTTCCAGGAATGCATTAGTGACGATGCTCGAGGTATTGCTGTACTGTAGTATAACTTTGTACAATGCATTTAATTAAGGCTTGGACTTAGGCCTAATTAGGAATTTTTTTTTCCAGATGTCATGAAGAAGGATTGTGTCAACTGTTACTACAACCCTTCAAATAATTTTATTAAATAATTTTTCTGTAATAATCAAAATGAGTAATGTTATCACAGCCAATTTTAAATATAACTTATTGCTAATGCAAAGAATATGCATATCAAACAGTATTAAAACATTAACCAAGCCTTACTCCCATTTTAAACTTTTGAGAAAAGAATATAGCCATAAGAGTGAACTATTAACCAGTCCTTTCATACTTTATTCCTACGAAACCCTGAGAAATATTCATGAAGATGGACGGATAAGAAGAATGCTGAAGAGAATAAAATATCACTTAATTACTAAACAGGTAGTATTTATAATATTGACAAATAGGGTAGCATAGTTACCATATGGTGATCAACACTTGCAATTATAAGCAATAAAAATTGTAAAGTCTAAAGTTGTACTTTTGGCCTATAAGAAATTGTCTTTGACTTGAACTTCCAGTTTCTTACACCAAATTGTGGTAGTATCATAACTGATAGCCAATGATTTAATGTGTTTGTATGTGAAACAACATTGCCAAAGGCCATTAGGCTTAAGTTCACAGACCTGGTGTGTGGTGTGACAGTTCCTCAGAAATTTTATCATAAGCTCTGAAAGAAATTTGTCTGAGTTAACTTTTGTATTGTGGTTTCATAGAGTGCATTGGTGCTAACTTCATTGCAGTTCCATGTGTTCGTCTCTCTTCACATGAAGGTCAAGCTGGTGGCCCTGCCTCTAGGCCTGGCTTGGTGGATGAGCAAGTTGCTGTCTTGTGCTCTCCACTGCACATAGCCAGGTACATTTGGCACACCTGGCACTGTCCTAAGTCAGGCATCTAGTCTTTTGAAGACTTCAATTTTGACCCCTGTCACATTCCTGAGGTCCTTTGGAAGCTGATTAAAAAGCTTTGGTCCCCTGACAACCAAGCTATTTTCCTTCAGTGTTGAAGAGGCCTCTTGTCACAACTTTAATTTGGGAATACTACACATTCTCTCTCCTATTTTCCAGCATTGTTTGGATGGTAATTGAGTTTAGTATGAAGTTTGGTACCAGTTTTTTATCATTTTCTATATGTAGATTATGGTGTACCAGTCTCTCCTTCTTTCCTGTGAGTACAGCTGTAGTTTATGTATTCTTTCCCAGTAGCTGAGTTCTTTGCAGCCATCAGTTTATTAGTTTCTTCCTTTTTATATGGGGAACATCAAGACTGAGCAGTATTAAGTTTTGATATGATCAGTGTTTTCAGCAGGGGAATCATTATGGTGTGGTTAATGTTTTTGTTTGGTTGTTAGGTCTTGTTATAATAACTTTTAACAGAAAAACAAAATACCTCAAGAAAACAGTTTTTGAGACTGCTTTATTTAACATAAAATAAGTCAGAGCTAAATATTAAGTTGTTTTGAATTTTGTAATGTACTATACTTACTGTATTTTTTGGTGTATAAGACGCACCCCTATTTTCAAGGCCTTTTTTCAGGAAAAAAATTATGACCCACTGCCTAGTCAGAAAATGTCTGTAATTTTCTACCAGCGAGGCTAACTTTTGTTAAAGCCCTCTATCAAAAGTATGGTGATACATTTTCTTTCACCCATACTCATTATAAGAAAATAGTATTAAGTATACGGGAGACTATACTATGTTATGAAACATAAAAGTAAATCATTATGCAATACGTAATGTTTTTCTTGTTATCAGTGGGTTGGGAAGAGTAGAAACTTGTGTAAAATTGGCCAAACCAATACACAGTCAGGAGGGACTAAGTGATGATGAATTTTCGTAAAAATCCATTGGTTCTTCTAGCCCATATAAAGGTAATATTATGACCTTTGGTGTATAGGACGCAGGGTGATTTTGAGACCTCACTTTTTTCCAAAAAGTGCATCTTATACACTGAAAAATATGGTAAACTTATTATATGTTGAAGTATAATCATTTTAAGAATCTAAGAATGAATAAGCAATATTGGGCTTCCTGCATTTTTTCATAAAATAAAATTTTGGTAGACATAACAATTTAATGTGGTTAAGTCTATACAAAGTTATTTTACTTTTCTACTTTTATTATACTTACATAGTTTAGTTTTGGTTTATTTGTTATAATAACCTAATTTATTTTTTAAACCAAAGTGTAAATATTTATCGTACTGATGTTCAATCAATTATTGTTTTATATCTGGAAAATATTTGTGATTATGTATTAGGCTTAATCCTTAATTAACTACTGTTCTCAAAAGCTCTTATTTATATAAAGGGAGATGGCAAAAATCTATATCAATAAACACATTTACAATAACTAAAGGGATTAAAGCTTCTATTGTAATACTATGTTTACACTAGAAAAAACTTAACATGGTCATGACCTATTTATTGTTTGCTGATAAGACCAAAATGCTAGCTGAGAAATAGCTCATTTATCAGTACATCCCAAAAAATTATTAATTTTAAATAAAGTAAATGCAATTTAACAAGGGAAATGAAGCAAAAATTTATAAGTTGTAAACTGTAGTGTATTTACTGTACCTTAGAGCTGCAGTTGATTTGCTGAAAGGTGATAGGAGGAGGGAGGGAGATTTTATACTGACTTCTAGAAATGACTTATTTTTTTACATTTTTTTAAAAGCTGATTTGGTTTTATCATGCATGCATGTGTGTATGCATAGGCAACTGGGCATGTGAGGCTATGGAACACACTGAAAGAGTTAAGTAACACAAAGAGGTTAAAAACAAATCCTTTGTCCTCCCTCACACAAGGTGGAAATTCTTAGTGACTCCAAAGACATTACCAATTTATTAAAAATCTTATTTGCAAATATTGGCTCCAATACTGCACTCTTGTTCCCAATTACAGACACTCACTACCAACAATACATGCCACAACCAAATCCAAACTCATTTTTCTTTGATTCAGTCCTACCATATGATATCTCTCTAGCAATAAAAAGTATGAAAAACTGTCTGACATCAATATGATCCAATAAAGTTGCAATAGGTACCACTTAGTAAGCTAATGAATGAATCAATAACACCAGGTATACTCCCTGACAGTCTAAAAGGAAGCCAGATATGCCCTGTATTTAAGTTGGGAAACACAAACACCATCTAATTTTTGACCCATTTCTGTATTGCCAACTTTACCATAGGTAAAGTATTTGAAAAATTTGTGCACAGTAAACTTACTAAATTCTTAATCATCAAATACAATATTTTAATTAAAACACAACTTGGGTTTAGAGGTGGACTTAAATGGAAGATGCCATAAACATGCTATTAGAAAATTATATCATAACTTAAACAACAAATACATTGCCTTGATCTTCCTTGACTTGTCAAAAGTATTTGATACACTTTCACATGAAATCTTGAATAAACTTTACATATACAGAACAAGAGGAAATATCTTTTATTAGTTTAAATCATATCTGTCAAATTGTCATCAGTACATCAAATTAATGCTCGACAAATTGCCCCACTAAACAATTTTTTTTAAAATAAAATGTAAACAAAAATTTATTTAGATGTATGTGACTATAAGGTAAATATTATAAGTGGCACATTAAATAAAATGATTCTATGCTAAATATAACCAATTTGAAAATAAATGGGTTTCAATAAAAAGTGTATCACTGGTGTATGAAGTGTTCATTGAGCTTTGTATTAATTCTGACTTGATGCTAATTACTAACTGTTAATTATGCTGGCTTATCAAATGTTTAATAATTAATTTAAAATTCTGTACTTAAGATTCCTATGGTGAAATCCCTGAAGATGTCTTGCTGTTTGGGTGAAGAATAGGCATGAAGAACTTGAATGTCATGACATACTGGTCAATGAAGGACATAAAGAACTGGAAGTCATGATATACCAGTCAACTGATGTATCCACAATTAGTTGAACATTGGCTCTAATTCTAGGGTCTAGAAGACTGGAAGAATCCTGGTTGCAGAGGTTGCCAGTTGTTAACTGTCTTATGGCCTTGGGTGGTTTAAGGTTAATGTGGGTTCTGGTTAGGTGTCAGCAATGGATTTCTCACTCTGGGGTAACTGGTACCATGTAGCAAGTCACAGTAGTTTCTTTTATACTACACACTGATTATTTCTTGTAGCAGATTGGGGGATTCTGTAAAAACTTAGTAAATTATCTGATGTTCCATGATTCTTCTTGTAGCGTATCAGAGAAGTTGGAGAGGCAAAACTGGTCTCAGACTTAAGACTGACTGATTTCTAACTTTACTGCTTCTTGAAAATGCTGTGTTAAATTTTAACAATAATACTCTTGGAGAAGTAAAAATATCTTTTTACTGCTTCTAGATATTACAGGTAATGCTTTCAGCCTCTAGGTCAGATTAGACAAAACAATAATAATTTGGAAGATTACAATGGTTTATATATAGTTTTAAATTGATGACATCATTATTATTTAATGTTGACCTGTTTTTTGATTCTCAATAGGCTGAATTCTTTTGCAAAATATTTGAAGATGAAGACACATTTTTCTCTTAAACAGCATATTGACAGATCTGATATTATAATGATCATAACGCTAGGTATGATATTATAATGATTATAACACTAGGTATGATATAACTAAACATAGAAATTGAACTATACATTTTATTATGAATTAAAATTAAACATACATATGAGCCAAAATTAATTGCTTAAAATTTAAAATTAAGTGTTAATTTAGAGTTCCAGCAAGATATGACTCATTTACAACTAAGAGAGAATGCATAAAAAAAATTAACAGTGCACAATTTAACATGATTACATAATTAAGTTTAATCTAAAAAATGATTAGGTAATTTAAGAAAAGAAATAATTCATCAATTACTGAGTAAAAATAAAATATAAATTTTTTTTTTTTAATTATTTTCCCAAAGTTGCATTTTATATACAGTTAGTATCATGCGAGTTTGGACTTTATATGCAAAAATGACTATTAGAGTAATCATTTTTACATGAAGAGGCAATTAAAAAATGTGTATCAATGGATGTTTGCTAATAAACTTTTATTGTACTTGACAAAGTTGTCTTGTATGATTACCATAAAACACATACAAACTGTCAAATAAAAATTGTGAATACTATTCTTGCAAGTATGAATGAGGTTAAAGTACTTGGCATTAATTTAGATGAAAAACTAAATTTAAAAAATTATGTACATTGGTATCAAATCCAAACTATAAAAATTTCTTGATATTTTAGTTTATTTAAACTAAAAAAAGACCCTAACTCAAAATGCACTCCTTACCCTATGTTATTCCTTCATCCATCCATATTTATGTTGCATTACAGTAGGGGTAGTTCAAAGAAATATATAAAATGTCCTTTGGAAGTAATTCATAAAAAATGTCTGTAAACTCTTGAATAATGATAACAAAGTCACACTTCCCTGACTGTTTAAAGAGCTAAATATTTTGAAACTAAATGACATACAAATTCAATGTTGCTGTCAATATGTTCAAAGGGATCAGTAAAAATCAACATACATCACCCATTCAAATAACAATCACCCCCTATCAAATAAACCATTGTTATAACACCAGACTGCCCAGGGATTTTATGCACAAACCTAACTATGCAATAGAAACTGCAGGAAATGCACTCTTTCAAAGGAGGAGATGTATGAAATGAAATTCCCATGCATATGAGGCAGGCTTCATCACTAAATGTATTTTACAAATCACTAAAAAAGTACTTCATTAGCTCCTATTTATGTATAAGTTCACTACTGCCATTTTTACTGTAGTAATGAAGTTCCCATTTTATAATCAACTAATTAAAATAGCTATGCTAATTTCATTGAGAACTTTTAATTTTGTAATTTATTCTTTTTAATATTTTATTATTAAGCATCATTTATTTTCTACTAAATCTATAATAAATCATTTAATTTAAAAATATGTAACATTTTCCAAACTTTATATTATTATTATTTTGAGGCCTCCGTTTTTTCAGTGGAACTTTTCACGATTACGGAGGCCCTCGACATTGTGCGCACCCACTCTGCCAGCTCCTTTATCATTTATTCAGATTCCCAAAGCACACTTCTCTTCCTAGAAAGATTTAACCCTCCTCACCTGCTCGTCTGTACCATCCAGCAAACCTTCCACTTTTTAACAGCCTTCCAACACAAGACAGTTGCCTTCTGCTGGGTCCTGGCTCATGTTGGCATCCAGGGTAATGAGGAGGTGGACTGCATGGCAAAGACGGCCTCCTCCCAACACCACCACTTCTCATACTTCTTCCTGACTCTCCGCTCCATATGGTAGCGGGAATGGGACCAGGCCACACAAAATAAACTCCACATGATGAAGCCACAAATAGGATACTGGGCCTCCTCATTCCACCTGTCCCACCATAAAGAAGTAATTCTAGCCTGTCTCCGCCTAGGCCACACCCGCATCACCCATGGACACCTTATGGCAAAATTGCTAGCCCTGCTTTGCCCTACCTGCCATGCCCCTATCACTGTCATACACCTCTTGGTGGAATGCCCAAACTTGTCTGCTCTTCATCGCAGGTGTTTCCCTCTCGGCTGAAAATCCCATACCTGATCATCTATGATCCATACTTGCCGAAGGCCCCCACTTTTCAACTGAAGCGATTTTATTTATTTATTTATTTTTTTTTTTCTTCCCCCTCCTCACTCACTCCCATCTGCTCCATTGCATCTAAGACCATACCCCTCCTACCCACTATCCAGCAACTGACCCTTACTTACCCCCCTAGTCTACCACCCCCAACACAGTAACACCACCCACCCACCCACTGCCTTGCTGAGATATGTACCGCTTTCTATAGGTATGAATCAGCGGTAAATTAGAGAAAGAAAAGAAAAATTATCATTCTTACTATTACTTCCCACTTTCCCTTTTTATGTAATAAACTAAATGCTTTTAATTTTACCTAAAATGCCTCCATGCTTCCAAGGGCATATTCAGATTAGAGTATTATGAATATATAAATGTTGTATCAAATATCTAAAAATTGTAAAATTCTGCCACTTACATTCTTTTCGGAATAGAGTTTTGAATTTTGAGGGAAAAAAGTTACCACCACTTCTTGTCAATCAGTTAAGCTAAACAACATTAGGTCTGGAGAGTAGTTGGAAGGGGGGCCATTCTCTGTATCCAGATTATGTAGTGACCCATGGTTCAGATTCCACATGAAGCTCTAGGTCTCGTGTCATATGACCTTAGGGCTTAGATGTTTCAAAGGAGGTTATACAACCCCATCAAAAAAACTTGATCAGTTACAAACTCTAAAAGTCAGAGAGATTAGTCAAGCAAGACCTTCCTGACAGAAATCCATGTTGGGAACTTGAAATAAGATTAAAATTATCCAGATGTCCTTAACTATTCTTTTATTAGCTGGTTCTTTCTCATGTGGGTACTATATTTGTTTTTTGTAATTATCTCCATTATTAATAGCTAGATCTAAAAAAAACATAAAAAGAAGTGCCTCAGCTGAACTATCCTTCCCTTCCCTGAGAATTGTAGCATTAATGTTATCAGGACTATGTTTTACTTGGCTTCACTGTTAATTGCTTGCCTAACATTATTCTCCCTTATATGAATCCTATCAAGAATGGTGGAGTTTAAAGAATCAATGAAAATTATACACATTTTCTTCACTAAAAACAGAAATAGAATAATCATTAAAAATACCAATAATATCCTGATCATTTTCAAATATCTTATCTTATTATCTTGTAATATTGGACTAATCCTATTCTGTTTTTTATTATTGTACTTATAAAAACAAACATTTCTTTGGATCCATATTGCTATTTCAAGCTAGCCTTGTTTCACTGTGCCTTTGGCTTTTCCTAATCAAACTAACATATTTCATATTCTTTAAACCCCACCAGGCTATTACTACTTTTAAACTCCTCAAATGCTCTTTTCTTATTTTTAATCATTTTAGGGGTTTACTTATTCCACCACAAAGTTTTCCCAAACTTGTTATTCCTTATAGTTCTAAAAGGAATGCAGCTACTTGGTATATCAACTAAAATTTCCTTCAATCCAGACCATATCTTAACAGATTTTTTATTGGCAAATTCATTATCCTATTTTATTGATTCTAACATCTCCCAAAGTTTGTCACTTTTTGAGAAGCAAGAAACATGATAATTGTTGACTAGATCCATAGACTAGATCCATATTTAACTTATTTTAAAACTTATAATAGAGCGTTCATTATTCCCAATGACTTTCTTATGGGTGGATACTAGTAATTGATAATTTCATAATCAATAGATAGAACAAAATCTAAGATTGCCCACACTCTAGTTGGTTTATCCACAAATTGCATTAGAAAGTTAATATTATGGAATGATTTATCTTCATAAGTTTTAATTAGTCTATTCCCACCACAATTAGTAGTACTGAAAGCAAGGGTGTATGTAGCTGGAGGGAGGATTAAAAGAGGGGTAACTATTAGGTTTATTACTTGTGTGTACAATATTTTCAATTTCCCTCTTATGATTGGTCAGGTTCACAAACCTAACCCCCTATTTTTCATAGGCCCTGGGTTCCCAATATTGCAAAATTCCATTATTGCGAGGTCCTCCAGGAATGTAACCCTCATGATATTCGGGGATCAACTGTATTGTTTTGGCACTGCTGTAGCCCATGCCCACACTGTGGAGGGTGAACCCTTTCCCCTTTTAGTTCTCAGCCCTTTCCCCCTGGCCTTGATTATTATTATTTATATATTAAATTTCTTTGATTTTTGAATGAAATATTTGTTATAGAAAGGATTTTAATGGTTCTCTCTCTCTTTCCAGCAAACAAATAATGAATAAGAATGATAACTGTTATAAGAAATTAGAAAGATAGTAGTAAACTATTAAGCATTAAGATAATAAATAATAAACATTAAGTACTAAAGTATTAATATTAGCAAATAAATAAATAAAGAAATAATGTTATAAGATATGTTAATGTTAATATTTTAATGAATGAAAAGACTAAACAATAAGTTATATAAAGAAATGTTAAACTTGTAAACAAGGAATGAGGAATAAAACAGTTTTATTAAATTAGTATGGGAAAAAGAGTGAGAGTTGGACAGTCGCTTGTTAAACCCTGTTAGTAAATGAATAATAAAGTACAAATTGTTAATATTAAAAACAAACAAAAATGAAAAGAAGAATAAACAAATTTAGTAAAAGAGACGCTTCTGAGGTTTAAAAGTGTCGGCGTGTGTGTCAAAACTCGAGTTTTGAGAAGTGGCGGAACCAATTGGCGCATGTGTGGAAATATAAATAATAAAAAATATAGTTTAAGAGGGTAATTTGACAAGAGAAAATAAAGAACATAACAGAGGAAACTAAAGTCAGGCTGGATTTGTCTGAGGCTGAAGACCGTTATTGGACCAAGGGAACTTTAAGTTCTGTTAGGAAGGGGATGCCGGAGATAGTGAACCACTAACAGAAGGAAGCTATTCTGGCAAGTAAGAAACTGTTGGTGGCAGGAGCCAGCAGTCGTGGAATCGGGGTCTGGGCAGCGAGCCTGGATCCAACAACCCTTCAAGGTAAGCAGCCTGGTTTCGTGGAGTCTTAAACAAAAGAAAAATTCTTATTCGTGGTGCGGCCGTTAGGTTATCCGAATCCCACCACATAAAATAAGTGGCGCCCGAACAGGGACTTCCACTCAGAAAAGTGGGTTGTTTCCTGGTTGGGTTGTATAGAAGAAGAGTGAAAGAGTAGTTGTAGGTTGGGTGTAGTAGTAATAGAGTAGAAGTGAAGTAGGGTAGCATCTTTAGAGATGCCTACCAAGGAGGAGTTAGAAAGGAGGTTGAGGGAGATAGAGGAGGCATTAGAGGTAGAAAAGGCTAGGAACCATCAGTTAGAGTTACAGAAGGCAGAATTAGAGAATGTTTTGGGGAAATTGCAGAGTAGATTAGAGGAACAGAGTAAAGAATTAGTAGTTTGTCGTCAAGAGATGGAAGAAAGAATGATTGAGAGTAAGAAAGAGATGGATGATGGGTTAAAGGCAATGGTTAAGAGAATGAGTGAGTTGGAGGGCAAGCTTGATGGGAAAGTGAAAAAGGAAGGGAAGGGGGGTTTTGAAGGGGAAAATAGTAAGGGTGTTGGTAGTAAGAAAGGGGCACATCTAAAGGATGTAGCAGTAGGGGGCCTGGAAGGAGAAGGGAGTGAAAGCGTGAGTGAGGGGAAAGAAGAAAGACCTTACAAGGTGATGGTGCATTCCACCCCTAAGGAGGGTAAGAAGAAGCTTGAGGGTGAGGATCAGAGGGAGAAAGGTAAGAGGATGGAAGGGCAGGCTAAGAGGGGCAAGGCGGGAATGAAGGGGGCTCGGAGGGCATCTGGTAAGAGGGCTTCTCGGAAGGTTCAACGCTGCGTTAGTGCAGATGACTCCCTCTATTCCAGCATTGAGGACAGTATGTATGAGAGTGAGAGTGAGACTGAAACTGAGAGTGATACGAGTGAGGGTGTAAGAGTGCATAAGGGAATCTTAATTAGGGAGATTCCGAAGGTTGCAAAATTTAATGTTTATAGTGGGAGAGATGTACAAGAGTTTTTGAAAGAGTATGAACGTTATTGTAAGAGCAAGTATCCAGACGCTCCTGAGTATTGGGTGAAAGAGATGGGTGACTGTTTGGAAGGTAGGTTGCTAGAGTTTTACAATGTTGTTGTAAATTCAGGAGTGCCTGTGAAGTATGAGGTGTTAAGGGAGAGATTGGTGGAGCAAGTGTTAAGAATAAGAGGGGGTGTGAAATATCGAAAGAAGGATGATTTTGAGAGAGCAAGGATGCAGAAGGGGGAGAGTATTGATTTGTATGCATATAGACTTGAAACTTTGGCGAGAAAGAAATTTGGAGATGATGGGATAGATGAGAATAAAAGGTTGGTAAGAAAGTTGATTGAGACAGTACCTGAGAGTGTGAGAGAGTTTTTGAATGTTAAGAGGAAAGAGTGTGTAAGAGTGAGAGGGACACGTTTGAAGTGGCATGAAATCTTGGAATTGTTAGAGGACCGAGTGTATGAGAGTGTGATTGGGCGTAATAGGGAAGCAGATGTGCGAATGGGGACAGCGATGAGGGAGGAACAAGTACCTGTGTTTCCTAGTTATGCGGACGCATTAAGAAATACTAGGCCAGGTCACCCTCCAGTTAGCCAAGCATCCATGGCCCAAAACCCAATGGAAATGCTGGCTAACTTTGTGAACGAATTCACAAGGGTGTATGGAGGGTCGGCCATGCAACAACCAGGGCCTCCTCCCACATCGGGTCCCAGAATGAATGGTCCGATGCTGGGGCAAACGTATAGAAGGCAAGGGCTTCAAGGCCAGTCAACAATGAATGAGCAAAGAGGGCCAGTGAATGGAGGGAATATGGGGAATGTGAGAGGGTGTGCATATTGCGGTAGAGGGGGACATAGTATAGAGACCTGTAGAAGAAGAGTGGGTGCGTGTTTTGCATGTGGGCAGATGGGACACATGGCGTATGAATGCAGAACACCTGGGTATGAATGTAGGGCATGTGGGAACTTTGGGCATATTGCCCGGTTCTGTCAAGCCCAACAGCAGGGTGCTCCGGCACCGGCGGGAGGGAGTCCTGTCTCTCATGCAGGAAATCGGCCAGTGTCAGCCATGCCAGCTCCTCAACCTCAGAGGCAGGGCCCTCAAGGGGGTGCTGTCACTGGAAATGGCGAGGCTGGTCCCAGTACGGGAAACGCATAGGGCAGGGGCCTCTCATTGGGGTTGGGGTCCCTGCTTCTCTGAATGATGAATGTGTATTTGAGGCATTAGCAGGATGGTGTCAAGTGAATAAGGAAGTGAGAGCGAGTGAGAAAAAGGCAGAGTGTATGGTTATTCCTGTTGAATGGGGAGGGAGTGTATGGAGGGCATTAGTGGATACAGGATGTTCACCTAATTTAATAAGTAAGCAAGGAATTGGATGTTTGTGTAAAGAGAATGAATTAGGAAGAGTGAATTGGGGAGTAACTGGGGAAATTAAAGGGGTTGGGAACATCCCAGTACGAGTGTTGGGAGAGGTGCAGATTAAAGTGAAAGTGATGGGGTGTGAAATGGAAGAATGTGTGCTTTATGTGGTTGATAAGGAGAGTGAAAAGTATGACATGATTCTGGGGTATGAGTTTTTGAAAAAGAATCGATTGGTGATCCATCCTGCTAGACGTATGATTGAGTGGAAAAATGAGTTGGGTAAGTGTGAATTCTATGTGGGGAGAAGTGAATCGGATTGGATGAGGGTAATAAAAGGGTATGAGGTGAGAGCATCTGAGAGTGTAAATCTGGAAAAGGGAACCCCAGCATTGGTGCATGTTGAGTGGCCAGTGAGTGATAATAGAAGAAAAAGGCAGGGAAGCATGATTTTTGTGAATGGTATGGATGCATCCTATAAAGTGAAAAGAGTTGGGCATGTGTATGATGGTATAATTGATGAGAGTAACCCATGGATTTGTGTGCAAGCTAGGGAAGATGGGGGTGCATGGCGAAAGAGAATAAATGAGGGGGATGTGATAGGGAGAGCATATACAGTGATTGAGGAAGTATGTGAGGAGGGAGAAAATGGAATACAAACGGATGAACGAGGGCAAGAATGTGGGGAGGAATGGACGACTGAACAAATCAGAAAGGAGGTGATTGTTGGCGAACAGTTGAGTGAGAGTGAGCGAATGCAGGTGTGGCAGTTGGCAGGGGAGAAAAGGAGCGTATTGGCCCGAGGAGATGATGACCTCCGTTTAACAAAACTACCTCCCTTCAGGATCCAGTTAACGGATGAGACTCCGATCTACCAAAGGCCAAGACGGTTCTCCCCACCAGTAATGAATGAGATAGAAGAGCAGTGTGAGGAATTAGAGAGAATGGGAGTGATTGAACAGAGCACAAGTCCGTGGAATAGTAGAATAGTGCCTGTGCGGAAACCTGATGGAAGGATTCGCTTGTGTGTGGACTATCGAATGGTGAACGAAAGGACAGTGAAAGACAGGTTTCCGATGTGCTTGATAAATGAAAGTGTATACTCTTTGCATGGAAAGAGGGTGTTTAGTAAATTGGACCTATTGAGGGGATATTACCAGATGCCGGTTGAGCCAGAGTCTCGTCCCATAACTGCTTTCTCCACAGCCAGGAATCATTATATGTTCCGTGCTCTCTCGTTCGGACTTACAGCTGCACCTGCTGCATTTCAGAGAGCAATGAATCGTGTTCTTGGTAAGTTTGCAAGGGAAAATGTCATATGTTTTATAGATGACATTTTGATTATGACAGAGACATTTGAGGAGCACCTGAAGATAATGAGAGAGGTACTGCAAGTGTTGGATGAAGTCGGACTACGAGTGAAACCAAGTAAGTGTGAGTGGTTCAGGGAAAGTGTGGCATTTCTGGGGCACAAGGTGAGTTCGAGTGGTATACGAAAGAGTGGGGAGTATATGGAAAAAGTCAGGGAGTTCCCGAAACCTCGGACAGTTCGTGAACTTAAATCTTTTCTGGGACTTGTAGAGTTTCAGAGGAAATTTATAGCGGGCTGCTCTGGGATTTCGAAACCCCTGACCGAAGTGACTGGAATGAAAGGTAGTACTCAGTTGGTGTGGACGGAGAAGATGAATGAAGCATTTGAGCAATTGAGAGTGGAAGCAGCGAAAGATGTGGAGTTGGCTTATCCGGACCTGAGTGAAGGAGCGAGTTTGCTAGAATTGTATACAGATGCGAGTGGATTTTGTATGGGTGGGTGCTTGTGCCAGTTGCAGGGAGAGGAAGGACAGGAAGGAAGGAGAGTAATTGGGTATGTATCTAAAGCATTCAGTAAGGCAGAGCGAAAGTACAGTACAATTGAGAGAGAACTTGCGGCAATGAGGTTTTGTGTGAAAGCTTTCAAGTCATTTTTGTATGGAATGAAATTTATTTTAAAGACTGATCATCAGCCCTTGGTATATATGGAGAGAATGAAAGTTGTGGATGGAAGAATTGCTAGAACTTTGCTTGAGTTGAGTGAGTTTGATTATAAGATTGAGTATGTGCCAGGGGAGAGGAATTGTATGGCTGACCTGATGTCAAGAATACCTGGGGTGAATGAAAGGTGTGAGAAAGAGGTGGTCGACCCTGAGTATTTGCCAGTGGGAATAGTAAAGTTGCATGAAAGTAGGGGGGGTGGCGACAGTTTGTTTGAAAGTGTATGGTATGGGTTGAAAGATTTGAAATTGGATGGGTTAAAAATGAGAATACCAGGGAGTGTGAATGAATTGCGGACCTTGGTTATGAATGAAGCGATTAAGAAACCAGAAAGGATGGGTGTTTGTAAGGTCCGCAATTATGTACGTGAGCTGAAAGCCATGGGGAGCCCGGGTATTTTTCCTTTTCAAGAGGTCCTCATGGTGGTCAGCTCATTGTTTAGTGTTGAAGTGTATGTGCATTATGGTATGATTGTCCGATTGTGTATAAAGATGAAAGGATCGAGGAGAAAGGAGCCCTGATTTTGCATTTGCAGTGTATTAGTGGTGTACATTACAATTGGGTGAGTGAAAGGAAGAGGTATAAAAGCATAGTGCCAGGTGAAAATTTGGAAAGGGTTTTGGATGAAGTTAGAGCTGCACAGAGAGAGTCAGAGGGAGAAGGTTGTATGGAAGTAGGTATGTTAGAGGGGCCATGGATGATACGTGACTGTGTGGATGAGGTAGAGCTCAGCCCTTCTGTGGTTCCTGTAAGGGTTCCAGAAGGTCCTATTGAGCTCTACAGGGGTCTTGTGGATACAGGTGCCCAAATCAGTCTGGTGAATGAGCGAGTGTTGTGTGATTTAGATGAAGAGAATGTGCCTGTATCCCGAGAAAGAGTGGGTGTGAGAATACGTGGTATCGGAGGGGGAACAGTCGCGTCACATGAAGCTGTGCAGTTGAGGGTGGGATTAGGTGCATGTAAAGAGGTATGGGAGCACAAGTTCATAGTCTTGAAAGGGGAATCAATGCCCTGGGATTTTCTACTGGGGATTGATTTCCTTGAGAATATGAACTTGAGTGTGGATGTTGGTCAGGGCTCAGTAATGAGAGAAGGAGAGCATGTGGTCAGTATGGGAATGTTTCCGAGCACAGGTATACAGGGTGGGCCGTAAGTTTCCATACATAGGAAAATTTAAATACGTGCGTCGGTATTTGGATCAGCAGTTTCCGGATGCTTGGATTGGTCGGCGTGGTCCTGTGGAGTGGCCTCCCAGATCCCCAGATCTCACCCCCCTTGATTTCTATCTTTGGGGGCACTTGAAGGCCATGGTGTATCAGGAAAAGATACGAGACATAAATCATCTAAAGGAACGTATCACCAACGCCATTACAAGCATAACGTCAACTGTGCTAATGCGTGTTCATCAACAGTGGGGAACACGTATTGAAATGTGTTTTCAAAACAATGGCAACCATGTAGAGCATATTATATAAATAAAAATGGTTGTCCATAAAAAAATGTTTATTTTTCCTATGTATGGAAACTTACGGCCCACCCTGTAGATGCTGTGTTAGTGGGAGCAATTGAGTTAGAGGTGGAAAACCAGTGTGAAGTGTTGAGAGATGAAGATATTTAGATATGCAAGAGGGAGATGAGGTGATATGCAAGTTGAGAGAATATGTGTATAATGGTACAGATGTGAGAGAGTGGTCAAAAGAGGTGGAAGAGTATAAAAGGTATGCAAAAAAGTTGGCTGTATGGATGGGAGTGCTATATTATATGAGAGTAAATAAGGTGGGTGAGACAGAGAGTGTGCCAGTGATGACATTTGAGGGTATGGTAGGATTGGTGATTATTACACATAGGATGTATGGGCATGTGGGAAAAAACAAGTTATGGGAATTGATGAAAGGAATGGTTTTCCACCCTAGGCTGGGACTGGTTGTTGCAGAAGTGGCAACTACTTGTGAGAGTTGCCAAAAGCGAAAATACCAGTCCCAGCATAGCCGCCCCCCAGTGCGAAAGATTGAAGTGAAAGAACCGTGGGAGCTTGTGGTGGTTGATATTGTGAGTATGCTGAGAACGAGTAGAGGGAAAGTTGGAATATTAGTAGGGGTCGATCACAAGAGTAAGTTTGTGTATGTTGCTGCGTTAGAGAATAAAACAAGTGAGCATGTTGCGAGAGTGATGAGAGAGAGTATGTTACCAATGATGCTTGGAAGGCCGCGTAAGTGTTTAACAGATAATGGGCCTGAGTTTAGGGGTGCTAGTTTTGAGAGAGTGTTGAGTGAGAATGGGATAGAGCATGTTAGAATAACTCCGTATATGTCTGCTTCGAATGGTTTGGCTGAGCGAACGGTGAAAACGATAAGTGAAATGCTGCGTGTATGTACTGAGGAAGGGGCTGAGTGGGATGCTGAGTTGGCAAGAATTGCCTGGTGCTACAATTCGACATACCACTCAGCCATTCAAACTTCCCCAAGAAGGTATGTGTCTACATTTGGAAGGTTTGTGCAAAAGGATATACGATTAAATGAGAATACATGTGATAGATGGAGAGAGGCTGGTATGCATTTTCGGTCATTTGGTGTTGGTGAGCTTGTTTTGAAAGAGGTGCATGAGGCTGGAAGAAGGAATGAGTATAAGTTGGCGCAAAAGTTTGAGGGTCCATTTGTGGTGAAAAAGGTATGGGAGAATGGGGTAACGTATGTGATTGAGAGGGAGCAAGAGAATGGACAGTATGAAGAAGTAAGAGCACATCATTGGCAGTTGCGCAAATGGCGAATACCTCCAGAGTACATCGTATGTCACCCAATGTATGATATGTGTGAGAGGATGGAACAAAAGAAAGCGCTAGAAACCAAGAACATGATGGGAATCCAGGATGAATGGATGGATGCAGATCTGGAGTTCTTGATTGTGTCAAAGCGGGCAAAAAGGAAGAAAAAGGTGAGAAGAAAGGGAATGAAAGGCGAGAAAGCCAGGCAGATAGGTGAAGTATATGAGCTGAAAGATTCCCAGTTGGACTCTGGAACAGCCGCAGGTGAGGCAGAGTTAGAATGGGATGTTCGGGACTTTGGTGGTTCATGGTGCCAGCCTGGTCCATCCGGGGAATTCTCGTTTGAGGGTTTTGGGGTCTCAGACCTTGAGGGCCTTTCTTTTCTGGGATTTTCTGAGGGTGGAGGAGAAGAAGGGAAATCTTCTTCACTCAGAAGTGGAAAGATTGTGTCAGGGAGGGGGCATTAAGAGTGTGGGATTTACAATTCTTGAGAGTGAGAGTGAAGGGGAAAATGTATGTGAGAGAGAAAGGAGTGTAACTGAGCAAAGTATTGGGTCATTCTCTGTCAGATCAACCAGTGCCTAACACCCTCATCTCTCAGATTTTGCTGAAATTTGGTTTATAGGGAGTTTGTGGGCCCTGAATCCATTTCTGAAATTATAAGATCAATCCGACCAACAGTTCAAGAGATATGACCTCGGGAAATTTGAGGTCACTTGCGAGGTCACTAACATTTGGCGACCCATAACTTGGGTAATAATGGTCACAATTATATAAAAGTATATATATTTAGAATCAGAAAATGACAAGGAATCCAAATATGCAAGTTTTAGAACTCTAGGTTGAAAAATAAAAAAGTTACACTGTAACCAAAATTTGAGGTCACGATTTGACCTCTGGGGTATCAAATGAGAATTTTTTTTAAATGTAAAAAATGAAGGCATAGGCATTGGCTATTAGAATCAGCAAAAAAAGTTTGTTTATGTTAGTATTTTTCATGTAACTAACATATAAGTGAACACCATATTCATAAGTTGTGCATCAATTCTACCTATTTTTTCACACTTAAGCTCATAATTTGACGTATAGAAATTAAAATTACATTTTTTATAGATATAAAAACAAAGGCAAAAAATGTAAAATTGTATTTCACTGCTAATCTACACTGGCAATAATAGTTATAATAGTGAAAGGGGAAGACCTACTTAGAGGATTCATGTGCTAGCCTAATACAATTTTTGCATGCTCGATGCTCTCATCAATTTCTTTTTGTGGAAAAATGTATTGAATTCTGCTGCCTCCTCTTAGGGTAGGACAACTCATTACAGTTAATATATGATGTCCTGGCACTGCACATGAATCCTTGTTTGATGGATAATAATATGCCCTTGATCCTGATGACCCAGAGGGATGTAGAAAGTTCACAGTGAAATCATCAAACTCTTCACAATATTCCTCCACAATTCCATACCAAACTTGCATGTCATAAATGCAGCCAACATACTTCTGGTTTGACACATTTTAGGTTACCAAGCATTGCAAGTTCATTAGTAAAATGACTTTTCCTTATTCTTTTCTTTTCTCCAATGCCACTTGAAATGGGATACACCATCAGTTCTTCCTGTTTAGGGGAACAAATCTATGATATTTCTGAGTTCCAGGAATAGCCCTACTATCCTTGAATCGATGTTCCAACCGTTCTTCTGCATCTTTCAAATCAGATGTAGTTACAAAGAAAAAATTTATCTTCTTGCTCAAGTTTTCTTCACAAAACTGAAACATGTGTTCTGGTGTAAGAATTTGCCTCTCTGTAGTTCTCTGCAAACTGGCACGAGCAGTAGCTCTTTTCACTGTTCCTCCAATCCCATCACATGCATTTTTGCCATGGGATGTAGCAAAGAAGTGCCATTCACAAGACAGACCAAAATCCTCTTCATGGTAACAGAGATTTGTGAAGTTGTATCTGTTCTTATATTGGCCAGCACATCCATCTGAGAAATAGTGCACCTTCTTCAATTGTGGGCATCTGAATTTAACATATGTCATAAGCTTCAATATGAATGAGTAAACCATTATAGTGTTGTGTTTTAGTGATGCAGATAAGAAACAGACACTAAAATGGCTAAGTTCCTGGTCTGCAGATGATCTATAATAGATGACAAAAGGGTGAACTGTACACTGTGAATTGTCCCAGTGAAACCCTTGGGCAGCATCCTGGACAAAAAAGAATAATTCTCAGAGAAATCACCTACTATAACTACCTCGCTCTGAGGTGGTAGTGTTTCTTTCAACTGCTTGAAGTACTGTGATTGTTGCTGAGCAACAAAGTGATGACGAACCATGCGGGATATTTTCATGCTTAGGGATGATAAGTATTCATGAAGTGGCTCCACCTTATCAACCATTGTACAATGGTCAACAGTCACCCATTGCTTGTAAGATATTTCATTTGGAGCTGATTTCACACTGTCAAGTAACTCAAGAAAATCCAGGACACCCTCTCTCTTGGGCAATCATTGCAAAGTTGCATCATGCAAGTCTCTCTTTCTGTACTGCAGACACTGTAATCCATAAGATCCTTGTATGAAAGACCTTTCTTCCAATGCAGCCAGCTGCAATTTTGGATTTTGATGGTATGTGCAGACACAGACAGAATGAGTCCCACCACTAGCGGCAAGCACACAATATGGGCCATAATTTTGCAAATGTGGAAAATCCTATTTTGGGATTCTTTTCATCATTTTATATAGTTCAAACATCTCTCTTAAATTCCCGAGGACCAATCATTTTTGCACCTTCATTGCACCTTCAGCACTGATAACTTTCACGCAATCCTTTTGGCCAGGACACATACGACTAACCTCTTCTGACTCATAGAATCTTCTAACTATATCTTTGTGTTCTTCAGATATCACTTTTCCTTTGCTCATTAGTGGAATCTTCGGAAGGATTCCATGTTCTGATTTAAGTGAACGGCTTCTTTTCACCATGTATGTTGTAGTTTGAAAGAAACTAGCTGTTTTTTCAATTGTGTATGGTGAGAGTGTCAATATTTGTAGTTTGTGATGGTGACATTTGCTCTCCAGGAATGACTGTTTCAATTCATTCATTAATTTGTCTAGATGTTTTTCAGATTTAGTTTCAGGTTTTGAAGTATCACTTACCTCCTCGGTAATTTGAACACCATAACTGAGTTCTAGCCTCTCCTTCAGGTGTTCTGAGCAGATGATAGCTTACCACGAGCCTTGCGCTTTTCTGGCTTAATGACAGCCCTTCTGAAAAGAACAGAAAAAAAGGTTTCACACACCTGAATATTAGTAATTAAATATTAATTATAGTACCTTAAATGCTATATAATTGGCTATATAGTAGATCAAACAGACCTTGTAGTAAAGTATAAGTTATTATATTAATTTATTACTTACTTTTTTAACTGGTGTTTGGTCCAGAAATGCTAGAACTGGTTCAACTGAAGTTGAAGGATTTTCCTTTATCAAGCAATCACTGTCATTGTCCAGATCTTGAATTGAAGAGATGTTACTCAAGCCACTGATAGTAGATGATTCATTTGAATCCTGCTCAGACTCGTTGTTTTCAGTGGTACTAAGTATAGTGGGGTTTTTCATTATCAGTGTCCAGCAGTTCACACACAACAATGAGTCTTTTTTCACTCTTCCAGCACATTTTTCAACAAGTACATCAGTCACTTTTCTAAGATTGATTGTTATGCGTTTCTTGTTTTTGAATAGGGTCCTGGCAGTATTTCAAGTGCCGAACCATTGTATTTTGATCTGTAAAGATATAGGATTTACAATTAGGTAATATATATTTTTTAGAAAATATATAGCTATACACACTTAATATTTTAGGCCTTGATAGTCTCTGAGGCTCATTAAAACACCATACCCACCAGCCACCCACAGTGCTGGCTGGAACTGTACTAACCTGTAGACAAGGAATTTTGCAACTATCTGTGTTGATTCTGCACTTAGACAAGTAGCAACATGTTTCAACAGGTTTGTTTAGGCTACATGTGAGCTTAGTCTTCCCCTTTCACTATTATAACTATTATTGCCAGTGTAGATTAGCAGTGAAATACAATTTTTATTAAATTCTTGGAGCTTGAGGTCAAATTGATAGCTAAGATATAAAAATTCCTTGAAATGACAAGCAATTTATAAATATGGTGTTCACTTATAAGTTAGTTACATGAAAAGTACAACATAAACAAACTTTTTATGATTGTTTCTATTAGTCAAGAACTCTGACTTTGTTTTTTATATCTATAAAAAATGTAATTTTAATTTCTATAGGTCAAATTATGAGCTTAAGTGTGAAAAAATAGGTAGAATTGACACACAACTTATGAATATGGTGTTCACTTATATGTTAGTTACATGAAAAATACTAACATAAACAAACTTTTTTTTGCTGATTCTAATAGCCAATGCCTATGCCTTCATTTTTTACATTTAAAAAAAAAATTCTCATTTGATACCCTAGAGGTCAAATCGTGACCTCAAATTTTGGTTACAGTGTAACTTTTTTATTTTTCAACCTAGAGTTCTAAAACTTGCATATTTGGATTCCTTGTCATTTTCTGATTCTAAATATATATACTTTTATATAATTATGACAATTATTACCCAAGTTATGGCTCGCCAAATGTTAGTAACCTCGCGAGTGACCTCAAATTGCCCGAGGTCATATCTCTTGAACCGTTGGTCGGATTGACCTTATAATTTCAGAAATGGATTCAGGGCTCACAAACTCCCTATAAACCAAATTTCAGCAAAATATGAGAGATGAGGGTGTTAATTTCAATTTTTTTTGGTTGATCTGACAGTGAATGACCCTAATATTGTGACCTTAATGGAAAGTGTGAGGGATGAATGGGGAGTAGATAGAGGTGAAGGAAGTATAAATGAAAGAATGAGGAAGAGAATGAATGTGATTGATTTTTGTGAGGAAGTGAGAATGTTATTGCTTGAGATAGAAGAAAATGTGTTGAATAAAAGCTTACAGTGCCCGCGAAAAGTATCCGATCACTCAAGAAAATACAATATTTTCCCTTGATATTCAGAGACACATAATTCACTTTCTATTTGTTCTAGCGACATCTGGTAACTTTGAGGTTGCTCTCTGATATGAGAGCTATCCAACGCATTCTCAAATTAGTGTTCTGGTAGCCTTCGTTGCGGGTGGCTGTGTCTCAAAGTTGTCAGATTTCACTGTTTGTGTAAATTATTGATATTTTGTTATTTTTTACAGAAAGTGGTGTAAATAAAATTTATATATAATGTGTGCTAAAAAACAACTTAAGAGTGATTGTCGAGGTGCTATTGTTGCTTTGCATACATGTGGGAAATCACAGAGACAGATAGCTAAGGAATTAAACATATCCCAAAGTACCGTTAATTTATGGGTTTCACGGGCTAAGAACAATGCCGGCTAACCACGCCAGTCCCTAAAAAACGATCTGGCAGACCGAGAAAAACAAATTCACGAACAGACAAACTTATGAAACGTTTAGTATTGAAAAACCAAACAATAACTGCGAAAGAAATAAAATTTAATATGAATAATTTGTTATCTGGTGTTTCTGAACGAATATCCAGGAGCGGCTCCAAAAAGAACTCGGATTACCATCTCGCCATGCTGCTAAGAAACCGTTCATTAATGAAAAAATGCGTAAAAAACGTGTCGCATTTTGTAAAAAATATATTCATTGGACTGTTGATGACTGGAAGAAGGTTTTATTTAGTGATGAGTCGACATTTTTGACATTCAGAAGTTGTCCAAAAAAGGTTCGCCGGCCCATTGGGTCAAATAGGATGGACCCTAAATACACCCTAAAGACAATGAAACACCCTCCAAGTGTGATGGTTTGGGGTTGTTTCGGTTACTATGGGCGTGGAAACCTATATTTTCTTCCGAAGAACACAACTATGAATGGTGCACGGTATTTAGCAATGCTACAGGATAAACTTCCAATGGCAATGGCAATCCAAAGGACAAAAACATACATGCATGATGGTGCACCATGTCACAGGGCCAAAATAGTGACAAAATGGATTACTGACAATAAATTTGATATTTTGGATTGGCCTGGTAATAGTCCAGATCTCAATCCGATAGAAAATATGTGGCTAATAATAAAAAATAAGGTTGAATGCCACGACACTGGCTCAGTCGAAAAATTACAAGAAGCCATCAAAAAGGTATGATGCAAGGAAATATCAGTGGAAGTTTGTCAAAACTTGATTAAATCCATGCCAAAACGTCTAGAACAAGTCATCCAAACCAAAGGACAGATGACAAAATACTAATATAAGGTTAGTATACATTTAAACATTGTTTTTTATGTAAAAAATACAAATTTCAAGGGTGATCGGATACTTTTCGCGGGCACTGTAGATGTAGAATTAACAAGTAGTATTAGAGAAGATATTAAAAGTAGATGGGTTAGAATGATAGAGAAAGTGCAACAGTGTTTAGGGAGTGGTGATGGTAATGTAGTATAAAGTATTGGCGTAGTGTTCTGTAGGAAAAAAAAATAGTAGTATTGTATGATGTGTGAAAGAGTGAGTGGTTGGAAATTCAACCAGGTGGCAGCCTACATTTTGAGGCCAGAAGCTGGGCTGTGCTTGAAGGAGGAAGGTGCCTGGGTGAGTTCCAGACCTGCTGATACCTGCCTCTGGTGATTTGCTGCTTTGCAGGTTTCAACCTCATTCCTGGTATTGTAAATAACTATTGTAAATAACTATTAAAAAATTAAATTGTAGGTATATTTTTTAGTATAACGTAAATTATTAAAGAGAAAGTAATTGTTAGCCAGCTGTTAGTCCTAAATATTGAATGTTTATTGTATTTGTTAAATATAAAGATTATTAAATAACTGAATTATAATTTAAATAAATAAATGATTTATAAAGTAAATTTGTAAATATGTTATTCTTATGATAGTCATGTATGTAATTGATGATTTAAAAGATTTAAAATTGAAAACAATTATTTTTGGAAAAAAAAAAAATAAAATAAATAAAAAAAAAAAATTAAAAAATAAAATTGAAAATTATTTTTGTAAAAAAAAAAAAAAAAAAAAATGTATATATATATAATATATATATATATATATATATATATATATATATTTGAAAATTGAAAAAATTATTTTTCGGAAAAAAAAAGGGTATCTATGTAAATAATTTGTTAATAAATATTTTGGTATAAAAATTGTAAGGAAAGGAAGAGAGAACCATATTAGGGTAATATAGTAGGTGTGTAGGCTATATGGCAAGACAGGGGGAAAGGAGCTTGGGGGGGGGGGAAGATGTGGAGGGTGAACCCTTTCCCCTTTTAGTTCTCAGCCCTTTCCCCCTGGCCTTGATTATTATTATTTATATATTAAATTTCTTTGATTTTTGAATGAAATATTTGTTATAGAAAGGATTTTAATGGTTCTCTCTCTCTTTCCAGCAAACAAAAAAAAATGAATAAGAATGATAACTGTTATAAGAAATTAGAAAGATAGTAGTAAACTATTAAGCATTAAGATAATAAATAATAAACATTAAGTACTAAATTATTAATATTAGCAAACAAATAAATAAAGAAATAATGTTATAAGATATGTTAATGTTAATATTTTAATGAATGAAAAGACTAAACAATAAGTTATATAAAGAAATGTTAAACTTGTAAACAAGGAATGAGGAATAAAACAGTTTTATTAAATTAGTATGGGAAAAAGAGTGAGAGTTGGACAGTCGCTTGTTAAACCCTGTTAGTAAATGAATAATAAAGTACAAAATTGTTAATATTTTAACAAACAAACAAATAATGAAAAGAAGAATAAACAAATTTAGTAAAAGAGACGCTTCTGAGGTTTAAAAGTGTCGGCGTGTGTGTCAAAACTCGAGTTTTGAGAAGTGGAGGGAACCAATTGGCGCATGTGTGGAAATATAAATAATAAAAAATATAGTTTAAGAGGGTAATTTGACAAGAGAAAATAAAGAACATAACAGAGGAAACTAAAGTCAGGCTGGATTTGTCTGAGGCTGAAGACCGTTATTGGACCAAGGGAACTTTAAGTTCTGTTAGGAAGGGGATGCTGGAGATAGTGAACCACTAACAGAAGGAAGCTATTCTGGCAAGTAAGAAACTGTTGGTGGCAGGAGCCAGCAGTCGTGGAATCGGAGGTCTGGGCAGCGAGCCTGGATCCAACAACCCTTCAAGGTAAGCAGCCTGGTTTCGTGGAGTTCTTAAACATAAGAAAAAATTCTTATTCGTGGTGCGGCCGTTAGGTTACTCCGAATCCCACCACAACACCAACCATGCTTTCTCTGTTTACTTGTGGCAGTTGCAGGCTTTGCTCACTCTTTGCCCATTCTTTCTGTGCTTAAAATGTCTTCCAAAAAGTAGTCAAATATTTTCAGTAAAGTCTTAATAATGAAATTTTCTAGAATATATATACATATCCTATATCATCAACCCCTATGATATAATATATATATATATATATATAATATATATATATATATATATATATATATATATATATATATATATAAATTATATATATATATATTATATAAGTCCACCCTCGCTGTTCACAGGTTTGAACTTTGCAGATTTCTCTTATCAGCAGTTGACCATGGGTGACCTTTTTGCGGTTTGCGGGTGCAAATTTTGCATATCCGCAGATTAGCACAACTGGATGAAGTTTTGTGTGTGTGGCTGTACAGGTACAAAATGGCAACTAACCTCACTCAGCTGACCATTTATGGACTTCTAGGCACCTTAGGGCTCCCCACACACACCCCTTCTGTCATTATTGAAATTATGTACAATGTCTGGGTCTAAAATACTATTTTCATTATTTCTTTCCCAGTACTATTCAGTAGTTAAACACTATAGGAGGCACAGGTATATTTCTCACAACAAAAATAAGATGAATATATCAGAGCAATGCCAAAACTTTACAGCCACAACTAGGAGCAAGTCATGTACTGTTCCTGATCCCTTAGCATCTGTTTCCAATTTGAGGGTGCTCTTACTATGTATATGCATCACTCCTCAAACCCTCTGGTGGTGCATTTTCTCTAATACAGTATCAGTAGAAAACCACTTTCTGATGCTATTTACCCTCATAACCAAAGTGATTTTGTATATAGTCTGTACACTAAAATAAATTATATTAATGTTTTTATTGCCCTCAAAAATTAGCATTCATATCTTAGGGGGGGAGGGTCTGGAGATCCCCAGGCATGTAAACCCCCTTTTCCCATTGAACCTTTAGTATCACACTTTGTGGATTTTACACTTCATGGATTTCATGCTTTGTGAGGTATCCTCACCCATAGTCAGTAGACTAGTAAATTATATCTATACTATAAAAAGGCAGTTCTGTCTATAGACACATGTATTCTGGATTGGTTGAAAGATAGTGACATCATAGACACATCATAAAATGGGTGGAGATAATTAATGAGTGTGACATCATGAATTGTGGGTAGAGAATAATTCTCGACACAATGGGTTCAGACATGAAGCTTAAGATTTTCATGGCTGTATTCTTTTCTTTAGTTTTATTGACTGACCCCCCCCCTCCCAATTACTTGGGCTGAAGGCCCCAGCACTACAGGTCTAGCTAAAGTGGCCCATAGGGCCCACTTTAGCTAGTATTTTATAAATCTATAATGTAGAAGGATTGGTGTAGGCAATCGTGTGTTCATTATTCATAGTGTCTCATAGTCCTATGTAATCAATATTGTAGACAGTTTTTACTTAAATATACAGGCATCCCTCAATATCTGATTGGGTTTTGTTCCTGTAAAACTGTTCAGATGGTGAATGATTGGATATTGAAGCAATTATAACATGGAGTCAATAGGGATATGTTCCAGGTGGTCCAGAAGGGGGCTCTTAGTGGGTGCTTTTTACCAACACAGACACAAAACAACCTCAATCTTGTCCACCCAGTCCTCCATGGCCACAGGGTGTGTAAACATGTTGTCTAACACCAGCAGAAACTTGTTGGCCAGGTTGTTTGCCTCACAGTATTCTTTCTACTTTTTAGAGGTAGCCAATCATGTAGCTCTGACAGAGTGCTTGTGGTAACCCACACCTTGGGGTTTGACTTCCAGATTACTGGAAGGTGTTTCTTGATGCCTCCTTAGGTGCTCAAGGGCTACTTTTTAATAACTGAGAAATTGTGATCAGAAATTGATATAAGGGCGTTAATTCATTAAAATTGGATAACTGAATAATCGAATATTGATTGATTGGATATTGAGGGATACATGTATATACATTAAGCAGCAGAAAAATCGCCCCACTTGCAATTTTGTGAAAAGCAAAAAAGTGAGAAAGCTTCTGTTTATAAAAGTTTTAAAATTTAAAAAATATAGTCTGAGGCAACCAAATAATGAGACAAAACAGCGTCGGCTGTGAACACACTAGCTATAATGAATTTTCAACTTTTAAGCATTTGACAGTCTGACATTCAGTTGCTCTTAGACTGCTTGTGCCACTTTTTTCTTCCACTAGTGGGAGTAGGCATTTGCATTTAGTAACAGATAGATTTCTAATTCTTTTAGGTTTCAGAATTGGACATTTATAATGATTTGAGTGCTGTGAATGTCGCGAGAGTTGTCCCCCCAAATGAAGATGGTTGGAGTCAGCATTATGTCGCTGATGTGCTAGGAATTCCAAGAACAATGGTTCAACGTGTCTACCAACATTATATGGAGACAGGAGAGTACATCTGAAGACCAGGATCTGGAAGATCGTGCTGCACATCTGTATGTAATGATTGTTTCATTGTCTTGAGTGCTTTGTGAAATTGTCACTTGACTGCCACAAATGTCTGCAATGAGCTGGAAAGGTCTCGAGACATCAGTGTATCAGAGTGAACTGTTCAAAGGAGACTTATGGAAAGTGGCTTACATGCTAGACATCCAGCAATGGGCCCAGAATTGCTCCCACACCACCGCAATGCTCATCTTGCTTTTGCTCATGAGCATGTCAATTGGACTCCTCCAAAAGCAACCCTCTCCATAAAAGTGCACAGGGTGAATCTTTCTCCTGTTCTTCTCCACACACTTTCCTGTCCATTGGATGTTCGAAGATTAAATCTTGATTCATCCATGAGCAATACTCATCCCCATTGGACCATAGCCCAATTGACATGCTCATGAGCGAAAGCAAGATGAGCATTGTGGTGGTGTGGGAGCAATTCCAGGCCCATTGCTGGACATCTAGCATGTAAGCCACTTTCCAGAAGTCTCCTAACAGTTTGCTCTGATGCACTAACATCTCAAGACCTTTTCAGCTCATTGTGGATGTTTGTGGCAGTCAAGTGACGATCTTGCAAAATAATCAAGACATTGAAACAATCATTACAGATAGATGTGCAGCGCAATCTTCCAGATCCTGGTCTTCAGGTGTACTCTCCTGTCTCGACATAATGTTGGTAGACACATTGAACCATTGTTCTTGGAATTCCAAGTGCATTGGCGACGTAATGCTGACTCCAAGCATCTTCAATTAGGGCGATGATTCTTGCAACATTCATGGCACTCCAAATCCATTGTAAATGTCCAATTCTGAAAGCCAAAAGAATTAGAAGTCTATCTGTTACTAAACACAGATGCCTACTCTGACTAGTGGAAGGAAAAAAAGTGGCACTAGCATTCTAAGAGCAACTGAATGTCAGACTGTTGAATTTTTGTTACAGCTAGTGTGTTCACAGCTGAAGTCATTTTGTCTCGTTATTTGGTTGCCTCATAGACTATATTTTCGAATTTTAAATCATTTATAAACAGAAGCTTGCCCACTTTTTTACTTTTTGCATTATTCTAAGTGGGCCAATTTTTCTGACACTCACTGTATGGACTACTCGTATATGTTGTGTACCTGTTGAGTCTGAAATGAAATTCTTGTTTGAGTCTTACTAAAGATGATGTCAAATTTTTGCCACAACTTTGGCCTTCTCAAAGGTTTTCATAATTTTATATTCATTTATTTTTCAGCGTTTGAGGCAGCAGGCATGCATTTTCTACACAAAAATTGAACAAGAAATTGACTTAGAAAAATTCTTTGATTGTAAGTGATGTACAATTTGTATGGTATATTATTACAGTAGCTATTAGAAGTCCACTTTGAGGAGAGTAAATCTTGTTTATAAATATGGGTAATAATTTAATAGGATGATTCATTAGTAAGGATGTCCTGGAAAGTGTAAATACATTATTGTTAATGATGGGACTGATGACCAATTTTGGCTGATGCTGATGACAAAATTTAGCCGATCTAGCCAATGAATAAAAAAATTAATAAAAATTAATGGTTTAAAAAAGGAATATAAAAATTAAACATTAAATAAAAATTAATGCAATTTAGAAAAAGGAATAGGCCTATAAAAATAACTTGAAATCCAATTTTATTATACAAATAAACAAAATTAAAGACCTTTTTAAAGTATAAAAAAGTAAAACTTTTTAAAGATAAATAAATCAATACCCAGTAAATATGATAAACTTGGCCTGAGTGCTGCAAAATATGTTTTTAAATTTATTTTAAAAACATTAAAATATAAAAACTACAGAACTATATATATATATATATATATATATATATATATATATATATATATATATATATATATAGCACACCGGACAAAAAATTAGTCACCCCTAATAGCACCGATAGTAGGAAGTTCAAGGTCACACAGAGGGCGCTGATGTAGCATTGGTAAGTGACAAGTAGCGGTGACGTAGCACACAGGATCAGATCTGTTTCGTGAGGTGGTGAAGAACAAAGTGTGTGTTGGATATAGTCTGCAAAATGGGTCGTGAGGCAGACGTTACTCAGTGGCAAAAAGGAGCCATCGTGTTTGGCAGAGCCCACGGACACAAAATGTCTGAAGTAGCCCAATTTGTTGGTGTGTCAACGCGTACTGTCCAGCGAGTTTACAAAGAGTGGTGTAGTTCGCAATCAACTGAAAATCGACGGCGTAACTGTGGCCGGAAAACAATTCTCGACAATAGGGGCCGCCGCCATGTTTCTCGTCTAGTAACTGCAAATCGTTTTCAAACCAGAGAACAATTGCTCCAAGAAACCAATGAGGTTCTCCAGCGACCAATTTCCGAACGGACATTGCGACGAGAACTGCATGCGATGGACATCTGGAGCAGGGTACCACGGAAGAGGCCGCTGTTAACAGCAAGTCACAAATTGGCACGTTATAAATGGGCTCAGAGGCACAAAAACTGGACTGCGGCAGATTGGAAACGTGTAATTTGGTCCGATGAGTCCCGTTTTTGTTTGTTCTCCAATGATGGGAGGCGACGAGCACATCGCAGGTCCAATGAAGCCTTTAATCCTGAATGCGTCGAAGGTGTTGTTCAGGCTGGAAACAGAAAGTGAAGCGCAGGAATAGACACCCACGGACTCTGGCGGAACTTCGGGACCGGCTGATGAACGAGTGGCAGCAAATCGATGTTCAGTACATGCAGAACCTCGTAGAGTCTCTGCCTCGCCGGATTCGTGCGGTTATCAAGGCCAGAGGCGCCGTCACACGTTATTAGGTACATTCTGAGAGGGGTGACTAATTTTTTGTCCAGTGTGCTTATATATATATATATATATATATATATATATATATATATATATATAATATATATATATACAGGGCGTCCCAAAAAAATGTATACACACTTTAAATACTTATAAAGGCAGTGTTTATTAAAATACATTTCATTTTCAAAATGTAATAGAATCTACAGACATTATTTAATTGTTTTGTCAACGCCTGTTTTCAAACTGACGTCCGTTCTGGTCCAGGCACTGCTGATAACGCGAAGCAATGGAATCGCAAACATCACGAAACATTTCGTTTGGTATTTGTGTGCATTCTCGTTCAATGGCTGCTCTCAATTCAGCGACTGTTGCAGGTTTTATAGCGTAGACTTTGTCTTTTAAGTATCCCCATAAAAAAAGTCTAGTGGTGTGAGGTCTGGTGAACGCGGAGGGTATTCTACGAAACCCCTTCGTCCAATCCACATCCACATCGTGCCAAGTACCACTCGCGATACTCCACTTCGGTCCGGATCATCATCTTCATTAATAGCATGGACTAATCTTGGAATGTAACTTTCCATTGACAGCGCTTCAAAATGCGTTGGACAGACGATTCTGAAATTCCTACCTCACGACTCGCTTGCCGCACAGATTTTCTTGGACTTTGGTGATACGTTTCCAGTACTCTTTCTTGCTTTTTGGGGCTTGTCGATGTCCGTGGTCTTCCGGAACGATTCTTGTGGACATTCTGAACAGTTCCATCGGCTTCCAACTTATCTCTAATTCGAGTGATGGTAAGTCGCGTTGGTGGATCTGTTTGAAACTCCCTCCTAAACTGTCTTTGCACTTCAACTGCGTTTTCACACTTCCAGTAGCATTTTAAAATGAATTTCCTTTGTTCAAAGCTTAGTCTGACTGCCATTATTAATTCTAATGGGTTTAACTTGGAAAGAAAGAAACATCAGTTGAGCTATCAGCTGTTAAAGTGTGTATACATTTTTTTGGGACGCCCTGTATATATATATATATATATATTTATATATGCCCGCAAGGGGGTTCTAAGCTCGTGCTCTTGAGTACTCTCTGTGCTCGTTTGTACGTGCTTGTTCCTGGAGGTTTCACGTGCGCCCTCCCGGCCCTAGCACCCAAGGATGATGGGGCTCGACCCTGCAGTCCTTGTCATCCTTGGTCTTTTTCCACTTCGACTGTCCCCTCCACCCTTTTTTTCCTCTCTTTCCTCTCACTTTTCTTTGTTTTTCCGCCGAGATATGCCCTTTTAAATAGAGGCGAATCGGTTCTTCCCGAACTTAAAAAAAAAAAATATATATACAGGGTGGGCCGTAAGTTTCCATACATAGGAAAATAAACATTTTTTTATGGACAACCATTTTTATTTATAATATGCTCTACATGGTTGCCATTGTTTTGAAAACACATTTCAATACGTGTTCCCCACTGTTGATGAACACGCATTAGCACAGTTGACGTTATGCTTGTAATGGCGTTGGTGATACGTTCCTTTAGATGATTTATGTCTCGTATCTTTCCTGATACACCATGGCCTTCAAGTGCCCCCAAAGATAGAAATCAAGGGGGGTGAGATCTGGGGATCTGGGAGGCCACTCCACAGGACCACGCCGACCAATCCAAGCATCCGGAAACTGCTGATCCAAATACCGACGCACGTGAAGACCATAATGAGGTGGAGCTCCATCTTGCTGGAAGTAAACTGGGAAGTTACCTTCCTCGTTTAGCAGGGATGGGAAAATCTCTTCTTGCAACATGTTAAGATACCTTTCGGCATTAAGATTTCCACTGACAAAAATTGGTCCAATAATTCTGTCACCCCATATCCCGGCCCACACCATCACTTTACCGGCACCTTGCATCTTCGTCGGACTCAGCCAGTTAGGGTTAGCATTACTCCAATAACGTATGTTTTGCCGATTAACCTCTCCATTGACGTAAAAATTTGCTTCATCAGTAAACAAGATCTTACGTCAAACGCATATTCTTAGGGTATCTGAAACATAAAAACAAACGTTTAATTTTTCCTATGTATGGAAACTTACGGCCCACCCTGTATATATATATATATATATATTGGTTTTAGAGCCTAGGCTAGCTTTAGCATGTTGTTAGCCCACTTATAAAATTAGAAATGGAGACGCAAATGCATGCATGCATAATCATAAGTGGCCGATTTTCATCGGCGCCGATGCGATGCGATGAATCGTCCCATAACTAATTATTGTAGTACTGATGTTATGCTGCTGATAGGATAATTAGATATGGTTGCCTTTCCACAGAATAAAAATGCCCCTGCAGTCCTTGTCATCCTTGGTCTTTTTCCACTTCGACTGTCCCCTCCACCCTTTTTTTCCTCTCTTTCCTCTCACTTTTTCTTTGTTTTTCCGCCGAGATATGCCCTTTTAAATAGAGGCGAATCGGTTCTTCCCGAACTTAAAAAAAAAAAATATATATATATATATATATATATATATATATATTGGTTTTAGAGCCTAGGCTAGCTTTAGCATGTTGTTAGCCCACTTATAAAATTAGAAATGGAGACGCAAATGCATGCAATGCATAATCATAAGTGGCCGATTTTCATCGGCGCCGATGCCGATGAATCGTCCCATAACTAATTATTGTAGTACTGATGTTATGCTGCTGATAGGATAATTAGATATGGTTGCCTTTCCACAGAATAAAAATGCTCTTAAAGGAGACTGGCACTTTTTTTATTTCAGTCTGTGTTAAAATAAGTTGTATTCAAAAGGTTAATATATGAAGACAAGGATGTAGTTCAATATTACATAACCACAAACTAATCTCTCTTCTAGAAGTCAAAAAATTACTTTTGTACTTTAGATAACTGCAAAAGCTAAGAAACCCAAATTTGAGTTAGAAAATGCTTTTTAATTTGTTTTCTTTAAAAGTAAATAGTGAAGGTAAATTGTTCATTATTATTTATTCAGACAGGCTCTGAAGGGGGCCAGAACTTTAGCCATTAGTTGGCCCATTCCATATGTACTAGAATATCGTGAGGGTTCCAAAATTTGTCCATTAGGTTTGTTCTTCAGTTTGAAATAAAGAAATAGATGATTGTTCTTATTAAAATTTAGGACCTGTAAATGAATGCATTATCTGAAAAACCCTTTTTCCCATTCTGCATGATATTGAATTTAGAACTAGACTCGATCAAACTAATTACATGCATTACCTTTTGTGAAAAGGTTGGTCATACATAGCAGATTCAATGGGACCATCGGTTCACCAGACCTATTTATACTTAATTCCAATTTATTGTTCCCTAAACACAAGAATTAAATTTTATTATTTACCACTTATGATCTTTCTTCTTGAGAACTCTCTTTCTTTAAAGTGTGTCAGTTGCCAGACACCTTTTACTCCTGGTATTTGGTGACAGAGTTGCACCTGTGGATGCTTTGCGTGCGCTTCATGGCGGAGGAGGAGCAGGGGAAAATATTCAGAGATACCCTCCTTACATCTTTGTGGATAGAAATTGAAGAACGCTCAAAGAAACTTGAGGTACGGCAGGGAATGGCGCACTCTGCCCACAATGCAGTTTACTTAAGGTAGTTTCTTCTTTGGTTTAATTTAATATACCTGTTGTTAATTTAACTTAATTCAAGTCACGCTTCTTCATCATTCACTGTCACTAGTGAGAACAATTGAGATAAATAGCGAAGCATGATTGGTGTTGAGTAGATTGACCTTACAAGGAAGGATGTTTGGTTAAGGTGTGGAGTAAAAAAGTCATTGGAGATGAACATGAAGGATAATATGCAGCATTTTGGCCTGCATCATGGCTATGTCAACACTGCTTTCCGATAGATTAGCGAAGTTAAGTGATATTGGGTCTGAAGATGGGTAACATTCCCCCGGCTCGGATTCTACGTAAAGCTGTAGGTCCCTGCATCATATGACCATGTTGCGAAGGAGGTTAAACAACCCCAAACCAAACAAAAAACGTGTACTACATTGGTATGATCATGTGGACAGACTTGAATAAGGAAAGAACAGTGAAAAATGTGTATAATAGTGAGTGCATATGTGTGAGAAATAGAAGAAGACTGCATAAAAGATGAAAGGATGTAATTAGTAAATGTGTGAATAAATGTCGAGTTATAAGTTTGTTTAGTAGGAATTTTTAGCAGTTTGAGTGGCAAAGATTAAAGTAAATTATTTTTTGGTACTCGAGGTGAGGTCCATCTTGGACCCCTGATTTAGGTCACTGCGAAAACCAGGCTGCAGCAACCTCTTCCCATATCCAGCTGTTCACTTTCATACAAGGAGGAAGCAGCAGCAGCAGCTTCCCTCTCGGTCTTTAATTATGTAGTGCCTTCCTTTTTTTTCTAATAATGTTTTGAAGACTAAAGATTAACTCCTTTTCGGTTTCTACTTCCTGACAAGTGATCCTTTAAATAGTAAAATAGTTTTCAAAAAGATAACGGTTGTTCATTTGCGAGTTGAAATGTGGTCCGTTTGAAGTGGTTTATCCATCACAGCTTGTTTCCCCATCAGTGTAGATCTCTCTCTCTCTTTAAAAGAGAATTACCCGCAATTTCTTAATTACTTTCATTCTGGTTTTGGTGAGAGGAAGTGGCAGTTTTATCGTGTTTGTAAATAATAGGAATAAATTATCAAACGACTTCATTAGATCCATGTCCCAAAGCTGAATCCTGTCTGCTTTGCAGATAGCTGGTGAGGGAAGCTATATTTATGGGACCTCTTTGCGAGTGACCCGTGCCCACGTTGGGCTAGCATCATGAAAAAGAAAAAATATGGTATTTGTCATTTACCATTACTCATTTCTGCGCGTTTTCATTGTTGTAACGTAAGAGTGATGAAGGGTTCTTGTTTTCTCGCGGTGCAGGGTTTGAACCCCTCGTCGAGGAAGAGGCAGGCGATGGAAATTTGCGAACACTTCAGGGCTTCGTTCTTCTCCTACGACGAAGCCTTAAGTGGAGACGACAAAGTGCTGGCTTCAGCCCTATGGCGCGTTCTATTCCACAAGAACTGCAAAGACCCTGAACGGATTGAGTGCTGCGTCAACTACGTGAGGAAAAACGTAAGTGCGATCGATCGATGTCCTTTGAAGTTAGTCACTCGGAAATTTATTATTATTACTTTGGAGAATAAAACTAATTTTCATTTGGTTCCAAGTTAGAATTTTTATTATTATATATTGTCCATTAAAAGCATTAAATTCCAGTTTATAAGACATCATAAGTAATATTTTAAAAGAAAAATCCTATATTAATTGTGGATTATATTTGGCACATTTTTCTGCGGGAGGAAATGTTGATAGATTTTTTTTCAATGCATTTTATCTTTGGTATTTATTACGACTAAGAAACGATTATCTTCGTAATCGAAGTTAAGAAATGCATTTTCGACTCGGTGGGGAGTTTAAACGGGGGTTTAAACAGGAAGATAAACTATCAGTGCGTGCGTTCTCGGCTACTTTACGAATCCGCGACAAACTATAGCATACGCAGTAGGCACCGACCCCATTGCGACACCAGCGGTCTCGCCATAGATTTTACTTTTTTTAGTGAAAATCATTAAATATCGTATCTTTATCTATAAATAGAAGTTACGCTGAGTTCAGTTATTTAGATTAGGTCGAGTGTCGCCCGCCATCAGGCACTTAAACTGTGAAAATGTTGCGTTTTCATACAGCAGCTAAAGCTGTGCGTGGTGTGCGCGCGCGCGCACCTAGGCAACTGAGCGTAAGTGAGGTCGAGTGTGTAATAATTCACGGATGTAATTAGGTAATTTTTTTTTGTGAACACTTTTGGTACTTCACAACATGACAAAATTTATACAAAATAACTTATGAGTATAAACATTTTTATTGTTGGCAAAAAGCTGCGTTAGTCCTGATTAGGCTAGATTAGCGAGTACTTGACTAATGATTTATCAGAAAACAACCTTCGAGACCTCAGTTGTGTCCGAAACACTTATCACGCCCTTCTTGGTTTGATAGTACTAAGGTGTAAGTTTGGTAAATTAGTTTTTTAGATATATCGATTTAAAAAAGTCGGTACTTCGCTTATAAATATAATAAATGAAGTTTGGTTAAATTTATTAGTTTTTAGATTGGGTAAATGTCGCGATACAGAACTGAATATGTGAAACTGTCGCGGTTTTGTTGGGTAGTTAAACTGAGAGAGAGTTTTGATTATTTAATTTTAAATTATTATTAAATGTATAGCTATTATATACGTAACTGAGAGTAGACCTTGAGAAATGTGACCCTTCTTTTCAGCTCGCCTATTTGGACTCCATTCCTTGCGGAGAATTGATGTTGAATTTCAATTTCCGATTCCTGCCCCTCTTGGAATGTGACCGGCTGAGCAACGGATGAGCGAAATGGTCTTCCTCCTCAATGTGTTTTTTATCGATTGTAAATAAATGTTTATTTAAATTTAATTAGTAATTCACTCGTTTATTGTTGCTTTTGCGGAGAAACTCGTAATGCCTCGCGCGTATTTTTGGGGCATCTGAACCAGTTCATTCTCAGAGACTGGTGACGCTCGGTGGAAAGAAAGAAATGGGGTCTGGTGACGCGGTAAGTGAGGAGGAGGATTACTAATGACGCAAACTACCCACATCAGTTACAGATTCAGTTATACCTCTTTTCAGCAGTCCCATGTCCGAGTCGTTAGAATGAACGCCTCAGATCTCTCTCTCTCTCTCTCTCTCATTCCCAAGGACCTTCTTTTATGCTGCGTTTCCAGCATTACTTAGAGCATGAACCAGGGACTTTTTTAAGGAATTTTTACTAGTGGGCCACTTTAAAAAAAAGAAAAAGGGCAGACACCAAGTACCTGGCATTTATATTAAAAGATAGTTAGTTAGATACCAGATAATTATAAAGGAATTTAAGGAAACATTACAGTAGATGCAAAAATGGTAATTTACTAATACTAATCACTAAATAAAATACTAATCACTACCTTATCCTCGGTATCCACAGGTATTCACTATCTATATAAGCAGTAACAGTAAAGTGAAAACCAACACTAAACGTCGAAAAAAGCGAAAACGTTACCTCCAGTTCCTCTAAACGCGCACAAACAATCCCTCTAACCGCCACAGTCCGTCACTCAGCTGATCGCTCCCATTTTCTTAAGTGCGTGGGAGACCTTGCTAGAATCAATATTTTTACTCCAAAGCTTAAAATTGACTAGTGGGCCAAATACAAGGGCAAGTGGGCCATTTGGCCCACTAGTATATATGTTTAAAAAGTCTCTGGCATTAACCGGAACGGTTATTTAAGTTTATACGCCTAAAGACTAAAACTATAATGTAATTGGAATGTATGCATACAGATATTGTCTTCAGTATGTGGTTTATTAACGTTATGTATACAGAGTTGTAGGCTCGGCAGTGTTCCCGGGAATGTTCTCTTCCTGGCAATATTCCCCAAAAATTAAGGTACCAGTACCTCAGTCACATTGTGCAAGTTCCTCCTTGCAAACTAATTGCAAGAAAATAATTACACGCCAAGCCAACTGTCACCATGTTAATGCAGTTTATCTCTTATCTAATCTAAAATACCTATTAATTATGTTTCTACCTCGGTCTTGAGCGTATATTCTTTTTGTATTTTTATAGTTGTATATTTCATATACGTTTCCCCATATATCGTGCGTAGTGACCAGCATTAAAGCGTTTCTTTTTGCAGTTCTCTCAAGATTATCTGTCGCTTGTCACGATATTTTGTGTACACATTACGCTTGCGTACATTTCATTAGTAGACCTTACTTATTCGAACGGAGGCAATACTTCTGTGATTTCCCATGGAATAATTACTGCTTCCGTGGGCGGGGCCCTTCCGAGTGTGTTGAGTGTATCACGGGGGTGATTCTCTCGGGCATGAGGCGTACATTCCATATTCTATTCCTACTACTAATGCACAAAAACCTTGGTTTAACTTTACTTGTTCTAATGCTATCCGCAACAGAGAGGAGGCTTTCAGAAGGTATCGTCGCCATACAACTGCTGACTCTCACTTAGCTTATGTTTCTGCTTGGAATCGTGCAAAATTTGTTCTTTTTGTTCTTTCTAGTATCTAGTTAAGAACCTCTTCAACAACTTTACTTCCTCTTCTTTCCCTCCTCTTTTTCCATTCCAACGGCTCAGTTGCCGTCTCTTGTCCTCCATTTCTCCTCCCTCTGACTTTATTATGTCTGAAATTAGAATCTCTTCTAAAGATGTTCTTTCTGTCCTCTCTGGGCTCCACTCTAGGAAGGTGTACGGTCCTGATGGTGTTCCTCCTGTTCTTAAGAACTGCGCTTCAGTGCTGACACCCTGCCTAGGTAAATTCTTTCGTCTTTGTCGCTCATCTGGTATTTTTCCTTCCTGCTTTCATTCAGCCTGTTCCAAAGAAGGGTGACCGCTCTCAGCCCTCCATCTATCGTCCAATTGCTTTCATTTCTTGCCTTTCTAAAGTTTTTTTAATCTATCCTTAATAGGAAGATTCTTAAACACCTTTCTTCTCACAATCTTCTTTCAGATCGTCAGCATGGATTCCGCAAGGGACGCTCTACTGGCGATATTTTTGCATATCTCTAACTCTTGGTCATCCTCCTTTCGGGATTTAAGTGAAACTTTTTCTATTGCGCTAAACATATCTAAAGCTTTTGATAGAGTCTGGCACAAATCTTTAATTTCGAAACTGCCCTCTTTCGGTTTCTATCCTTCCATCTGTGCCTTCATCTCTAATTTTCTTTCTGGTTGATCTATAGCTGCGGTTGGAGATGGCCACTGTTCTTCTAAAGCTATCAACAGCGGTGTTGTTCAGGGTTATGTCCTGTCACCCACTCTTTTCCTTTTATTTATTGATCTTTTAATTCGCATTTACTGTACTATTCACTCCTATGCCGATGATTCCACTCTTCACTTCTCCTCCACTTCCCAAAGCGTCCCTCTCATAGTCGCTACATGATTCGCGTAGGACGGCTATGCACCTGACCTCTGGTCTTTTTGCTATATCTGATTGAGGCAGAGGAAACCTTGTGGTTTTCAAGAACTCTGTTCGTCCATCTGTCTACTTGTCACAATCTTCCACACGACTATCCCCTTACCTTCAACAATACACAACTCAATCCTTCCTCTTCTCTTAACATTCTTCGCGTTTCCTTTCCTCGTGATCTTTCCTAGAAAGATAACATATACTCTGTTTCCAAAACAGCTTCTAAGAGGTTAGGTGTGCTGTACCGCCTCCGCAGTTTCTTCACCCCCTACTCAGTTGCTGTCTCTGTACAGGGGTCTTGTCCGCCCCTGTATGGAATATGCTTCGCATGTATGGGGTGGCTCAACCTACACAGTCGTACTTGACCTGGTGGAGTCAAAGGCTTTTCGTTTAATCAATTCCCCGCTTCTTACGGACTGTCTTCAATGCCTCTCTCTCTCTCTCTACTGTCACTATTATAATGGATACTGCTCTTCTGAACTCTTTAACTGCATGCCGCCTCCTTTAATCCTTTAAGGAGAGCACGCAGTTCCAAACACTTTCTACACTTTCTGTCCTTTTCTGTCCAACTGTCTGACGCAAGGGTTAATCGGTATTTTCAATCTTTCATCCACTCGACTGCTGAACTCCCGAACAGTCTTCCTCAATCCATCTTTCCCCTTGTCTATGACCTCCAATCTTTCAAAAGCAGTCTCTCTAGGCATCTCAAAAACTCTGGACCTTAATTTGGCTCTCTTCTTTTATGGTGGGGTGGGGGGGGGCTGCTTTTGCGGACATTCGCACTTGGCTCCTCCTTCCTACATAAAAAAAACAAAAACCGCGCGTGTTTAATTCTCCACATTGTGCAGTATAATCGTATGTAGGTTGCATACTTGAACAACTCCCCATATAAGCACACCGGACAAAAAATTAGTCACCCCTCTCAGAATGTACCTAATAACGTGTGACGGCGCCTCTGGCCTTGATAACCGCACGAATCCGGCGAGGAAGAGAGACTACGAGGTTCTGCATGTACTGAACATCGATTCGCTGCCACTCGTTCATCAGCCGGTCCCGAAGTTCCGCCAGAGTCCGTGGGTGTCTATTCTTGCGCTTCACTTTCTGTTTCCAGCCTGAACAACACCTTCGACGCATTCAGGATTAAAGGCTTCATTGGACCTGCGATGTACTCGTCGCCTCCCATCATTGGAGAACAAACAAAAACGGGACTCATCGGACCAAATTACACGTTTCCAATCTGCCGCAGTCCAGTTTTTGTGCCTCTGAGCCCATTTATAACGTGCCAATTTGTGACTTGCTGTTAACAGCGGCCTCTTCCGTGATACCCTGCTCCAGATGTCCATCGCATGCAGTTCTCGTCGCAATGTCCGTTCGGAAATTGGTCGCTGGAGAACCTCATTGGTTTCTTGGAGCAATTGTTCTCTGGTTTGAAAACGATTTGCAGTTACTAGACGAGAAACATGGCGGCGGCCCCTATTGTCGAGAATTGTTTTCCGGCCACAGTTACGCCGTCGATTGTCAGTTGATTGCGAACTACACCACTCTTTGTAAACTCGCTGGACAGTACGCGTTGACACACCAACAAATTGGGCTACTTCAGACATTTTGTGTCCGTGGGCTCTGCCAAACACGATGGCTCCTTTTTGCCACTGAGTAACGTCTGCCTCACGACCCATTTTGCAGACTATATCCAACACACACTTTGTTCTTCACCACCTCACGAAACAGATCTGATCCTGTGTGCTACGTCACCGCTACTTGTCACGTACCAATGCTACATCAGCGCCCTCTGTGTGATCTTGAACTTCCTACTATCGGTGCTATTAGGGGTGACTAATTTTTTGTCCGGTGTGCTTATGAAGTACTGTAAATTGTAGTTCTCGTCCAAACGCTATGCGCGCACCTTTACTGTATTAAAATCTACATGAAAAAAGATTCGCATTCGAACCTCAAGCCAAGATTGTATTGCAGTAAAGTCGGTTTTATTTATGAATCAGAGCAGGGTTTCACAAACTGTGGTCCGCGGTGGTATCTCCAAGATAGCGAAATTTCAAAGATTTTAAGTCTTGAAATCACGGCGTTTGCCATTAAAAGCTAATTAATCAAGGGATCAAATTATTCATCTGAAAGGAATCTTAAACAAAGGAACTCTCCTAACTTCCCAGAGTTCGCTCTCTCACGGGCGATCTCCCGTACACCAATCGGAGGACACGTCAGCTCGCGATACCACTGTAGTGTTTTATTTATCAAAGGGGCCGGTTGGCCGCTATAATAAGCAGACATGGGGTCATTATCATTGTAATGGTAATTAATTATAATTAATTACAAATCTTTTGTAATGATGAAAAATTTCGAGGCAATAATGGTAATGAAAGGTCTGTAATGAATCATTACACATTACATTTTAATTACAGTGTAATTTCAATATAAATTTTTTTTTTTTTTATTTATTTATTCTGATTCCTCCCAGTCCCAGCCAGCACCAAAGCGGTGCAAGTTGTTCAATTGTATAGCTACTCCAGCTCTCTCTACAGCTTCTCAGAACCCTATTGTCAGCCAGGTGGACAGCTACCTTGACCAGCCCTGCGTTGATGAGGACTGCAATCCCCTGACATGGTGGAGGGACAATGCACATCTGTATCCTGACGTATCTGTTCTTGCTGCCAAGCATCTTTGCATCCCTGCCTCCACTGCATCGGTGGAGCGCTTATTCAGTATTGTAATGATCATTACAATGATAATGAAGGGCTTGTAATGATAATGAAACAAAAATGCTGTAATGATGATGATTGAAAAATTTCTGGTAATGATAATGATAAACCTTGTAATGACCTCATGTCTGATAAGAGTGAAAAAGGGAAATAAATATCTGTCCAACTTTACCAGTCGACTTTTCACTGACACAACCTTAAGGATTTACGAAATAACTTCTCTGTTGTAGTTTGTTTATTAAGACAACTAAATTATGTAAGGACACAAGCCTTTAGGGCAAGGGCGAACGTTATTAGTTATTATATGAAACAGCACCGAGAGAGAGAATCTGGTAACTCGCAATTAACACTAAACTGACAAGCTATACTTACAAAATTTTGAGAGCCCCAAAAACCTGTGATCCTGCCTGAGCAAAATCTAGAATTCATCTGCCCGTAGGTAGGATCTTATGGGTCCCCCCCTACCTATTTCTCCCATTCCCACCGGAAACACCCACAAAACTATAAAAACCGTTACATGCTCTGAGAGGTTACCTTCCAGAGTCATAAATTTATCTTTCCCGAAACGACTATACAAAAAAAAAAACTATTATAAGGTTTAATTTGAAATGCTTATAAAACTGCCATAGTAACAATGTTCATTACAAACATTTCTCTCGGTGCCATTTATTAAATTTATTACAAATCATTACAATCATTACAATCATTATACCGCCGTAGGGTAACTGAGGCAACCTCGCTCCCACTACCCCATTGAAACACACTGAATCATGAAATGGTCCTCTCTTTAAAAGCATGGAAATAGGCAACCAATTTAGACAACTGTAAATCTTGCCGTTTAAGAACGAACGATGCGATCTCTGCCATTTTCTTATTGACTTCAACGCTTAAAATGGAAGATAATCAGATTTCCCTTATAACGAGTGTCAGGTAATTGGAATAAGTCGTTTTTTTTTTTTTTAATTTTGTGAAGATTGTTCAAAGGAAATAAGTTCTTTTATGGTATTTAAATCAAAACGAGAGAGAGAAAAAGTAACCAAAGGAGAAAATGAGAATGTTGAAGATAGGAACATAAACAGTGAAAAAAAAAAAAAGAGAAATAGAGGTACAGAAAATAAGACACAATAACTTAAATGACGAAGAACAGAAATACAACTCCGATAATGTACAGAAACGAGGGCTGCCAAGAAAACTGAAAACTGCGAGTACTGCATAGATAAAAAAAGAAATACAAATCGATGGTGACAACCTGCTACGATCCAATGGAACAGAAAGACGAAGAGGTGGCTGTGCTATATACGTATATGAGAACCATATGGGAGAAATAATAGTAAGTAAATCAAACAACTTGAAAGTTAAACGTGATACAAAGTAATTTGTTAGACCTCCGAACACTTCAGCTGCAAAATTCTCTGACGCCATTACTGATATCACAAACTTAATAAAGGCCTTAAACTCCCCAACTCCAATTATAGTGATCTCTCTAGATTTTAATCTTCCATTTATAAAGAACAAAAGAAGAAGAAGAAGAAATACGGAGCACGAGAAAAGATCATGAACAAGCAAAAATGCTGATAGTTTCAGCACATGAATTTACGTTAACGCAAGAAATAACGGATAACAGAAAAAATAACTGCTCTATCTAATATTCACGAATAACAACTGAACTGACGACATAAAAATAACCCTAACGATCATGCCTGACCACAATCTTTTCGGAATATCAACCAATATGACGACCCCTCAAAAGAAAATACACACGCCAAAGAAGCAAATTTGAAGTTTTTAACCTTTTTAATTGGGAAGAAGGAAGAAAGGAATGGCAGTATTTCATCGGCGCTTCGACTGTCGACGTCATATTGCATCGAAACTAAACTAGAAAGGACGAGAGAAGGATCAGCTAAAGAGAGAACGTGAAGAAAGAAAAGGCACTAAGAACAGCAATGGAAGAAATTATACCCGTGACACTAAATAGAGAGCAGGAGGTCAGTCGGACGGGAAAAGAAGTGTCTCCCCTTCGGTACAGGCTTGTAGTCACTCAACAAAAGGAAAAGAGTGAGAGCAGAGTCTGAAGTGTAAAAAGGGAGGAGGAACTAGGAGCGAGCGAGCAACAGCAAAGTCAGGATAAAAAGAGTAAAAGTGAAACGGAGGAGAGTGTCGCAAGAGCGTAAGGGGGCAAGGTCCCCCGTCATAAGGTGGCCATGAGGCGAGTATGACCAATACACAGGCGCATCAGAGCGGCCTCAAAACGTTGATCACACTGACAGATGAATCGAGGGCTTCAAGGCCCTAAGGAAGTTCCCAGACACGTCCTCCCACTGGTGTTGCCACCAGCAGAGGAGTGCATCCCGGAAAACCCACGCGAAGTCCGACACCGGAAGAGGTGTGTTGGGGTCAAAAGGTGGGGAGGACACTTCCCTCGCCGTAGCATCCGCGCGTTCTTTGCTTGGCACACCGACGTGGGAAGGCATCCAGCAAAAGGCGACCGACTTTCGGTGTGATGAGAGAAGGACAAACCAGTCCTAGATCTGTCGCACCAGCGGGTGCGGGAAACAACGGAGGACAGGACCTCAAGCCGCTACGGGAGTCTGAATAACTAACAAAGGACGTAGAGGGGAATTGAAAGAGAAATCGAAGGGCCGAGAGCTCCGCCGTGAAGATAGAAGCCGCTGGGTGAAAGGATACGGATTTAATCACCGGCCTAGAAAACTACCACGCAACCCACTTCAAGTGGCGAGCGAGAGCCGTCAGTGAAAACTAGTGATGGGACGATTAATCGGAATCAGAATCGAGAATCGGAAGAATCGAGCATTTTTCAGGAATCGGAATCGGAATCGAGAGAATTGTACCATGATTTCCGATTCTTAAAACGATTCTTTAACTTTTAATTGAACCAGTTTTGCAATGTAAACTTTAAAATTTAAATGAAAGAGGATAACAAATTTTATTTTTATTGTATTGTAGCTATACATTAAAACATGTATATCCATGATGTGTAATCAAGAAGATTAAAATGAATTGTTACAACTTTTTTTATTTTTAAACCAATCTCTTATAATTTATATTACCATACTCATAATGTAAATAGTTAATCTTACCAGAGTGAAATATGACAATTTCCAGAAAAACAAGTATAGAATTATATTTAAAAATATTGAGAATCGGAATCGAGAATCGTATCGGAATCGAGACTTTTTAGTGGTATCGGAATCGGAATCGTTAAAAATTTTGGTATCGTCCCATCACTAGTGAAAACGTATATATTTAAACCGTAATACGGTTGACATTCGAGAAATTTTGAAACAAGGCAGGAAAAAGGTCATAAAACCCTCGTGATCATCGAAAGGAAAGAAAAGAAAAGAGGAAAAAAATTGTGTATTTCTTTTTACGATAATTAATAAATAGCATGACCATGTGTTAAAATTCTCACTTAATCTGCAATTTGTGTAAGCTGGAAACAAAAACTGCACGACTTTATCTGCATGAATTGGGATGACAGGAAAATATCCCTAGACTCGAACGCGAGACAGATCGCAGGAATCAAATTCCTGTGACGTATGTACACAGATTGTAAACTTCTTTGCGGTATTTAAAGAAATGGAGGAAGCAAATTTGAGTGTTACAGAAAAGGAGGGAATAATGGGGAAACAGAGTCCAGAAATGTCCCAATGAAAATGTGGGTTGATGAGAGAAAAGAGGAAATAACGAATAACAATATAATACGGAATGAAGACATAGATGAAAGAAAAGAGACGAGTAAAAGTTGTGAAGCAGTAAAACTGATCAACGAGCAAAATGATAAAAACTTAAAACGTAGGGAATAAACAGTCGAAGAAAAATATCAAAATTAAGAACATAGAAAATAATCAGATAAGAAATAGAAGCATAGAAAATACCGTCTGTAAATACTACATAAAAGGGTACTGCAGATATCGGATGGGCAATGCATCTATGCACATCCCACGTTATATAACATACATTACACAAGAGGATATTGCAAATTTGAAAAAAGTGCAAGTTCCACCATCTTACTGTCTGCAACACCTATGCAAGATATGGGAGGTGCAAATACGGACAAAACTGCCTCAAAGGAACCCGACAGGTAAGCAGACGAAACCAGCAACAAAGAGGGCTACCAATTTTTTTAGATGTAGCCCACACAATTCAGCTACTGAATACCATCCAACAAATACAAAGCCAACTGACAAATACAGGGATCCGAGAGCCGTATAGAAGGCATACAGAAAGACATTACATGCGATATAGGGACAACAGGTATCGAATCAGATAGAGGAAAATTCTCGGGGGATCGCAAGGCACCGAAACCGGCACCACCATTCATTGGAAAACGAATCGGAAACACAAGTATGTAAAAACGAAAGGGAAAAAATAAAAGTAATCCTAACCAACATTCAGAGCCTTAAATCAAACCATTCCCCGGACAAAGTTTTATACTTGAAAGGACTCGTGCAAGAAACCGGAGCAGATTTTGCGTGCCTCACGGAAACCCACCTAAAGGACTGCCAGGTGAACTGTGAAAACTGAGAGTTCTGTATTCACAAAAAAGAAATACAAATTGACAACTGGAACATCCTCCGAGCCGACAGAACAGTGAGACGTAAAGGAGGATGTGCTATTCACACGCGAAAGGCATATGGCAGAAATGACTATAAGCACCTCAAACAGCTACATAGAATGTGTAGCAGCAAAAGTTGAAAAATTAAATATGGTACTAATTGTAATGTACAGACCCCCAAACACGTTAACCTCAGAATTCTCAGATTCCATTGCAGAGGTAAGAAACTGGGTAAAAGATCTACATTCTCCAACCCCAAATATTTTTCTCTGTGGTGATTTTAATTTTCCATTCATGAAATATAAAAGGATAGAAAAAAAAATATGTATATGTTACTGGAAAAACGTTCACAGAAAGAAGCAAATTCGAAATTTTTAATTTTCACTCCAAAACTATAAATTGGGAAGATGTTGCATCCAGCATGGAAGTAATAGATTGGAAAACCATCTTCAAGGCCAAGACAACGGAAGAGATGCTAATGACCTTAGAGGAAAAGACGCTGGAAATTGTGGAAAGACATGTCCCAAAAATACAACAAAGAGGAAAGAGAAACAGGTTCGAGAGACAAAAGAGGTCATTATTCCGAAGGAGAAAAAGAGTGACTGCAAAATTAAGTAATTGTAAAGGTAAAATCAGAAAATTATTAAATGATAAACTGCAGAGTATCGATTGCGTCATAGAGGAAATAATTGAGAAGCATACAGAAAAAGAGGACGACGACGTTATAGAAGTGATAAAGGTTAACTCAAAGTACTTCTATAATTTTGCAAAAAGGAAGTCGAAAAACCACACGCCTATCGGACCTTCGAAAAATGAAGACAGTGCTTTATCTGATGATCTAACAGCTCAGTACGAATCATCTTTCAGTATCCCAAAAACTGACAAACTGATATGCGATAGAAACGCGTTCTTTGAAGTTCTAAGAACTGCAAAGGGAAAGTACAACGCACTTCGACTTCATGACAGATGATATTACACAAGCTATGGGGAAACTAAAAGCACACTCAACGGCAGGACCGGACAAATGGAATGTTACACTGATCAAAAACTCCAAGAATGCAATCGCTGAGCCCCTATATTGGATATGGAGACGATCACTAGACACGGGAGAAATACCGGACGTCCTAAAGAGCGCGAACATAGTCCCAATATATAAAGGAGGAGATCGATCGGAGGCCAAGAACTGTAGGCCAGTGTCGCTTACATCTCATCTCACTAAAATATTTGAAAGAATAGTGAGAGAAAATCTGACTTTTTGGAAATTCAGAAAAAATTGACTGATAACCAACATGATGGATTTCGGTCAGGCAGATCATGCCTATCACAACTAATGGAACACTACAACAACAATATTGATGCACTGGAAAATAATGAAAACTATGATGTACTATACACAGACTTTGTCAAAGCGTTCGATGAGTGTGACCATGGAATTAATACATAAACTGAAATATATGGGAATAACAGGAAAAGTAGGGAAATGAATATATAATTTCCTTAATGAGCGTCGGCAAGTCGTTACAGTACAAGGAATATCTTCTTCAGAATCAGAGGTCCTCAGCTCAGTACCACAAGGAACAGTATTAGCTCCACTACTCTTCATAATCATGCTAACTGACATAGATGAGGAAATTACCAGAAACAGCACAGTAACATCCTTTGCCGATGACACAAAGATCAGTAGAAAAATAAGAAACCAAAGGATATAGGATCTCTACAAACAGACATGAACAGAATCTACAAGTGGACGGAAGACAACAATATGAAGTTTACCATTGAGAAATTTCAACTGTTACGGTACGGAAAAAGGGAGGACCTAAAATCTATGGAATATTATTCCCCAAATGGACAGGAAATTCAGAGAAATTCTAAAGCAAAAGATTTAGGAGTTGTAGTGACTGCAAAGAACTAAATTACTGGAAAAGGTTACGCGAATCAAACCTATATTCACTGGAAAGGACAAGAGAGAGATACACCATTATTTACACTTGGAAAATAATGGAGAAACTAGTCCCTAATCTTACTCTGAACCCTGTAACTTCCCAAACAACGGGGGAAAGTAGAAAAGGAAGACTGTGTCGTGTTCCCAAATTAAAGACTGGACAGGGAACAAGAAACCAACTCTCTATTTCACCAGGCCAACTCGAGAGGAGGGGGCGACAATCCTTACCTTCGTAAAATGAGGAATCATTGTAATGATAGTTTACAGTTGGGACCAGTTATCTACAAAATCTTGGCCTATATTAAGTCCCACTCTTCCACAATCAGATGCCAGGTATTATAAAGTTCATTTTTAGGGAAATTAAAAAAAAAATTGTGCTGTTTGTGGAAGTTAATCTATATTGGTGCAGAGTACAGCACAGCACACTTCAAAAGCATTTTGCATTTACAGAAAACCCACGATATCACGGACACTGTATATAACCAGTGATGGGCATCGATACATGAAAATCGCTAAAGCGATACCGATACATCGATACATGAAGAACGTCTTAGGCGATACCGATACGCCGATACTTTTTAGATGTCTTAAGCGATACCGATACCGATACATGTATCGCCGGTACATTTTTATAATTATTCATTTAATATGTAAGTATTAGATATTATTGTTTATACTAGTAATTTGTACGCACTGTAAGTAAAATCAATGACATTTTAATGGGTTTTATAGATGTAAATAAAAACAATTGCTTTATTTAATGAAAGTATGTTTTAATTTTGTAGGATACATGAATGACTGAAAATATTACACTAACAATTAAAAGTAATTACTATTACCCTTCAAAAATACCAGCTGGCTAAACATCTGGTCAGACAGTCTATTCCTTTTTGGAGCGTGAATGTGACCAGCCAAACTAAACAACCGTTCTACAGGAGCAGAGGATGATAGTGGTGTGTTATACTTCAGGAAGACCCGTAGAATTCCTGGGTACTGCCTCAGAGATTGGAGAGAATGACTTCCGTCACGCCGTACTGTGTGACGTGACCAGTAGAGTAGTACTGTCATTAAATAAATATTTAATAATATTATTATTTATGTATATTCATAAATATAACTCAGTAGTGTCATATTATAACATCTATTTAAATATTTAAAAATTCTTATTAATGTATCGATGTATCGAAGTATCGATTTTTTCGATACATTTAAGAAAATTGACCTTAGCGATACCGATAAATCGATACTTTTGTCAAGTAGCTAAAGCGATACCGATACAAAAGTATCGATCGATACGTATCGGCGATACATGTATCTACTGTAGATACTGCCCATCACTGTATATAACGGACCTCGGCTTTAACGGACACTGACTCTTTCGGACTACGTTCTTATATTATGGACTTGGGTCCGTTATAGTCGAACATATGCCGCATGGCGTCCGGCCGCCTTTGTTTACTATCGACCATCCCCCAAGGCATCACGCGGTCGCCCCCAGTTTGAACGCGTCTCAGTAAATACGTTATGTACAGATAAATAATCAATAAGTTAATGTTAAGTGCATCTGTGCAGTGGTAAATCAAGAGCTGGAGACAGGCTTAATAGGGCCAATAGGGCCTCTTCCAGAAAGGACATCTGTAAGTATCGGTAAGCAAGCATTAAGTGTTACATAGTACAATATATACAGTACAATACTGTATCTTCTTTTATTGTAAATATCATTATTAGGTATATAAATACAGCATGGTATATTTTTTTTCTTTTAGCTTTTATGACCCACGTGTTCATTTCGAACTACGTTTGGTATATTATATGAAACTAGTCCAGATCTGGATATAACAGATTTTCGGCTTTTACGAACCGGGCTTCCCCCAATTAGTCCGTTATATCGGGGGTTTGCTGTATTTACAATAAACTTTAACTTTGATTGCCTTAAATATGATTCCATTAGTTTTTAATTTACAGTCGAGTCATTACTTCATGAGCTTCCAGCATCTTGGACTGGCTGCAAAAATATTCTCCGTCTGAGTTGCTCGATTATATTATTACAATTTTAAAGAATATTAATTAATTTAAAAAATTATAAATTAAATATATAATTTTATAAATGAATTTTGTACGTTGAAATTACTTAATAAAAATTGCCCGATTCACCCTCATTTTAAAAACTTGTATACCTATTTGGCTACTCTGGGAGTTAGAAGCGCAGTCAATTTCACAATCTATAGTCCCTGAGACTCTATACAGGGTGGTCCAAAAAGTTGTTAACTCTTATATGGGAAAGAATTACAGCTGTCGTCCAATCGATACCACCAGAAATGTGCCGTAGGGCTCTGGAGCTTGGAAGCAACGTTTGACCGCTTTCATACATGCATAGAGATATCCGTGGATAGCAAGTACAGACTGTATGAAGCACTGTTTGTATCACACAAATTTTTTTTACAAATAAACGAAATAACATGGTTTTATTTTTTAAAATTTTTTGAATCACCCTGTGTATATCGACTGTTAATAGTCAATGATGTATAAGCATCTACTTTTCAATATCTTTGGTCTATCCCATATACTGTACATCTGTGGTAACAGCATACAGATAAGAGGAAACAAAAACTGTGTAACTTTTCATCACTTTCTGAGAGAGAAAACGTTGCCTATAGTATGGTAATCATATTTTCATTTTAGCATAACACTTCATGAATGAGACGAGGCGACTTGGTAATTATATTAAATTTAAGCTGACCAGACTTCCCAATTTCGGCGGGACTGTCCCACTTTTGAACTATATGTCCCGCTGTTCCCTAGAAACTTTAGGGGACGCGGAAATGTCCCGCTTTATCAAAATTACTACCTCTAAGCAATATGACTTTAAAGAAATTTTGCTGCCGTAAAGCAAATATGTGGAAAGTACGATAATTAAAAGGTAAACAGGTTATTTTTGCACATTCAGTAAATATAATTTTGTTACAACCTATTTTATACCAGCAGGATATTGGATGTAAGCGAGCGCAATATTTTCTATTGATTATTCAAGAGATGTCCCGCTTTTAACTCCAGAAAATCTGGTCACTTTAATTAAGTTAGACTATGATCAGAGGTTCTACCCAGTCGTATTGTATTCTTTTAATACAGGGACAAGAAAAGCCACTCCAAAGATTTCTTTGCTAATTACCGTACGTATTGCAATACGGTAAATATTATCCGTACAGTTTTCCTCCTCATCTTGTCAAAAGGAAAATAATAGAAATATTTCACCAACAATACGTGAAGATTAGTGTGTTTATACAGTATTGGTTAAAATTAATCAATTCTGGTGTAATTTTAATATGAAATTTGCTATTACTGTTATTAGTGCACTGTTGATAAGTTGTAGTGCTGACAAAATCTCGTCTTATACATGGTAAGAAATTTTATGCTCTCCGACTGAAACAATGTTTATAGTTTTTAAATATATACTCTTAGGAACTTTAAAAGGTTAATGTAGGAAAATAGTTCTAAAACTCAGGCTATGCAGTTGCGCTATTGGATTTTTCTGATATTTAGGTATATGAATAATGATTGGATGAATCAGTTCAAATTCCATTTGTGCCTTCCATTATTCTTTGTTTATTTTAAGTAAAACCATTTGTAGACATTTATTTAATAATGATCTGTTTGTAATTCTTATTTCTATTTTTAATAGTTTATTTTTAATATTTTATTTCTATTTTTAATATTTTCCTCGACCTCCTGTAGAGTGAGTACAGTATAATATACTGATAACGCGGGTTCCGTTTTCTGAAAGACCCCGCGATATTGCAGTCCGCGTTATCTATTGTTAAAGATAGTCGGGGGAAGGTTTGGTTTCGAAGATCTCAAAAATATACAACTTTTACCCGAAATATCGTATTATTATTATTAGTAGTAGTAGTAGTAGTAAATTTTAGGAACGCAACCCTTGCGGGAGTGCGAGGACTGACTGTAATATATTAATAATAATAATAATCATAATAACATGAGCTTCAGTGACCACGATTTTAAAAGAACTTCAAAGTTTGTAATACATATAGTAAATAAAAATAATATACTGTCAAGTTTAGGGGCCATCCACAGCTGATGTTGCACGGTGACACACACACACACACACACACAGTCAAATAATAATAAAACAACCGCGGTATACACACTTCTCTCCCTATTCTTCACTACACATATATGCATCTTACACACGACATAACATAATATTTTTAAAATAAAAAAAATGGCAACGAATTTAAGAGCCTCGGAGTCCCCTGGAGAGGGGAGCATAAATGTCCCTACTTCTAGCTCCTCCCCCGCCTTGCCGATACCGGGAACGCAGAGCCGGGCAGCGGGACTGGATCTGCTACTGTTCATTCGAGATGTTCTGAGCCTCTGCCTCTTTCACTTTTCATAAACTTTTGCAACATTCGTGGCCTTTCCTCAAATTTTCAATATGTTGAACACCACCTTCCCTCCTCTAAACCTCACCTTCTCTTTCTCACTGAAACTCAGGTGTCTGGGACGACTGACAGCAACCCCTTATCTGTACCCTCTTACATGCCAGTCTCAAACTAAATACATCTGCGCTGTTTACCTTTCTCTTAATCCTACTGACTCTCCAAAATTCTTTGCCTACCTCGCTTCCAAAGAGGAATACATTTTCTCGCTCTTTTTGCTGAAATCTCCAGTTTAGGACATTTCAATGTTCACCACCACGTTTTGCTTTCGTCCCATTTCCCTGACATCCCTGGTGAACTAGCTTACAACTTTTCTATCCTAAATGACCTAGAGCAGATTGTACAGCACCCTACTTGCATCCCCGATCGCCTTGGAGATAGGCCCAACATTCTGAATTTATTTCTTATCTGACAGCAACAACTTTTCTGTACTCTCCTCCTTTCTCTATACTCTCTGGAAAACTGATGCGTGTGGGTAGTTGGGAGGTAACGAAAATGGTTCACTGAGTAGGTAGGTAGTTAATCTAGCAATTATTGAACTCATTTTATGTCAATGACTAGGTGGATGAAACCAATTGGTTGCTCACCAGAGTTAATCACACTAGTATTTATATACTGGGTGATAGAGCGTGCTTGGTAGTATTGAAACACACTACTAATCAACCAACAAACACAAAAGAAGCTGGGAAAAAGCCTGAACAAAGGACATGCACAAAGAGCAGGCCTGACTAAGGAGACCAGGACTTATCTAATAACACTTAATAAGTGAACCATTGTATTTCTAAGCCCCAGTTTAGTGATAACATTTAAACTAGGTCCAGTTAAATTAGGCCTACATTGTGGTCTAAGACCTAGCATCAACTCAGTTTAACAAAGGCTACGGTAAATTACCCTAACCTAATTTGGCGAGGAATACTACTGTGGACCTCAATTACTCTACCTGCTCTGGACCATTTCCGGAATCTCTAGGCTGACCTCTACAAGGCTAGGCTTAACCTCCTCTAGTTAGACTGGAGATATTAGGGGTGGGTTAATTGTGGACCAATTCATACAGAGCATTTTTCATAACTTAATATCACTCCAAAGGTGGATGTTGCGTATATGTGTACGTAATGACCCAGAGCCGGATTTAGACGTGTGGAGGCCCCCCTACCTTAGGGGAAGACATAATTGAAGTCATCCATAAGATTCATAATATAATTAACATACATACACTTTCAAAACATCGTGCACTCTTGTGTCTGTCCATTCCACTCATTTCTGCAAAAAATGAAAGCCTCGGGTTACTCGGGTATTCCATTATAGTGAGAGTAGGCCTAAAAGAGTAATAAAAACAAAATAATAATCAGTACACAACAAATAGTAATTGGTAAAAGTTTATGTACTACAGTGGTATTGGATGCGCGTGTTTTTTTGTTGATCATCTATCGGGTTTTTCTAGTTTCGGGTTTTTTCTATTTTGATAATGGCTTGTCAATATGTGGAGGCCCATGGGCAGCTGCCCACTTTGCCCACTCCTAAATCCGGTCCTGTAATGACCCAACTTGCTCTCATATTTCCGAACTTGAATCCTCTGAATTTTATACCCTCTGACTACGGCTTACTTGCCAATCACAAATTAAAAACATCTACGCTGTCTGTCTTTCTCCTAATTCTACTGACTATCCAAAATTCTTTGACCACTTCACTTCCAAAGTGGATTACATTGTATCTAGTGTTGGGAGTAGTGGCGCTACTTTTTTCAATAGCGGTGGCACTGCCGATTTTGAGGAAAAGTAGCGAAAGCAGTAGGGGCGCTACATTTTAGAGGAATTCCAACCGCTACTCGCTACTCGATACTTTTCAAGTGAATAAAAGCAATTTTTGTTTTTATAGTTTCAAAGTAATAGTATTACAATAAATAAAAGCAATGAAAAATTAAATTTGGGCCACTAACAACGACGTGGTGGTGCTTGGAAGTCTGCCTGCATGAAAAATTAGCTGGAAAGGGCTATATTTATCTTGGTCAGTATCGCGTTCCTGATGCTGCCGCATACATGTAGTCACACTTATTTTATTACAAATAAGTAAATGGGTATTTGACTGTCCTTATTATTTTTACTATGGTGTGGTCAGAAAGTAGCATGAAATAGTGCAGTTCTACAAGTAGCACTTATTACTACATTATTAGCAATCAAATAAAAGAACTGTGAATTGAATCAACCCAATTTTTACTATCACACCCCTATAGAAGATGTAACGAGATATTAGTTTCTTCATTTTGCCTGCTTTATTCATGTCCTATTGTTCTATACAGTATACACACTTTTTTTTTCCTTCGCACAGCTGCTCAGTAACTGAAAGAAACAACTTAGCTACTGAATTTGTGATTTACGGATGTGTATAGTGATGTTATTTTCTAATACTTGCACAAATTACACATACATATTGTGGAATTATTATTCCAATTTTGAATGTTTTTCAAAAGTAGCGATAGTGCACTATTCCAAATGAGTATAGCTGTAGTGGTAGCGCCGCTACATTTTGACCTAAGTAGTCGGAGAGGTAGCGCCGCTACCTTTGACCCAAGTTGCCGTAAAAGTAATGCCGCTATTTTCAGGAGGCAGCGCGCACAACACTGATTTTATCCCACTCTCCTTTTGCTGAAATCTCCATTTTCGATGATTTCAATATTCACCAGCACCATTTGATTTCCTTCCATTTTACTGACATCCCTAGTGAACTAGCTTACAACTTTTCTTAAAGATAGGTCCAACATTCTGGATTTATTTTTCACGTTTAATCGTCTTTTTAACGCTGTCAAACTTTTTTTCTCCATTGGGCTCCTCCGACCATACTCTTATAACTATTTCTTGTCCTATCTCCCAAGAGGAGACGTCTTTGACATTTTGACGCTACTAATTGGGAAGCCCTCAGGCAGTGCCAGAGGCGGACTGGCCAGGTGGCCCACAGGCCATTTGGCCGGTTGGCCCTTCTTGTGCGGGCCCCCCAGCAGTAGAATAAATATACTAAAAACCGGATCACCTGAAGATCCGTCACCCTAGCCTTTTTTAGTTAGCTTTATAAGGCTAACTAACGAAAATATCACGACCTAACCTAACCATTCGTTAGGTCAACTGTACGCCCTTGACGATTGGTTACGTTAGGTCGTGATATTTTCGTTAGTTAACCTTATAAAGCTACTATAAAATGCTGGGGTGACTGATCTTCAAGTGATCCTAAAAACCTTATTCAAATGACAGACAATGCCATTGATTCAGATTCTCAATCAAGTCGTGGAAGATGCGGTAACTGTGCAGTGTGTGCACTTGCCATCTTTGCCTCTCTCAGGCTGAAAGAAAAAGCATATGACAATCTGTATTAGGTCTACAAAGTCATACGCACTTTGTCAGTCGCGCATGTCCAATGTGAACGCTCATTTTCCAAGCTGAAAATAATAAAAATAAGATTGCGCAATGCTATATCTGATGAAAATTTGGAATTGTACATGATGGCTGTGAAGAAAGCACCGGTAGATGAATTGGATATGGATTCCATAACTGATCGGTTGGTTTGTTCTTCCATCGAATTGAGCAGGTCACTCCAGTGACAGAATGAATGAACATATCGTGAATAATGAATATTTAATTTATAGATTTAAACTTTACAACATGGAATAGTGATACATCATAAGTTTAAATCTAAATACTAGCATTAAATTTATGATAAAATAATACATAAATTTATGTTTGATCAAAAATCTTTTTGTAAAGTTTGAAAGTTCCTTTCAAGTTACAGCAGTCTGTGATGATCCGGGGGTATTTATGGATCCAGCAGTATGGCCAGAACGGGTATATGTACGGCGGTTCGATGAGAAGAAGGAAAGAAAAACACCTGCAGCCCCTCTCACAAGTGCTGGAGAGGGTAATTATGGAGACCACATGCGTCGTACTCAGGGCCGTTTCCTGGCATAAGCAGACTAAGCGGCCGCTTAGGGCCCGGCTGCTACTAGGAAACCCCTAGACAGGCTCCCAGGTCATAGCTCAGTGGGCAAGAATAGGAATATAGTTGAAGTTATTATTAATATCCTTATTATTATTATTACTATTATTATTATTATTATTGTCGTATTAATTTAAGTTTTTGTATGAGACATGTGATGAAACGGAGACAAACGAAACGTTTTGGTCGTTATGTATAAATAACTATTGTGAGATCTTATTTCTATATTATTTAACTTTATTCTTACTATATGCTTATACTTTCCTAAATGCTTAATTTTTCTAGTATTGTAAAACATTATTTCACTAATTTACTAATTATGAAGAGATTTTGTAACACTTTAATTAAAACCTAGGATTATTTTCGTTATGTTTTCAAGTTTATTAATTCTTTTCTCATCTTTTTCAGATAATGTGAATTTTGTTGGTTAAAACCTAAATGGTTTGATTATTTGAATGTATTTCATTAACGTTACAATTATAACAATTATTATTATTATTATTATTATCATTATTATCATTATTATTATTATTATTTAGCAGATTAGTTGTGGTTAACTATATGTGACTTCGTGCATCTTGGAAAATGAAACCTTATCCATCAGGAGCTGAAAAAGAAGAAAATAGAGGAGGAGAAGCTTTCCAGTAGCACAGGTGAGATGTGCCACTTGTATATTCTTATGATTACAGTTCAGGCAACTAGGTTAGGTAGATCATCAAGCTAGGCAAGTGCTCAGGAATTGTGTAGAGCAAGCTTGTCTCTGTAATATTTATAATATTTCGGAATATGAAATTTAATGGATCACATCACCTAAAATTCTGTTCACACAGATCAATTATATCAAACAAGATAAGAAAGAGTATTTTAGCAAAAATTAACAGAATATGTAATTTTATGTTCTTTCTTCTCAGGAGCACTACTGAAATATTTGGAAAAGTCATCCTCAGCAAAGCCTGATGAGCATCATGAGCCAACAGCAACCCCATCCTCTATGCAACCTCAAACACCAGTAGAAGTAGAGCTTGATGAACCTACAAGTGGCCCATCTTCTGTTCAGCTTCAAACACCACACACAGGCATTTCTACTGAGCAACAAGAACCAAGATCTGCTCCACTGCTTGATCCGTATGACTGGTCAGTTGTCCTGTCAGATGCCTTGAAGACAGATCTGGTGTCTCGAGGACCATTTCAAATCAGTCCAGATTTCACATTCCCTAAAAGAGACGACGGTAGAAGCGTTCATCACCATTACATGTACAGAACATTAATTAATGGGGAAAAAATAAAGCGAAGCTGGCTGATGTACTCTAGAAGGAATGATGCTCTTTATTGCTTCTGCTGCAAGTTGTTTTCAAGGAAGTTGTACAAACTAATTACGGATGGACTTTGACTGGATAAACGTTGGTTCGCTTCTGAAAGGCCATGAAAATAGCTCAGAACATGCAGATAACATGGCAACATGGAAGGATCTGGAACTGCGGCTAAAAACTGGGAGAACCATTGACCAAACTGAAATGTTATTAATGGAGGTAGAGCGAAGACGCTGACAAGATGTTCTCACACGTCTTGTAAGTATAATCCAATCACTGGCAGAGAGAAACCTTGCTTTCAGGGGGTCTTCCTCTACATTGTACAATCGAGACAATGGCAACTTCTTGAAGGAGGTTGAGCTGCTTACCAAATTTGATCCAGTGATGGAACAACACAGCAGAGTCGAAAGTGGCCAATATAGTCATTCAAGTTACCTAGGAAATATCATTCAAAATGAGCTCATTGGGTCCATTAGTGGGAAGGTCTTGGATGCCATTGTTGCAGAAATAAAACAAGCTAAATATTACTCACTCATTTTAGACTGCACTCCAGACATAAGCCACCAAGAACAGATGTCGATTATTATCAGAACTGTTAAAATGGGTGAAGTACCAGAAATAAAAGAATACTTCTTGGGTTTTCTTGAGGCTTCAGAAAGTACAGGCCTGGGTTTATCAGTTCTGATTCTGAAGAGACTAGATGAACTGAATATTCACTTTGATGACTGCAGAGGACACTCATATGACAACGGAGCGAACATGAAGGGCAAGAACAAAGGTGTTCAGGCAAGGTTATTAGAGAAGAACTGTCGTGCACTCTATGTTCCATGTGGGGCTCACACTCTGAATCTTGTAGTGGCTAATGCAGCTAAAGCTTCCACAGATGCCATCAGCTTCTTTGGCAACGTACAGAAATTGTACAACCTTTTTGCAGCAGCTACATAGAGATGGACAATCCTAAAGAAGCACGTGAACATAACACTCAAGTCTTGGAGTGAAACCAGGTGGGAGAGCCGGCTTAAGAGCATTGAGGCTGTGCGATACCAGAGCCACAACATCAGAGAGGCCCTGTTGAAAGTCAGAAACATTGCCATAGATGCTATAGACAGGACTGAAGCACAAGCACTTGCAGAGGAGGTAGGGTCTTATCGCTTTCAGATTTGCACACTAGTATGGTATGACATTCTTCATGCAGTTAACCATGTGAGCAAACTTCTGCAGTTTCCTACAATGCAGTTTGATGTGGCAGTCAACCTCCTCACAAAAACAAAAGACTCACTCACCAGCTACAGAAACACAGGTTTTGTTGCAGCACAAGTCGTAGCTAGGGACATATGTGAGGAAATGAATGTGGAGGCTGTGCTGAAGGAGAAGCTCAGATCAACAAAAAAGCACTTTGTTTACGAAACTCCTGACGAACCATTTACAGAAGCCTTAAAGAGGCTGGAAGTCAAATTTTTCAATGTGGTGGTGGATTGTGCCAGTGAGTCAATAAATGAGAGATTCAAAACATTAGATGATGTGAGGGACATATTTGGGGTTCTCCTAAACTTTACCACAATGAACAAAGAAGACTTGTCCTGCAAGTGTGAAAAGCTCTCTAAGATACTGAGCTCTGGAGCTGACTCTGACATTGATGGAAGAGAACTGGCCCTCGAAATTAAGAACTTGCCGACTTTAGCTTCACACAACATGACTGCATTGGAGCTTCTCTCCTTCATTCATCAGAAGCAACTGGAGGAACTATACCCCAATCTCTGGGTTGCACTAAGAATTGCCTGCACTCTACCTGTGACAGTAGCGTCAGCCGAGAGGAGCTTCTCTAAGATGAAGCTAATCAAGAACTACCTCAGATCATCAATGGAGCAGGATCGCCTCAGTGGCCTTGGCATCATAAGCATCAACCAGGACGTTGGTAGGGAGATTTCATATGATGATGTTATTGATGATTTCGCCCAGAAAAAATCTAGGAGGCAAAAATTTTGAAGATACAAACTGTTCTGTATAACTGTTAGCTATTACACGATTGTATCGTAGAGTTAGTAATTGTTTGGTAGTTGATAATTGCATTATTTTTTTATACATAGTGCTATGCCATTTATTCTAAATAATGTAAAGCTAATTTTCAGGAATTTCATGAAGAGTATTTTTTCTGTTTGGCTTCTGAAAGTACATATTTGTTGTTTTGGACATAAATGTTTCATTAAAATTGTTTCATAATTGTTTTTTATTAACACATCCATTTTTTGTATGTGTGTGCTGAGGTGATGTAGTAAGGCGTGAGTTGGTGGATGGAGGGGTGGGGCCAGTGGCGGATTTAAGGTGCGCGGGGCCCTAGGCCGGTTGGAGTGCGGGGCCCCAAACTACGCAAAGCTAGCTTAATTAACTGAAATGAAGATTTACACCCCCATCCCCCAGTGGTGACCTTACGGGGCCCTCAAATCAATGGGCGAGCGAAGCGTTAAAATAAATTTACTTTTTAAACAATATTCAATTTATTGATAATTATTAATTAGCCAAATGACCATTTCATAGTTGAACATTACACATTTGTTTTTTTGAAGCTTAACAATAAAAAATAACTATAATAATACACCATTAACAAAAAATAACTATAATAATACACCATTAACTAAAGAGAATACCACTTGACTGACATGCAAATGATGCAATGAGTGGGTTTTGTTTATTGCAGGCAATTTGTACGGTACACTTAACTATTTCTCAGTCAAAAAAGATTTTTTTCTAGCCTTCTTACTTGCAAACTGTTTGATGACATCAGTAAAATCAAGCACCCTTAATTTCTCATGCTCAATGCTCAACAGGGTGAGTGAAGACAAACGGTCCTGCCCCATGGTGTTTCTTAGATAATTCTTGACTAGTTTCATCTTGGAGAATGATCGCTCCCCAGTGCAGTTTGTGACAAACATGCAGAGATAGAGTCGTAATACAATTTCAACATTAGCAAATGTTTCTACCATGTCATGTCTGTGAATTATCTCATACATTTCTAGTTCAGGACTTTTTGCAGCCTTTGCACCACCTGATGAAGGAGCACTTTCAGGTGAATCTCTTGGAATGGATTTCATAAGGTGTGCAAACTGCAAAAGCTCCGACTCCAATCCAGCCTCCAAGTCCTTAGGATATGAAGACACAAGCTTTTCAGCAGATGCTTTAAGCTCAGTGTTCGTTTTGTTTGAGATTTCTGATAAAAACCCAAATTTCTCTCGAAGGTCGCTGTAAGCAGCAATGCGTTGTTGTAGGGCAGCACAGAGCTTGTCAATGATGGGCAAGAATGCAGTCACTCTAAACTTGTCTCTCCCTGTCAGCATAACATCCTCCGCGGAGTCTAGTTCATCGTGGTGACGCTTGCGCTTCCTAATACGCTGCGTGTCGGCGTAGTATGCATCATTACTCGTCACATCACAGGGATCACACTTAGCCATAGCTTTGCTTCAAAGTCATCGAACTGGGATCTCAGGTCTTTAGCAAATTGTAAAAGAGACTCTAGCAGTGTGACAGCTGTGTTGAGGGAGAGCCCAGATTTTTGCAGCTGGATACTGCTACTCTGAAACCTTTCCAATACTGTATCCCAAACTTCAAGAAGAATCACTGTTTCAAGTTTTTTCAAACCTTTGAGAAGACCACTTGCTTCAGCTCTTGTTTCAGCTGGCTGATTCTGATCTGAGAATAACTCTTCCAGAACAATGATGTTTTCTTTGTGTGCTCTACTGAGAGCAGCTACAGCATCTGCTCGTGCTGACCAACGAGTGTCTGAAAGTATTTTATCAACTTTCAACTTCTTATCTTTATTAGTCTCTAGTACCTCACGGTGTCTCCTCCAACGATAAGTAGATGCAACAAGAAAGGAGTACATATTTTGTACCAGAGCAAACAATGACACTGCAGCAGGACAGCTTTCTGCAGCACACTTAGCCACCAAGTTTAAGGAATGAGCAAAGCTGGGCACAAACCGTTAATCCGTTAATCGTTAATTAACGAAGTTAACTTTTTCGTTAACGATTTAACTTTTAAGTTAACTTTGAAAATCATTATCGGACTAATTAACTTACGTTACATTTAACTTCCGTTAACTCAAGTCCGTTAACCCAAAAAATTCATAAATAAACGTTTAAAAGTTTCTATTATTTTCAGTGCTGAGCAGGTGCGGAATTAATCCGCCAATGTTAATAGTGATGAACGAATTTCCATTTCCGCAGTGCAAAATCAGGCGATATATTTGTTTCCGTCGCCACAATTTGTCTTACCAAATATGGTAGTTATTTATGGCATTGGTTTGAGCAAAACATGGTCGACTGTAAAATCAGGCGGAAAGATTTGCCATTTGAGTTGAATGTTTCAACTTTTTTCAAGAAATATCACGAGCATTTTAAGGCACTTTCAATAATATATATGTAACAATTACAACAAATAACTACATTCGTTTCATTTGCAGTCTGTCTCTTGCGCAACATGTTTGTGCTAGTGAATATTTAAAAATAATCGTTGTCAAGTAAGTCATGTATATTTATAATATGTCTGTGAGTACCTTATTAGTAGTCTCCTTGATACATTTCAAGAACCATAAAACTGATCAGGTAAGATTTCAATTCTCATGTCACTTTGTTCTCTATGGGCAAGGACATCCTGAGGGCCAAGAGATCATCCCTGTCTGATGAAAACTTTGATATGCTAATTTTCATGAAGGGCAACATGCATCTCATGGACAAAATGGAGAACGAGAAGAAGAGGGAAAATTAAATTATATATATATATTGTGTTTTTCATTTTTTTTATAATAAAAGTTAACGTTAACGGTTTATCGGTAACTTCCGTTACATGTTTAACGGATTAACGGTTAACGAAGTTAAATTTTTGGTTAACGGATTAGCGGTTAACGAAGTTAACTTTTTGGTTAACGGTGCCCACCACTGGGAATGAGCCATACATGGTATGTACTCAGCTTCACTACACTCATTCTTGATTATCTGTTGGGTCCCCAGATATTTACCAGACATGTTGCTGGCATTGTCATAGGACTGTCCTCGGCAGTCGATAACTGGAATGTTCTTCTCTTTAAGAAAATCAAGAACAGTTGTAGCAATATCTCTGCCAGTGTGGCTTAGCATGGGAATAAACTGCAAAAACCTTTCAACTGGACCTGTAGTAGGCAGTACATAGCGGATTGTAAAAGTAAGTTGATCCATGTGTGAAATATCAGGTGTGGAGTCAACAGAAATTGAGAAGTACTTTGCTGTTTTTACTTCATCTGTTATTGAGGACATAACCTTTTCTGCCATTATTCCAATGACTTCCTCAGAAATGACATGGGACAAGTAGGAAGTATGACCACTACCTTTGTTTGCGTGTTTCTTGATATGTGCTGCCAAGAAACTGTCGTATGTGCTCAGCAGCTCTAGAATCCCAAGATAGTTTCCATTGTGTACTGATCCAATTACTTCATCTTTACCTCGAATGGCTAGCCCGCGTTCGCAAAGTAGCTTTAAAACATCTACACACCTCCTCAATACTGCTTGCCAGTACTCGCATTCACTTTCATATTGTTGTACTAGATTAGAGTCAATACGGGCACCCGCAGTCTTTCGATAGTTGTGAATGAGCTTTCCACCTTTGACATAAGCTTGCAAGCAAAACAATACACTTTAACAGTTGTTTTAGAGTAACAGAGCCATTTAAGATTAATTTCTTGGCCAGATAATGAATGAGTTCGAGTGAATAATGTCTTTGTACAATGACGGGTTCTGTTTAGCTCTTTCACAGCTGACTCTTTGAAGTCACCAGGGCCGGATTAAGACCTTTAGAGGCCCTAAGCACTTAAAAGATTTTGGTGCCCCATATATATGTAATTCAAAATATAAACAAAAATAAACCATAAAATAAAATTTTATTTTTTGAAATGAAACAAAACTTACAGTAAGATGGAAAATAATGTTTATTTTTGTATACTTCCACTTCATTTATATTTGAAAAGTTTTCTCCTACTTTTTTTAATTGCAAAGTCTTTGATCAGATCCTCAAAACTAATCTTACGTAACACATCTGCTTCTATACTTAGTAGAGATAAGGCATCCAGCCTGCCTTGTTGCATAGTTGTTCTGTTGGTATTTTTAATATACTTCAACTGAGAAAATGAACGCTCAGCTGAGCAATTTGTGACCATTAATGTTAAAAATATACGAAAGGCAATTTCTACATTTGGGAAGGCACACTCAATATTGTCTTCTACAATTATTTTATAAAGTTCAGCATGACTGAATCTTGTTTATACATTTTTTTTTGCACTGAACTTATGGCACACATATGAGTGAAACTGCTGAAGCTCAGCAGAGAAATTAGTGTTTAAGTCCTCTGGGTAAGCATCAATCATCTTTTTACAACCCTGAGAATACCTTTCAATTTCAGTAGATGATGAAGTGGTGACATTATGTGGCACATCACTTAGAAAAGAAAATCTCTCTGCTATTTCTTTGTATATCTCTCCTCTTCTTCTCATCTCAGTTTCAAGTTTGTCAACAATTGTGTAAAAGGTGGTGATAAGAAATTTATCTCTGGCATTCAGATATACTTCTGGTGCATCTCCGTCATTGGGTACCTTCTTTCTGATACGTTTGCGAGTTTGAGCTGCCTTGTAATCAACATCTGGTAGCATTTCCTTTGTAGCTGCTTCATATCTTTCAAATTCATCTCGTGAAGTACACAGTTGGTCAGCTAATGATCCATACAGATCTGCACATGTTTTTAAGTTCACATCCTTATTCTGTAGAACTTTGCTTACTCTATGAAAATTTTGCAAAATCTCATCCCAAAAATTCAACATAAAAACGAATTCTAGCTCTTGCATCTTATTTGCAATATTATTTGCTTCTCTTCTAGTGTCTCCCTTTTGTGACTGGTCTTCAGCTATACATTCTAACGCTTCTAAAATTTTAAGGAAAGATTTCAAAATTGCTGCTGTTGCCATAGCATGTGCCTCCCATCTGGTATCAGAGAGGGATTTTAAGACACTTTCATTTCCAATACAACCTTTAAGAATTTTCCACCTGCTGGTTGAGGCTAAAAAAAGGTATAGAGCAACTGCACTGTAGAGAAGAAATTAACCGCCTCTTGATAGCAGTCAACAGCACTTCGGCCTACCAGATTTAGTGAATGGGCTGCACAGGGCACATATATAGCAAACTTGTTTGTTTCTAAAATTTTTTGCTGCATCCCCTTATAACGCCCAGACATGTTGGCAGCGTTGTCGTAAGATTGACCCCTACATTTTGAAAAGTTTAGCTTACAAACTTCACGTAAGTACTGCAACACCTGATTTGCCATTTCCTCACCAGTATGGCTTTTCATTTTCAGAAAGGTTAAAAAGCGTTCAATAGGCTGTCCATCTTTTAAGTACCTAAGTACAACACTTAACTGATCGATATGTGATAGATCTGGTGTTGAATCAACTGACAAACTAAAATAACCAGAAGATTTTATTTCGTCAACAATGAGTGCGTGGACTTTTTGAGCCATTAGTTGAATGAGTTCCTCACAGGTGGTTTTGGACAGGTAAGAAGGATTTCCTTTGCCAGAATTTCCATATTTCAAAATGTGACCTGCTAAAAATGGATCAAACCGGCTTATGAGCTCAAGCAGCCCTAAAAAATTCCCATTCTGCAATGATCCAAATCTTTCTTCTGTTCCTCGAAAAGACAAGCCACGTTCAGCTAACGTACAAATAACAGCTATGACACGCCTCAAGACATGTTCCCAGTAATCACACACTTCCTGAATTTGTTTTTCCAACTGTTGTCCCAACCCCGCACCTTGTCTGCGAGTTAAGTATGTTAGCATAGAGTCTCGGTGAGTAGTGCTTTTTTCATGATGATCAATTACAATAGTATTTCGCCAGTCACTGAACCCTTCTCTTATAACAAAATGTGAGACATTTTTAGGAGCAAACAGTTTACAAACATAACAGTAAACTGATCCTGTTGATGGTGAATACAATAACCACTCTCTCTTGTATTTCTCACCATTGGCTTTTGTCCCAACGAAAAGTTTTTGTGAACAGTATCTTGCTGGTTTGCCACTACTGAAATGCCGGTAAGACTTGTCAAATGGCCCATTGTGGTGTTGACAGTCACTGGGTCCACAAGCAATCCAATAAGCCACATCATCAGCAGAGAAATCAAGCCACAACCCTGGATCTTTTGCTATATTTACTTCATCTTCTGCAGACTGAGTCATTTCACCACCATCACCATGGTCCACTAAACTTTCATTTTCAGCAATTATTTCAACCTCAGAATGTCTTGTAAAGCAACTTGAATCAACATTTGCAGTAGAGGTATCAAGAGAATTTACAGGCAAAGTGAGATCAGTAGTGAGACATGTGGTAGATGAACCTGCTTGTGACACCTCGGTGATTCCAACGTCATCATATTTTGATTTTGAAGTGATCAAAGTGGTATTTGTGTCCACTTCTGATGACGGAGATTGGTTTTGATTCAGAATCGGTATATCATGTTGACGTTGTGGTCGTGGAACTTGTGTGAAGAAATCAGTCAGCTTTGCAGTCTTGGACTCTAAATCCAAAGTCTTCTCTTGTTTCTCTTTTGATAGTTTTCGCTTTTGTGCACCACTTAACTGAACACGTTTCATCTTGGTTCTTAGGGTCTGTAAAATACAGAAATAAAAAGAATATTTTATTTGTATATTATGTGGCAATCAACACAGTTACACATATCACAATCTTGGCTTTGTTCTTTTATTCTCAGAAAGACAAAATGGGAACCGTACACAACCAAAGTGGCAATTTAAATATAAGTGGCAATTAAATATAACAACCGAAATATCAACTCGAAATGTTGAATACAAATCAAATCGAAAGAAGGAACCGAAACCTATAAAATAAAAATACTTAACATTAGAATTAATAATACGCAATCTATAAAAATATCAATATTAACATTTCACTATTAACGAGCCACATTTTATATTTACATTTATTTGTTTATTTAAAACACAGTATTTAATTATAGGAAATATGAACATTTGCTTAGGGCCTAAATTGTTCTAACTACGTTTGATGTTATATATACATTACAAATTATTCACTCTGGTTATTACAATCTAAATTCTTTTATACTGTTATGACAATAGATAAATAAATTATAAAATAAAGATACGTGTATGATAAAATATTGTTATATATGTTGAAAAAAGTGGTTAGAAATAACCGCATATATTTCCAAAGAAAATATAAACAAAATAAATAAAAATAAAAACCCTCGTTTCTAACCAACTAGTGAAGTTGGGTTTCCCTAATTAACCAAAAGAAGGAAAAAAAAAGTTTCTGGGACAAAAAAAAACGGAGCTTTGCCCAGTCTTGAAAAGTTTTGACCGCATGAAGCGGGCCCTTTTTTCTCAAAAAAATTAAAATGCTCGTGGTTACCCAAACCGGGAAACTAAGCCAACCTTCAAACCTAACAACCTTTAATTAAATCGTATCCTTAATTAATAACCACTGCAATTAATCAAAACCCATGTTTAACTAAATAGAGGCCGATCAGAACTAGGTGCAAGTAAGTTAAAGAAAATAACTAAGGTAAGAGAAAAACTAGGTACCTAGACGAAACTCGAACCGGGCTACAACGGCCCTAACTCAATAATTAAATGGCTGTTATAGCCCCTATTAAAACCTAAAGGCAATATAGCCCTAACTTAACTTAAATAAAACCTTCTAAACCTTAAACCTTTAAAACCAAAAACTTAAGGGCAATCCAGCCCTAGCCTAACTTAACCTGCAAAACCTAGGTCTGGGAAATAGCCCCTACAAATAAATAACCTAGCAGTGTGTTAAACAATAACCTAAAACTTAACAACGAAAATTAAAAAAAAACCTGGAAACTAAATGAAACTTATGAATCAGTTAGAAACTGAAAGGGTAACGTTCAACTGGCAACTTCATTTTTGGTAAGTCTAAATTAATTTTGATGAATTTAGCTTCACCATAGTTAGTAATCTGGCTGCTGACCAAATTTAACCTAAAAACCACTGCAACCTACAGTGAAAAAGTCTGTAGCTGTGTTGACAGTGTCTAAATAGGCCATTATTATTTCTATAATTACCGAGTCTATTTAAAGTAAACTTAACCTTAATACTACACCTAAATCAAAATAATATCTCTCAAGCTAATCAATAAATTTTTCAATAATATATACAAATAAAGTACACTTCATAGACTTACCCTAGAGAAGAAGAGAGAGCAACAGATAAACTTCTTCAACGCTAATTAACTTAGGTCAGTATATCTATTATTATAATGGCCGTGATAAACATCACTTGATACAACAGCAATATAGAGAGTTTATAGTTTCTTTTATTTTAATATTAATTTATATTACAATTCTATAAACCTAAATCTTTCTGTAAAACAATACCAAATGATTATGTAAAATATATATTTAATATTATATGCACAAATCACACGTTCAGAATAACTTCCTATAGCACACGAAAATATTTAATCTATATGTATTTTTAATATGGCGCTCAAAGATTTGATATAAACAAAATAATAACGCAAAGCGTAAAGTGTGTGATTACAACGAAATATATTTATTCTCTCAAAAGGGTTGTTGTTCACTACAAATTCAAACAATGAAAAAAAATAAATACTATATATGAATATATATAATTCAGTTTTCAACAGCTTATAGGCTATAAGCCGCGATTATAATAGTATAATAAATCCATGGTAAATCCGACAATGGAAAATTTCTGTGGTGCCCCCCTTCCCTTGATGCCCTAAGCACGGGCTTATTTTGCTTAATGGTTAATCCGGCCCTGGAAGTCACCATCACAGTGTCGGCATTCTGCGCTTCCCTTTTTCAACCAATAGTCACACACATTTTCAGTAATTATTTTAGGCCATAATCCAAGATCCGTTTCAAATCCTTGTTCAGTACCGGTATTCATAACTTTCACTTCCTCTTGTGTCTCCTCACTGTCACTGTGTTCAGGTTCAATTGCGCTAACTACACTAGGTTCAGTACTAGTTGTGGCTTCTCCAGTTGTTTCAGGCGTAATTGGTGTCTCTACTGATTCAGATTCAGTTTGACCGGATTCAGTTTGAGTTTGTGATTTTGCAGATTCAGATACTGTTGGATATGTCAACCATTGAGTTATTTTTGGTAGTTTTTTTACTCTTTGGTTTACGTCTGCCTTTTCTTGTCGTTTAACAGAGCCAGCTTTATACTTCCTCCCTTGATCACGATCACGACTTGTTGATTTCTCCATTGTGCCTCAGTGCAGCCTCACTGCCTTATCCTGAAACATAAAAACATAAAAAACAAACTATTTACACTTGACCCTCGGTTTAGTATTAATTAATACAGTTTAATTAATTAATTAAATACAGACACTAAACAGTTGTTCGGGTGAAAAAGTCGCTTTATGGGAAAAGTCGCCAGCCCCCACCAGTGGCGACTTTTTCCTTAAATATGTATAAAATGTATTTATTATGAAATCTAAGCTAAACTGACCTAACCTAGCCTAAGTACGTTTCATATAAAAAAATTAATTACATTAATTTAACATTTTTCAACTTATTTATGTTATTATAAAGCTGACTAAAACTCCCCCATCCCCATTTATTGACTGGCGACTTTTTCGAGATACGACTTTTACCATTACTTACCACTAAACACACTCACATGTGCACTCCACAGCGGCCTGAATAGAACTAAACTCCCGCCAGCAAACAGAGTGATACCATAATTATCACTAATCATTAATCAATTGTATTATTTATAGTGGAATCCAACATTATAATTATATGTGAGGGCGCGGGGCCCTCACAGGCGCGGGGCCGTAGGCCATGGCCTACTCGGCCCCCCCCTAAATCCGCCACTGGGTGGGGCATCAAATGGGTATACTGCTTAGGACCCCCTAATAGCTAGAAACGGCCCTGGTCGTATTGTGAAGAAAAATCCAGCTGGGTCTAGTGCTGTAACTGCTGTGCTAAGTGGAATCCAACATGAAGAGATGGCTGGCAGAACTATTGCATCTTCCTAATTGCATCATTCAAGGTAATCTCTTATAACTGTGGAGGCCTAAGCTTAGGCAATAACAGCAAACACAGGCGGATCATAACTGATAAGCTGTTAGAGGATGCTGATATTCTCTGTCTGCAAGAAACATGGCTATGGAAACAGGACTTAAAGGATCTGAATAGTGAATAGCCTATCCAGTAACTTTCATGGGATAGGAAAGGCCACCAGAGATAAACAAGATGGTCTCCTTGCAGGCCACCCACCTGGTGGCGTAGCTATTCTATGGAGGTTGGGATATGGGAAATATATTAATGAATTAAAACTTGGTTTGAACTGGCTAACTGGAATAAAAATTTGTGTAGACAATACAAAATTTGTAATTTTGTGTATCTGTATGCCTTTTCAGGCAGTTGACAATGAAGAAGATTACTCATTAAATTGGGGCAGGTCAGCAGTATTATTGATGAATTGGATACGACATATGTAGCTATTATTGGTGACTTTAATGCTAATGTGCTTAATGATAATTCTTTGTTTAGCAACCACTTAAAAGCCTTCTGTGAAGATAATAACTTGACCCTTTCATCCATGTGGAGTCTTCCTGGTGATAGCTTTACTTATGTTAGTGATAGTTGGCACACCACCTCATGGTTGGATCATTGTATTTGTACACCTGATGCAAATCAGGCTGTTCTGAATATGACAGTTTTGTACTCCTATGCTAGTTCTGACCATATGCCCCTATTAATTGAGTTTGCCATTAATTGTATTCCAATGTTATCACAGGTAAATGATACACGTAAAGCGAAGTTAGACTGGTCCAAAGTTGATGATGAGGGCAAACAACAGTATTGTAATAAATCTGATGTATTGCTAAGTAATATATGTATCCCTAATGATGCTCTAGCTCAGGGGTCCCCAACCCTGTGCCCGCGAGCACCATGGTGCCCGCCGACCCTTTTGTGTGTGCCCGCCACTGACTGACTACGATTGATAAGTTTTTATTTAAATTTTTAATAAAATGTTAAGTATGTTATATATTTTAAATATTTAGTTACTAAATATTTAAAATATGTAACATGCTTAACATTTAATTAAATTTTAGTAGTTAATTACAGAAACAGATGCTCATTTATTTGAAAATAATTATTTCTTTTTAAATAAATTAAGTTATCGTTTTGATAATTTTTCTAAGATCCTTAGTTAGCCCATCCTTGTTTTTTTTTTGTGTATTATGTTCATTATTTTACATAGGAATTAAATGTTTTTTTTGTGTATTATGTTCATTATTAAGTCCAACTATAAATTTGCCTTGAAAAAGTAAATGGTGCCCGCCGCATTACCGGTAGTCTTGAATGTGCTCTTCGGCACAAAAAGGTTGGGGACCCCTGCGAGTCTAGCTTGTCAGGATGTAAACTGTAGAATTCAAACACATATTTTGGCATTTAAAGACATGTATGAACAAATTGTTTCCTCTCTCAATAATGCTAGCCAAGACTTAAATACCTTTAGGAGAAAAAATTATACATGTAAACCTGGCTGGAGCGATTATGTGTCTGAACTTCATAATGCATCCACAGATGCTTTTTCAATGTGGTGTGAACAAGGGAAGCCAAAGCAAGGCCCTGTACAGGGGCGGATCCAGGAATTTAAGCAGAGGGGGGTCCAGTCCTGGTGGGGCTCGTTATTGATATGTCCTCGGCCGAAGACCGAGGACGGGCGAGCGAAGCGAGCGCCAGGGGGGGGGTGCCCGAGGGGGGGTGTCCCCCCCTCGGTAGGAAATTTTCATATTTGAAGATAGCTTTAGATGGATTTGAAGTATATTCCCGTTATCAAAATCCTGCTTGTTCACACACCCAGGCCAGGTCTGAAATGTCTCAGGATCGGACATAAACTTTTTTTTCTTTATTCTTTTTAAGGAAATTAATTTTGTGGCACCCGGGATACATGTACCTTAAGCCATTTTAAGTCTTCAGGTCTTTTTTTTCATATATAGAAGCAAACAAACGCAATCGAAAAATCGTTGGTCACCGTGAGCAGGGGGGGGTCCGGACCCCCTCGACCCCCCCCCCCCCTGGATCCGCGCCTGCTGTATTACAACAAAAACAGAAGGCTAATGCCAGGTTCAAGTATGCAGTAAGGTATATAAAAATTCATGAGGATGAGTTAAGCAGGGATGCTTTGGCTATAAAGCCTGCCAGTAAGAATCCAAGAAACTTTTGGGAAGAATTTAAAACAATGAATAATAGTGCAATGTCTCTCCCTGCTAATATTGAAAATGTAACTGGGCCTGAGAATATAGTCAAATTATGGAAGGAACACTACAGTGAGTTATTCAACTCTGTACATAAGAACAATAATGTTAATTGTGATGCTACCTATTGGCCAGATATGAGAGTTAGTGTATTTGAGACTGAACAGGCCATAAAATGTTTAGATTGTAACAAATCATGTGGTATTTCTGCTGAGCATCTGAAATTTAGCAGTGACAGATTAGTGCCTCTGTTAGCTTTGTGCTTTACAGGTTTACTCATACATGGTGTTTTGCCGGATACAATGTTATCCGTTGTTTTGGTGCCAGTACTAAAAGAAAAAAAAGAGTAAAATCAACAGTAAACATAACTATAGGCCAATAGCCTTGGCCAGTATTATATCTAAGGTGTTTGAATATATGCTCATTAATAGACTTGAATGTTAGCTGTATACTAGTGACAACCAATTTGGTTTAAAAAAGAAACGCAGTACTGATATGTGTGTGTATGCCTTGGAGGAATTGGTCTGTAAATACCAAACTCTAGATGCTAATGTATTTTTGTGTTTCCTGGATGTCTCTAAAGCATTTGATCATGTTAATCATGACAAATTATTTATCCATGAAACTTGTAAATCGTAACGTACCTGGTTACTTGGTCCATATATTAACATTCTGGTATAATCACCAGACAATGATTGTAAGATGGGGTGAGGTTAATTCAGAGCCATTCTCTGTGACCAATGGTGTCAGGCAGAGATGGATATTATCCCCCTACTTATTCAATGTTTATATGGATAATCTATCTGTTGTGCTGAACACCTGTAAAATAGGCTGCTATGTTGGTACAATGATTGTTAACCATCTGATGTATGCAGATGATCTAGTTCTTATTTCTCGATCTGTAAAAGGGCTCAGCAGACTTTTGAAGGTGTGTGAAAAGTATGGGAAGGATAACGACATAAAATATAATCCCGATAAAAGTCATGTTATGATTATGAGGACCGGCCTACAAATCTATAAAATGTCCTAAATTTCAATTGAATGGTATGGTGCTGTCAGTAGTAACCCAGACTAAGTATCTTGGACACATACTAAATGATAGTCTTTCAGATGACTTTGATATTCTAACACAATGTAGAGAATTATATGCTCAGGGAAATACTTTGGTTAGAAAGCTTGGAGCAAGTGTAGTTTACGTCCCCCTGACGCAAAAGGGGACACAAACTACACTAGGTCAAAGTTGGGGAACGTAAACTACACTAGGATCTTTAGGAGACATTTTTTTAAATGAATCGATCAAATAAAACGTTAAAACTAACGAAAATATTACGACTTAACCTAACCATATAGGCGTACCGAAGGGGAGGGCGACATGGGCGATCGCCCCCCCCCCCTTGAGCTAATAAATTATTATTATTTTCCCAGTAAAATTCCTAGGTTACAACAGGATGAGAATGAAAGTGAAAAAATTTCGGCGCCTTTGGCGCTAGCTCTTGCCTCCCCTACTACTAAAAATCTAAAATGGCTTAGGATCACGAAAACTCTTAATCCGGCCATGAGAATAATTTTCTTTTATAAAGGTAACAGTCCAAGGAAATGCTTAATCTCGAAATTAGCACTTTTTTATTCTTATGTTAATACAAATCTGAGCATCCTAACTGCGGTTTGCATTGACTATTATGTTACTAATCAGATTTTTATCATAATTTTTATATTTTTTACAATATAATTTTTATATTTTTATTCATAATGTGTCTTAGCAGTAGCTAGTTAATCATCTCTAACTGAACGATAAGCTCATCATGAACGTACATAAAAATTATATTATTTATCTCTATTTCAATTATACTTCTATGATTTGTTCCAAGTTCCCCTTGGCAAATTTCTGGGTACGCCCCTGTATATATATATATATATATATATATATATATATATATATATATATATATATATATATATATATATATTGCCGATTGGTTAAGTTAAGTCGTAATATTTTCGTTAGTTTTAACGTTTTATTTAATTTCACATGTGTTCATTAGATGTTAAGTTGATTTTGTTCAAAACATTTTGTACTCCAATGTATACAGCTCATCTCTGGTGGAACTACAGGATGTATAATTTGAGGAAATTATATGTTGCAGATATTATTATTTTTAGGAGTTTATTAAGGACTCCAAGATTTGTAAATGGTGCTCCTTCTAGTGTCAGTATGCTGTTTATAGTCAATAAGGTGCCTAACTGTGCCAGTGTCTTTCGCAATTTTGTATTTAGATTTATCACTAGGCTTGGTGAGTCAGTCAATAAGATAATACAAGTCATGGTTAGTGGACTGATCTCTGATATATTTTATAAATCTCAAATTTGGAAGCATTGGCGTAGGCAATTGTATGTTCATTATACACAGTGATTCACTGACCTACTTAGCCAGTGCTCCAGACAACTATCTCTTAATCTTCTGTGGACCTCTTGTATAATGTTTGTACCTGTTGAGTCTGAAATAAAGTGTTTGTTTGTTTGTTATAGTTGACAATTTGAAAATTAAATAATGCCTAAAAATCTTAGAATTGTTCAAACAGTTTTACGCAGATGCTTTAACTTTTTGTTTGCACTCACTATTGTTTATTTCTAATAATATTATTCCTATATTCTAAAAATAGTTTTACCGAAATAAAAAGCATTTCGTAGGGGCCCTATGACAATACCTGGCGGGTGATGTTTTATGAGCCAGTCCGCCACTGGGAAGTACTTCTCTAATTTCCCGTGAAATGATTACTACTTCCGTGGCCGGGGCCCTCCGAGTGTGCTGAGTGCATCACGGAGGTGATTCTCTCGGGCATGGAGGCGTACATTCCATATTCTATTTATTACTACTATAGTTACGATTTATGGCATGAATCGGTACTATAATTATAATGATGATAATCACGGTTAATTGATCGTTAATGATTGATATTGTTAATGATAAAGCTGGGGTCACCAGATCTTTGCAGATCAAATATTGTTATTAATTAAGTTATTAATTAGGTTGATTGATAGAATGAGTTTTCTTCCTTTATTAAGCAAAATAAATGATTTATGAATGAGACAGAATACGTTAATTGTTTACAGTTGAAATAATAATGACTTCAATATTAATAACGCGCGAGGTAATGATTAGTCTTCATATAAAGTTAGGTGAATGACACCAGGCCAAGCTGGGGCCTGCACAAGTGGTGTTCACATGGTGACGACTTGCGTGTCACTGCTGGTGTTCGAAGAGAGAGATCAAGCCGCGGCCAGAAGTCCTTGTAACGAAGTTGAGGTGTGATGCCTTGAAATATTCCCGCGCTGTGACGTCATCTTAGTCGTGCTTGTGTGACGTCATTATGGTCGTGTTTGTATTGATGGAACATTGCTAAAGTATTTGAAAACGTCTCTGCCACTACAGTAGCCACTACACTACTAATGCAAAAAACTTTGGTCTAACTTTGCTTGTTCTAATGCTCTCCGCAACAGAGAGGAGGCTTTCAGAAGGTACCATGGCCATCCAACTCCTCCTGACTCTCACTCAGCTTATATTTCTGCCCGGAATCGTGCAAAATATCTTCGACTCGCCAAAAATTTCTTCATCAAACAAAAATGTGAAAACCTATCCAATTCTAATTCTTCTCGCTCTTTCTGGAACCTAACCAAGAAACTCTCCAACAATTTTACTGCTTCTTTCCCTCCTATTTTCCGTTCCGATGGTTCAGGTGCCGTCACTTCTCCCGATAAAAACTGAACTCTTCGCTCAAACTTTCGCCTCCAACTCAACCCTGGACAATTCCGTTGCTATTCCTCCATCTCCTCCTCCCTCTGACATAATTGAAATTAGACTCTCCTCCAAAGATGTTTCTTCTGGCATATCCGGGCTCAATTCTAGGAAGACGTACGGTCCTGATGGTGTCCCTTCTGTTGTTCTCAAGACCTGTGCTTCTGTACTGACACCTTACCTAGACAAACTATTTCGTCTTTGTCTTTCATCTGGTACTTTTCCTTCCTCCTGGAAGTTCGATTTTATCTAGCATGTCCCAAAGGAGGGTGACCGCTCTCAACCCTCCAATTATCGTCTAATTGCCTTGATTTCTTGCCTTTCCAAAGTTTTTTAATCTATCCTTAATTGGAAGATTCTTAAACACACCTCATCTTTCAGATCGTCAGTATGGGTTCCGCAAGGGACGCTTTACTGGCGATCTTCTTGCACATCTCTGACTCCTGGTCATCCTCGTTTCTGGATTTCGGTGGAACCTTTTCAATTGCGCTAGACATATTAAAAACTTTTGAGAGAGTTTGGCACAAATCTTTAGTTTACAAACTGCAGTCCTTCGGTGTCTACCCTTCTATCTGTGCCTTCATCTCCGATTTCCTTTTCTGCCGATCTGTAGCTGCGGTTGTAGATGGCCACTGTTCTTCTCCTTAAGGTATTATCAGTGGTGTTCCTCGGGGTTCTGTCTCGTCACTCACTCTTTTCCTTCAACACCAAGAAGATTCGGCACTACTTTGATGATGATACTTTCAAAGCATTGACACATGTGGTCCAGCAAAAGTAGTTTAATAAGACTTATGAGTGTGAAGTATGTATGACGGAGTGTGAGAATCAGCCATCAGTCCAGTGTGATTTATGTTTGGTCTGGATTCATTTAGTTTGCGTGGGAAAGAAACAACTACCCAAAACCAGAAACTGGTTTTGCCAAGTGTGTAGGGGGAAGTAGGGTAAATGCAATACTTACGAACAATGAGCATCCAGGTATTGTTTTTTAACAAATAAAACTTCATCAATTTTTATTGTAATCGTATTTTACCTTATATCCTTACTTTGGCATGTATTACCAGTATTTATATTTTGTCGATTTATTGTACATCATTGTTACTTTGCTAAAATTGTGAAACTGAATTGTCATGAATATTGAACATTAGGTATTGTTTTTATAACTAATAAAACTTCATCGATTTTTATTGTAATCTTAATTTACCTTATATCCTTACATTGGCATGCATTAGTAAGATTTCGTATTAAACTCAGGATAATTTAGTGAGGTTCCGTCGCTATTCGACCAATAACCCGGCCCGGTTAAATAGCCCGTGATTATTTGACCGGGACCCGGCCTAATAGGCAGTGGTTATTTGACCGGAAATCCCGGTCGAATAACCAGTCCGTGTGTATATATATATATATATATATATATATATATATATATATATATATATATATAATATTAGGGTGGCTATCGGCATGAGGGACAAAAATTATTTTTTTAACTTTAGAGTTCGGAAGGCCGAATTTTGTTCTGTATCATGAGAAAACTTAGCATGCCATTTTTTAAAGCAATCAAATCATATTTAGGGGTGGCGCACGGCAGTATAAAAATGTAGAGTAATGTACTTTTAATCAATAGTAGAATACCCCCATTTATTTCTTTGCAAAATTTGCAGAAATTATTATTGAAATGTTTATATGAAATATTCATATGTTTTCAGATATATAGTTGTATTTATGATATAATATCAATATATGTAACTATTTCTTGTGACTTTTGGCATCTGAAAAACTGGCAAGGAGCAAAATTAGAAAAGAAACTTCAGCTAATGTCATTGAACACTTTGCTCCAGAAACCCACTAGTAGTTCACTGGGATGGGAAAATGCTACCTGATATTACAGGAAAAAAAGTCTGTCGGTCGTTTGCCTGTGTCAGTGACTGGTAAAGATAACGGCAAACTTCTTGTAGTCCCTAAACTTACCTCCGAAAGTGCAAAATCAATTTCAAAGGCTGTTGTTGAAGCTGTAAAAGAATGGAATTTAACCAACCAGATCAAAGTTATGTCGTTTGATACCACGGCAAGTAATACAAGAAAGAGAGGAGGTGCCTGCATCCTGATTGAATAAATGTTGGACAAAAGTCTTCTGCACCTAGCCTGTCGTCATCATATCCATGAGATTATAGTTGGAAATGTATTTAGCGTCCTTTTTGGGCCCTCATCAGGACTTGATATTTGATATTGCTTTATTTAAGCGATTACAGCTAGAATGGAGTAACATTGATAAGAGTAAGCGTGGACCAGTGATTGGTAATGAAGTGACCTTAGACATATCTGAATGGAAGGAAATAATTGAATTCTGTAAAACTAACCTAGAAGAACGTCAACCAAGAGATGATTACCGAGAAACCTTAGAATTAACATTGTTGTTTCTGGGAGAAGTACCCCGACGGGGAAGAAGACTCATGCAACCAGGCGCTCTACATCGTGCACGTTGGCTAGCAAACATAATTTATTCTATAAAGATTTCTCTCCTCCGTTCGCAGGTTCGTCTAACATCAAGAGAAATATCATCTTTAAGAAGATTCAATTTATTCACTAAAAAGATTTATGTAAAAGCATGGTTCCAATGCCCCCAAGCAACTTTAGCTCTTGCAAATGACCTTGAGCTCCTTCAGCACTTAAAAACTTACCCAGACACTGTCGTCTCCAAATCTGCAGGCAAGGCATTCGGTAATCATTTGTGGTATTTAAGTGAACGTCTGATTGGTCTCTCTTTATTTGATGATTGTGTACTTTTAAAAATGAAGAGATTGATGGTCGCAGCTCTAAAAAATGAAGGAGATAAATGTTCTCGAAATAGAATTTGTCCAACGATTGCTGAAGGAAAAGCTCTGTCATCATTTGTCACAGCAAACTCTCGAAAACTCTTCTCAATTTTAGGGTTGGAAGATGACTTTCTAACTTCTGTAGATCCAGCTCAATGGAAACAGATTCCAGATTATCAAAACGCTTCCAAGATTCTTAAAAGCATGAAGGTTGTCAATGATATAGCAGAAAGGGGAGTAGCATTGCTAAAGGACTTTAACGCCTCTGTAACGAGAAATGAGGAACAAACACAGTTTTTGCTTCAGGTCGTTGAGGAACATCGTAAAACATTCCCAGATGCAAGAAAGGAAACATTAGTTGAAGGTCTCCAAAGTTCAACCAGGCGACAATGAGTTTTAGCACCAACGAAACCCCCTCCATTGAGAAGATAATACTCACCCTTATGGATGAGAGGGACTTGGAGCTGAACTCAAAAAAGACTGAGCTAAAATCTTCTGGACTCTTGCGGCACCTCTAAAACATTTCCGCTTTGTATACAAATTGGTATTCTCAGTTTTTTAGGGAATAATAACAGTATTATGGGTTCCGAACTTAACTTTTGAAGATTATGTTTATACAGCCACCCTAATATATATATATATATATATATATATATATATATATATATATATATATACCCTGCGTAGCCTGTTGGTTAAAACGCTCGGTGCTTGACCCTCGTCAGAATGAACAATTTGAACGCGCTTCCACTTGTCCAAAAAGTTGTGGCGCAATCGCTATCGCTAGTGTTACTTTTAATTCGCTACTTTTGTCGAGATTATCCGTATATCTCGTTATTTTTAAATTCGTTAGTGAATGCTACGAAGTTCTGAAGTACAACTGCACAGTGTTTATCGTTCAGCAGGATAATAAATGTTTCATAAGGTGAAATGCATAAAATTAAAACTTCACTCGAAGCAAAAAGTTTCGACATCAAAGATTACATTTAACCGCAATAAAGCACTGAAGATGTTAAAAAAAGTTTACTCAGCGAATGAAGAAGCTATTAGCAAAAGCATACAGTATAGCCAACCTATACAAGAAACTAAAAAAAAATGACAAAATGGAATTTCATCTCATTTCTTTGGGCAAAAAATAAATAAAGCATATCTGCATTTTACCTGGAAAAAATAAGTGCAAGGAAACAAATTTATTTCTGTAATATTTCATTTTCAGAATAGCTACCTTTTTAAAGTTACAATCTGATTGGCCTCCATGTTTTGGCATGAGGCATCACTCGTCGTCTCTTTTCTCAAGCGGTATATTGCGTTGCTGCTGGTGCAACATTGCATTTGTAAGTTTGTAATGATTCAAACGCGTTCGTTTCCCGATTCTTCATAAAATTTAGCACGATATTTTCATCGAAGTACGGTAATAATGACATACTATCTTTGGTGTATCTAATCCAGATTTTCCACACTGTTGTAAAATTTCGGGTGAATTGGGTATTTTAAGGAACAAAATGATAGGTACTAATGTTCACTCGCTTACCAACCTTTGTTTCTCGTCTAATCATCCAACAAGAAGTTGATAAAAGACCACATGAGACCACGCAATACGCGAAGTTTGATACCTCAACAGTTTGTTGATGTCTTTGAACTGTTAGGTTATTTGCACTTTGCTTAACACGCTTTTGCCTATGTATCCGCTTAAAAAGTAGCGTGTCAGCCATAAAAATGAAGCGTCGCTACCACATCCTCTACTAATTTTGAAATTCAGCGGCGCTACTAGCAGCACTATATATATATATATATATATAGTTGGGCACCGTTACATTAAATTGGGCGGCGTTACCGTTACTCGTTACTTTTGAAAATCCTTAAAGCGTTACCGTTACATCGTTACTTTTGAAAATCCTTAAAGCGTTACCGTTACTCGATACATGTATCAACGTTACAAGTAACTAGTTACATTTTATATTTGTTCATGTGTCTTCACACGTATTTTGAAACTACAGATAAACTTACAAATGGCTGCCATACCACATCAATTCTAATAGCTACTATTATTGACTATATAAATGTTCTTCTTTTAAGAACGATATATTGCACAATAATTTGCACCCCAATGATTTTTGGGAAAGATGAAGAGACCCAGAAAATATAAATTTAGTTGTTGCCACTAACATGGAATAGTGAATTGCATTCAATATTCCTCATGAATGGAATGGCAATGTTATCAAATTCAAATTCAAGTATCGAGTAACGAGTAACGAAAAAATCCGTTACATTGATAAAAAATTTGCAAAGCGTTACCGTTACATAGTTACTTTTGAAAATCTTTCAGGCGTTACCGTTACTCGTTACTTTTGTAACGATCGTTACGTAACGTCGTTACATGTAACGCGTTACTGCCCATCTCTGTATATATATATATATATATATATATATATATATATATATATATATATTTTATAGGGTGATGCAAAAAAGGGGTCAAATTTTTTTTTTTTCAATTTTCAGGGAGACACCCTCCTATTTTATTCATATTCCTAAGAAAGCATTGTATGCGAAATTTGGGGTTGAAAAAGAGAAAATTAGAGGTTGCTACCAAGCTTTAAAATAAATGTATATCATTTTGTGCTCAAAAATATTGTTTTGTTGATATTTTCGCCGGAGCCGGTTTGATATGTACCTAGTTAACCTAGTTTGAAAAAAAACGATGACATTCTAGACTATAGTACGTAGTGAGCTCATAAAATAGTAAATAATAGGCACGCTGATTTCCGCACCACCCTCTGAGGTACAGCGTATAGCGCGTTAACTTTTTTTTATGTGGAAGTTTCCCCAGTAGGCATATCATAACCACTTATGTATGTTTATTTTCGTTTTTTGTGAAGCAAGAGTAATGTTTTCTTGTTTTTGTTTGAGAGTGACGACCTGTAACTTTTAACAATTTGAAGAAGGTATTGTTTCTGCTCTTCATCATTGGTTATCAGTTTGTTGTATTCCTCCATCAGTCGTACACCTCTTTCCGCAATGTCGTTTACCACTTTGAGTCCATATGCGATATCTCTTGCATTCGCATAACTTTCATCATCATTCCATTCTTCAGCATCTTTTTCAAGAAAAGTGCAAGGCACCTCTAGGATTTCAAAGAATCTTTTTGTGTTCGCAGTAACGAAATCCTGCAGTTGTTTCTGCCCAGCTGATTCAGGATTTATTGATGCTCGTTTGCTCGGTTTTGAGTCAACTGGTTTCTGCAGAGCATGCTTCATTTTGTTTTTTGTCTCATGCGAAACAGCTGAATCAAAAAATGCAAGCGCCACAAGCTCCTCAGAGAGGTACCACAAATGTCTCAAAAACTTATAGAGTGCAGCACTTGCAATTTTGTCATCCTTTTGCTTGTAGAGCTGCAGACTTTGCACAAAATGCAAATCTGAACGGGGCGCATGAGGGTATGGGTGCCAGGTACCACGATCTGATGTATATCGCAGCTGAAAAGCAGCAAACATCTCTCAGTCCTTTTTCCTCTCTCTCAGTTAGTTTAAACTGAGATTTAAACATCCAAATTTTAATGCAGTAAATTAGCTTGCCCATCCATCGTGCTCTGTGATAAGCTCCGGGTGCTTTAAAGCTGATTCCTGACTTGGGGGCACTACCGATGAAAATGAGCGTTAGCTCGAGCAATTCCTTGTAGTCATCACGAGGCTGCTGTTCATCAAGCTGAGCTTGAGCAAATTGAATGAGTTCTTCAGCATCTGAGATTTTCTCTGCAATGTTAGGGTCATCTGTTGCTGTTTGGTAATTGTTCTTGTCAATTTCCACCCACTTTGCTTTGAATCTCTTAAACAGTTGTATGTCAGGGCCACTAGAAGATGGCAAGGAGACAGAAACTGCAGCTTCTAACACTATTTCGAAAATATGATGTCGGCAAGCCAGCCACAGCATATCTTTATCCAATCTTTGCTCTAGTAACATACAAGCACCACTCTTAGAACCTGTGTTGGAGGCAGTGGTGTCAAAACACATGCCCTTCACTTGGTCAGATATATTCCACTCCAATACTAACTGATGGACAGCATCTGCAATGTTTTGACCAGTTCCTCTGGCAAGTTTGGGAATACCAAGAAGCTGATCAACTCCTTGGCCGGAAATTAGAACTGGCAGTCGATCAACATTTTCATGACCAGTAATATCTTCCAGTAGTTTGCCGTCCCAATGTATTTGGAGAGGGCAATTTGTTTCGAAATCCTGCTTCAAATTTTCTGCCATTGTCTTGCGGTTCCTTTGTCTTGCTCTCCGTATCGATGAATAGCTAACACTGTATTCTTCAGGGTTTTGCCCAAGAGCATTGATTGTTGGGATCAAGATTTCCGAAGCAGCTCTATCACTTACTTTTGCAGCATCAAGAGATACAAGCATTGAAGAATCCATAAGCTTTGCACTCTTAGACTTTGATCTACTTTGTCTCGAAGTTGATGGCTGCTGAGGGTCAGCAACAAATTCTTCTTCTGATTTTGAACTATCTTCATTCAAACTTGAAGGACTTGAACTTGAGAGCACTGCTGCTTCGAAAACGGCTGTTTCCCTCTTTCTTTTCTTTTCAAGCAATGTTTCCTTTTCTCTAGCAATCTCTTCCATTTGTGAAAAAACTTTATCCACTCCAGACATTTTGCCTTTTCTTCCTTTTTGTCGTTGCAGCATCAAAACTCACGATCTTCATCTATCTTTATCATGTCAAGAGCACTTGCATGTGCAATGTCAAACAGATCTTGCAAGTCATTTTGCCAGCTCTATAGGTCAGGCAGTGAGTTGCAGGGGTGGGTGATTGCTTCTTCTTATTATTTCTGTTCTTCTTTAGTTTCTCCCACTCGTTGAAAAGTTTCTTTACTCTCTCCACGACATGACATTTCAACACTGTTGGGATGCGTGCCTTTTCCCACACATCCATAACATCTCTAGCAGTCAACAAAGCCGCTGTTTTCACCTGTTGCTTTTTATTGATCTTGTAGTTCATAAACAATGCTAATGTTTCCCTTTTAGATGGAAGCTGGGTTTCTTTGAAGGACTCTATAGGATGTCCTATGAGCCAAACAACTGTTTTGTGACGCGTATGCCGCTCCATGAGTGCAACTCAGCAACTGCTATACAACCACTCTCAGCGAAGGCAGCAAAGATACTGAGTCAGTGACGCCGCACTTACACTGACGCGGCCGCCACAGTGACGTCACAGCAAAGAAATGATTCTAGAATGTTCGGCCACGGCGTCTATAGCAATGAAAGGGATGAGAAGGTTTACGGAAAGAGGTTCAGAGTCTGTTATGACTGCTATATGTTGCTGACTACCATTTTTGATGAAATCTGCAAAATAAATAAATGTACAATAAATACAAACTGAAAAATAACAATATACAAAATGTTCAATGGATGGTAGCAACCTCTAAAATGTCTTCAATTGTGCTGAAATTTTGCATGTTCAGTTTTTACACTAAATTAAATAAAATTAGAGGGTGTCTTCAAGTTTTTGAAATGATAAGTTATTTTGCATCACCCTAATTATATATATATATATTAGTGGTGCGGATGAGGATGCGGATATTTAGTTAATCTATCAATATAATATAGAATTATGAATATATGACATAATTTTTCAAATTTCGTGATATTACTATTATGGCAGGCAATGCATAAGAATTAAAATTAATATTAATGTTTTCATTATGATAAAAATAATAACTTTCTCAAGAGTTTCAGCCACAGAAAATTCGATGAAACGAGTTTCATTCAATTTTCTGTGTTACCAGGATGCGGGACGTGGACCCAACTCTTTTATAATGTTATAATGTTATAATGTTTCAGACCAACAAAGACCCTAGGATCCACTCATGGCTGGTCTACCTAACTGTGTTCGTAATCGTGTATTGTGTATGTCCTCCGTGGTGGCGGAGGGGACCTACAATTTTACGTGGGTTCCGAACCACAAGAACATAAGAAACTTATTTAAAAACTGCCGGTAAATTGGCAACGACCAATTTTTACGAAACCAAATAATTATCAATTTAAAAATATTTAATTATCGGTTTAAAACTAAAGATAGAATCTCTCGGTCCAGAGGAGCAAGTCATAATAGACTACTATCCACAAATATGTTACATTCTATATCTATTTATAACGGACATGCAAATATATCAGATCCAAAGAATCCAGTCAATTTCATTACGGTATCCATCAAGTCACGGTCCATATCGATTGCGGACCAAGTCAAAATTTACAACCATATACATTATCAATTTAAAAATAATTAATTATCGATTTAAAACTAAAGATAGAATCTCTGATCCAGAGAATCAAGTCATAATAGACTACTATCCACAAATATGTTACACTCTATATCTATTTATAAAGGACATGCAAATATATCGGATCCAAAGAATCCAGTCAATTTCATTACGGCATCCATGAAGTCACGGTCCACATCGATAGCGGACCAAGTCAAAATTTACAATCATATACATTACAATATATACACTTACGAGAAAAAGAATAGGTGTGGCTGTAAAGACTGTACAGTAATGTAGAAATGTGTGTGCACCCATTTTGGGTCTCCCATTTAAAGGTGTTTGTGGGGCAAGTGAAGATCATGAGTTTTTCAATACCTCACAGTCTTATGGGGGGCACCGCTCGGCAGAGGAATCTCTTTAAATGGGGTGTGTAAGGACAGAGAGTATCCCCTAACCCAAGACGCTGCCTCCCTATATCCCACAACACTTGTGTTGAGCTGTGGGATCTATCCCCAGAAAGCCTTAATTTTACTACCTTAAACTATACCCTTTCTATCAACATATGCGTCTAATCGATTTTTAAACATGTTTATAGACGTGCTACTAATTACTTCTACCGGCAAACTATTCCAGCTATTTACTATTCTATCCCACCAACCTCTTTCCCCAACCACCACCCATTTGAAAGAGGCTACTTAATATTCAAACTCAATGATAAGCAAGTTGAATTTCAAGAACAACAGTTTTTCTGCTCTCTCAGCAGATAGTTTGTTTCTCTTTTCATCATAGACTATTCCAGCACCACTGAATAGTCTTTCACTTGGAACACTGGGTGGTGGACACGCAAGATAACTCCTAGCAAGTTGAGCTAGTGCAGGATATGAATCTTTGTGAAATCTCCGCCATTCTCGGGGGTCTTCTTCTGGCCCAATGCGTTTCTCTTTGTGATAGGGGTCAATAATTTGGGATGTCTTCTTTGACAGCTGACCATGTTCTTCATCATCACTACTTGATGCTAATATTTGACTTAATGATTCGGTCACACTTTTACTGATACAAGGGATGGGTTCAGCTGCAACTCTTGGTTTCTTTGTTGGACGTTCTCTTTTCTCTGATTTTTTTAGTTCATCACATAACCGACCCACATTGTCTTTTATTCTTTGCATAACATAAGATGATGAGAAGAATTTGCCTTTATATCTTGGATCGAAATACGTAGCAATGGCATACAGATCATTGTTTTCCAAACCATCAAATCTTTTTCCTAATTCTGTCATTATAGTTTGTTTCATTGTCCTAATGCCTTCAATTTCCTCAGAAGTGGACTGCAACATGGTTTTAAGTGTTGTGATGAGAGGAATGACATCAGATATTGACGAAGATGATCTGCTTAATTTGTTAGTTATTTCTTCAAATGGCTCAAGAACAAGGATGCAATTTGATAGAATAGTGTAATCATGTGCAGATAACGGCTTTATTTTAGAATTTGAAAGAGCATACAAGCACACCGCTTCCTGCAACTCTTTCATTCTTCTCATCATATGGAGAGTGCTATTCCAACGCGTTGGACAGTCATGCACTGCTTGTAGTTGTGGTTCATTTAATCTATCTAGAATTTTTTTCAATTCATCTTGTGCCATTGTTGAATGATGAAAATGACTGTCAATTGATCTGCATTTGGCAATAATATCGCTGACTGCTTTTTGTGACGAAATTCCATTTTTGACAACTAGTTGGAGCTGATGGGAACAGCAGTCCAGGTTGTTCAGGCAGGACAAAAATAATGCTTTCTTGATATTAGCGCTGGCGTCTCTCATCACACAGTGGACATCGGCTTCACTAATGTTCCACTTTTCAAGCATTGTTTTAAACGTCTTACAGAGATATTCGCTGGTATGACGCTCAGCAAGTGGTTTGGCACTCAGAACTAAGTTTTTACGTTTTAAATTTACGTCAACAGCATGGCAAGTGAGTGACAGTAAGGACACACCTGACTGTGTATCACACCAAGCATCTGTCGTGAAAGAAAGTTTCGTGGAATCACTCAATGATTTGATTATAAGTTATTTGAAATTTTCTGTCACTGAGCTACAAATATCATTGCAGATGAGATCTCTATAGAATCGTCGCTTTTTCAGGTTATACTGTGGTGAACTTCCTTCCACCAGACGGATAAAACCAAGATCTTCTACGTGGCTAAATGGCAAATCATCTACAACTAACATTTCTGCAATTCGACGATCCATGGATTTTGATTTCGCATGAGTGATATCCCATAACTTAACTTTCTCAACACAAACTTCGCGTGTTTGTTGCTTCATCTTTTTCAGTGGCGTCATTGATATTTTGCGTTTAGCTTGTTCTTTCTTCTCAGCATTATCTTTTCCGTTCGCAATCCTTTGTTTATACTGTTCCTCATGTTTGCTCTTCAAATGGTTTTTAAGACTCGTCGTTCTTCTTCCTTTTCTAGAATAATTTGCATTACACAATTTGCATTTAGCAATGTCCTTTGACACAGATTCAAAATAGTTCCACACTTCACTAGAAGTGGAAGCCATGTTCGTTATGCAAGAATGTAGCTTCCTTTATATCAAATGGGCGTCAGTGGTAAGCTGATAGGAGACAGCACAATACGTATTCACGTGACAAGCACTCAACAGCTACTGACATCAATGGATGTATTTATTTATCTTACAAATCACCAACCCACACATACCACTATTGCCTACCCAACATGGATTCAGACCTCACCACTCAACCACGACATTACTCACTAACCTCACGCAGCACATCATGGATGGCATCAACTCCAGACGACCAGCTCAACGTACACTATTAGCAACAATAGACATTAGTAAAGCATTTGATGCTATCCCACGCTTCCCTCTCAAAAACAAAATACTCAACACAAACATGCACAATAACACCAAAAGGTGGCTGAGCAACTATCTTTCAGGAAGATACTCACATGTCACATTTAATGGCAAGTCATCCAAAACCAAGCTTTTTCCAAACGGGGTCCCTCAAGGCTCTGTTCTCTCACCAACACTGTTCAACTTATACATGCATGACATTCCAACACCTATAGATAACAACTTACCTTATCATCATACGCAGATGACATCACTCTCACATCCACCCACAACAACATCGACACCGCTACAAATAACCTACAAACATATATAAACAGTATACAAGACTGGCTCACACACAATAGACTCAAAGTAGTGCCCACAAAATCAACCATCACCTTGCTTACAAGCAACACAAAAGAACACCCGATAACTCCACAGCTTACACTAAACAACACCAACCATCCACACACTCACAGGACCAAAATACTTGGGGGTCACATACAACACATCATTATCTTTTGCAAACCACATTCAGGACATTAAAAACAAATGTACGTCAAGACTCAACACGCTTAGGGTACTAACAGGCACAAACTTTGGACACCAGCAGGAAACAACATCACTCATCTACAAACAATATATTCGCTCAGTTATGAACTATGCTAGCCCATGCTGGGCACCCATTATCTCAAACACACACATAAACACCTTACAGACAATACAAAACAACGCACTTCGTATCATTACAGGATGCACTCAAACAACACCAATAGAACACCTGCACACAGACACAAAAATACTGAAAGTTAGGGAACATTTAGACATGAGGGGAACACAATTCAAGGCAGTAGCGACAACTAACCCACAACACCCTTGCCACTACATGTACAATCACACACCGACACCTCGCACCATTAAGGTAACACCAGAGAGACATTATAACCAAATACTCCTTCCATACCACGCCCCACAGACATCACAGAGTACAGAAAACACATACACACACACCTAACCCACAAAGCACTGACACGACTCGGTCCGAATGCGGTCCTAGGTGCGAAGCCGCCACCCATTAACAGGTCAAAGACCAGCCTGAGCAGATCGGATCGAGTTAACTTAGCACGATTCCGATGTGGACATCACCCCAACTTACAGACATATAAACACAGACTAGACAACTCCACACACGACACCTGCCACCTGTGTCTGGACGCACCACAAACAATTGAGCACATTATGACAGACTGTACTACTCTAGCACAACATAGAACACAACACAACATCACTAGTGCGCTGAACCTCTGGTCCACTCCGGAGAGGGCGATCGGTTACCTGCGTGCCACCGGCTTGCTCGATCAGGGTGGGCTGATCGGCTAAACAACAACAACGGATGGTCGTTCTGAGTTTTTGACTCACTAGTCGGCGCAACCGGGCAGAGTTGTTAGATGTTGCTAATTTTAGAAACTGTGCAAATTTTGCAATGTGTTTGCTATAGAAAATTAGCATTTTTATTTTTGCTAAAGAATTTACTATTTTTTGTATTTATTTACAATAATCTTGTTCGAAACACGATAGACTGCTTGATCTTATACGAACAATTTCATTCTGAAAAGTTACTGTGTTGCTGTGAGAAAAAAATCAGTGGAGTACGCACAGCGGCACAGGCAGTCAGGCAGTGTTTGTTGATTTAATGGTATTTATAATTATTTTGAGGTTTATATATTTGTTTGTTCATTAATAATTATTAATACTTTACATGAAATGTGCATGACTGGGCCTTATAAGCTACTTTATAAGCTAATTTAATTGTAAATTGCATAATTTATTGGAAGTAATATCCGCATAACATCCCTAGTCAGAAGTGCGGATGCGGATGTTAAAAATGATGCGGATATCCGGTCCACCACTAATATATATATATATATATATATATATATATATAATAAATAATAAAATTATTAAACAAACACAAAAGAAAATAAATATATATGAGCCTTATTTTTACTTTATATATAAAAAATTGTTTTCCAAGAAATATGTGCTATACTCTATATTATTTCCTCTTTACAAAAGTTTTAAATAATTTTAATGTAAATGTGTAGTGGTCGTTCCTGTATTTGAATGGAGAGAGAGAGAGAGAGAGAGAGGATGTTAAGCGACGTTAGATATGGCTGTTAGTTGGGTGGATGGCATGTCTCTCCTTGCCGTTGACGCATCATCATAATTTTTATTATTATATATGAGAATATTTAGGAAACCCTGAATAGTTAATTTTGTTAAACCCTCGTCAGGAACCTTCAGTTTACTTACATTGTTGGAACCATAAGGTTTGCATGACCTCAGGCCTAAAATCATACAAAATGGTGTTATAAAAAGTCTGTTATGAAATAATGACATGAAACATTGCATTTCATATTTACTGTAAGAACTTTTAAAGAATATAATCATCTCTTTCAATGTTTTGACCCCCATAGTGATGACGGTTAATATGTATACGTTTCGGAAAGAATTTTTCCATCTTCAGTGCTCTAAAATTCTAAAATATTAAAAAAGGTAAAAGGCAGTACAAAATAATAAAATAAAAACATATTGTGAAATGAAATTAACAGTAAACAGAATTAATGATAAAAAATACCATGTAGTAATTTATATTACGTCCTTCCCCATGCATAATGGCGATTAATAATACATTATATGCATAATTTTTTTTCTTGCGAAATTTTGACGTACAATATTTAAAACTAAAGTTCCACTCTAAATAAGTAGCTTCCCTGAAGATGATTATGACTGTTCAGAGGTTTTGACTCCCAAGAGATCTCATCAAGCTTCTCATCATCTGAGAACTCCTAATGCTCTGAAACCAGACTCGACCAGCGCCTCCTACTACATTTGTTGACAAAGGAACATTACGACTGCTACTCTATCTTAACTAGACCTCCCTCAAACAGCACCCTTTCAAGAATGAAGAAAAAAGGAAGGGGAGAGGGGAGTGGTTTCCCAAAATAATTTAATGTACTCGTAGCGTATCTTGATCAGCTGCTTTGGTTTATCGCACTTACGAGTGCGAATGTATGAAGGTCCTGCTTAGCTAAATGACAATGACTTCGATCAATCTTACCAGAATATTGCGATTTTTCTTCAACATTTCATTATGCTTTGAAATGTAGAGAGATTTTTTGTGCATCTAACTATAGGTCCACTCGGGTGTTGCCAAACGTGCACAGAGTAAAAGCACAAGAAATACGACTTTTGGACTTCTCATGTCTGCCTAAAGAATGAGCTAACCCAACAATATTGTTAAACCCCTCTGTGGACCAAGTGGGTGTTTTCTTGCTAAAAGGGGCACAATGCCAGCAGAAAAGTTGGTTTATTTTAGGACACCCAGTCAACCACTTGTGCTTTGAGTAATATGAAACACAGAAATACCATGCGTATTCCCGATTGCGGTCTTTATATGTCACAAACAAACCTAGTAATTCAGGCGTAGGCCTTCCACGTTTCTTAATTTGAAGTTTCTCAGCAAAATCTTGGCAACAATATTTTTTTCGCTAAACTTTCAATAACACAGTCACATTCAAATTCAATGGTTTTTATATAACCACACGCCCTGAAAGAAGGCAACTCACTCGAAAAACTTGCCATATGTATGTTTACTGTTTAAACAGTAATATAATAAAAGCGGATGAGCGCAAACACCATATCCTCACACACAGTAGCAAACGGAACTGGCTTGCAGCACAGAGCACTCGCGGAAATAAGTGATAAACAAGCTAGCTGTAGGCGCTCGCTGATTGGCTGATATCCCCTGCGTCATGCCACTGCGTCATCATCCATAGTCCCACTATGACTATACTGTGACTATAGTCTTCGGTACTCGCACGATTACTGCGATCAACCGTGCCTGTGGCTCATCTAATGACGTTATTTCACCACGCTCTCAAACTGCAGTAATTATTGTTTGAATTGTATTGTTTGATGAGCTCTTTTAATAATGTTTTAATATCTACTAAGAATAATTTTTTAATTCTCTGAGGTTGGTTTACCGCCAGTAAACGCGATAACACAGAGAATGCACTACTGACTCGTAGCTATTCGGAGGTTTTGACTCCCGAGAACTCCCATATATTACAAACATATAACTAAAGATAAACATTAAAAAAAGTTTATCATTTGAGAACTATTTTTCTGATACCAAACCCGTCCAGCGCCTCCTACTACATCTACGATCAAAAGGGAACATCACCGTCCTCTACGAATCCCCACTTATAATTCCCCTTTATCGACTTATTCGGAGGTTTTGACTGCCAACCGTTTCCACAATGACAACACCCAATGTTTTGTAACCAGATCGGAAACTTCCACCGATGAAACCCACCGATCCGATTTTGGATTTCAAAATATCATTCTTTTATTCTTTAATAGAGATAACGTTAGTAGAACGTGTGGACAGATTTTACGAAGCAAAATAAGTCGGCACAATGTCTGGATTTTTACGTGACATTAAAACTCTTTCCGATTCTGATGTACAACGTTTGAAACTTTAATTCAAAGTACAGAAATGATATTTATCTGGAACCAACTTCCCTCAGAGGTTGTTTCAAGCCAAAGTGTAGGGCGGGTCGTACTCAGGTGACAACATGAATCTGAAGGAAATCCTACCATCAGGGGTGTCTAAATTATGTGTTTTTACATGGGGAATTCAAATATGAGCTTCTTTTTTGGATAGGATAACTCTAACCTACATCATTTTGTATTTCTAAATTGCCAATTTTACCCTTTTGAACCCCTTTATAATATATTAAAAGATATAAGGTAAATCATTTATATTGACAAGGCCAAATCAACTTTACATATATTTATTAATAGGTGAACTGCATGTATATCACTGGATATAATTACAAAGATCATTCTCCTGACATCTTGAACTTTGCCAGGTTGCACAAATCCTGCTTTGACTCAGACTTGGACATCAGCTTCCTGCTGGTCTCCTGAGCCCTGATCCCTCCATCCCTCTTTTCCTGTGAGAAGTACTTAGCAGAAGCCTCAGTCACCATTTTAACAACCCTCTCAATGCTTTGTGTGTGGCAAGGCCAGTTGCGCACCTCCATGGGGTGTTGATGAAGTTTTTCACCTCTGAGGTGCTTAGAGAGCAGGTGAGAGGTGGCTCTGACACACCTTCTGACCAGCTGATCAAGTCACCGATGCTGGAAGCATCACAATTGATGTCAGTTGTCCTTCTGCTCCTAACAGAGGAGTCCCCCAGCTGAGTGTCCGGGTCCCCTCTCCCCTGATGGCCAGGATTCTCTCCACCCCTTCAATCCTCTCCTTCTGATCCTCAGAGCAGAGTAGTGTTTGGAGGATGACTTCACTGTGGGCATACCAAGCAGATCTTCTCACAGTTGGCATCACAATATCCAGCACCTCCTTTCTCTGGGACTTGAGGCAGTCCAGCTGAAAGAGGATGTGCCTAGGCCCTTCGATCCAGGAGTGCTTGACCTTCACGTTGAACCAACATGGGTAATACACTCCAATGATGAATTTCACAATGAATTGCAGAATCTTCAGGTTCTTTCCTTTAAGTCCGTGCTTTGACACACAGAGCCTGAGAAGTCTGTTCGCTGTGGTGAGCCAGCGGCTGTGGTTTACTGGTCCTATCTCTAACAGAGCCAGCCCTGCAGGAAGTACTCCATCCCTGACTGCACAGACAATTTTATAGCCATAGTATTGATCAGTTGAGAGATCTTGAATGACCTTGTCAGGAAGCTTGATCAGTGGAGGGCCAACAGAGATTCGGGTGAAGTTTGGATTGATATCAAAGTCTGTAGCAGAATCAAGGAGCTTTCCTATTGGCCCGGATAATTTTTTGTCTGACAGAGTAGGGCCATCAAGGTCAACAATGAGATGGCGCAGGGGAAGTTCAACAGTGTGCAGGTTGCACACCAACCAGACCAGCTTTCTCCCCAGGTGCAGCTCCAGCTTCCGCATTACTCCAGCTTTCACACCAGTGTTGACATTTGTTGAGTCTCCTCCAATGGCCAACAAGGTCTTATCATAACCCCTCTCTTTCAGCCAGGCAAACAGGACCTTAGCAATCTTCTCCGCATGTGACTCCTCTTTAGTTGCTTTCTCTGGGGTAAAGTGGAACAGATAGTAGCTGCCAGGCTCACTAACAACACTATAGTGTTCTTCCTTGATCTTTGCGGGAAAAGATTGGTCACTGCCCTCAGCTTCCATCATCACATTGGTCACTGCCCTCAGCTTCCATCATCACATTGGTCAGGTCAATCCGCCCATCAAAGAGGATGCAAGAGATCCCCCCCTCCTCCCTGCACTTCTTCTCGAACTGTTCCCCCAGCTCTCTCATCAACTTTTCCTGTGCTCTCTTGACCTTGCTCTTATCAATCACTTTACTTGTATTGTCTTCTGTGATGATTCCTGCGTCAATCAGAGCTGCTGTTGCTATCGCTGCAGTTGGCCTCAGCCCTATGCCATACCTTACACTAGCAAGGGCAATGTTTTGAATCTCATCATAACAGAATAATACTCACATGTGAACAGTAACAAAAAAAATATCAGTAGATAATCACTAAATCTATCCCCTCACTGCAAGCCGAGGTGGTAAAATAGCTTCATAAATCATGAGTCACTTCAAATATTTCACAAAACGTTTTAGAATGTTCTGAAACCTTACATTCTAGCCTCTGAGAAAGGTGGCTCAGAAAATGGCCTTATGCGCGCCAGAAAACCGTCAAAATATTTCATATACCAAACTGTATGATAATTACAATTAAGTGGAATGGCACACCTTTTTATTTGAGTATTTAAATATTATTATTATTATATGAATTACATTATATGTGTTTATATGAATTAGTTAGAACAATGCTCTATGAGAGATAACGTGAGCAGCCATGATAGAAAACGTGAGAAGACATATTCTGGGGTAACTACAATAGTAAAATAATCAACAATTTAATAATAATCAACTGCAAAATGATGTAGGTTAGGGTTATCAGAATTAAATATTTTCTTCAGAATTGTGTTCTATACACCAAAATATGTCATTTGAACACCCCTCTCCATTGATTTTAAAAAAAATGCATAGTATGACCCGCCCTACTCTGTCAGGGACTTAGCCAGGAATGTCCCAAGGGGGGGGGGGGAACTTGAACTACGTTCATCAGGTTCCGTGGTGAATCGGGCGAGCCCATACAGTTAGGGCAGGGTTTCTTAACTTCTTCATGCACCTTAACTTTTCATGCACATTAAACATTCATTGTTACGTTTGATAAAATAAATTGCTTTTTATGAGGCAGGAGGGGTCAAGGGCTTCACTATAGTGCTCGCGAGCAAAGTTTTAGGTGTTGGTGGAGAGCACTGTAGTGACTGTACACAACTTAAAGAGCACTTTGGTGCTCGCGAGCACCAGGTTAAGAATCCCTGAGTTAGAGGGTCTGGGGGAGAGCTGGAAGTTCCCTCAGCGGGGTCCCGGGCGCAGCTCCGTAAGCCAAAACATGTTAAGCTTATTTTGTATAAAAACTGTCTGAAAATGTCAGTGCAACTGCCATTTTTGAACAGCCACTATACAGCCATCCACATGAAATATGTACTCTTTTCAACAAAAGTTTGGATAGGACAGTCACATGGGTGCAGTCTAAGCTATATTATGATGTAATTACTTGTATTTTCTGAAATTTGAAATCAGGTATTGATCCTATAGTTTTCATATTTAACAAAGAAAGTAACTATTTTATTCACACATTTATTGATTTCATGCATACAATTATTTAGTGTATACACGTTTAACAGTATAACATATCTATGAATCACGAAATCATTAGAAGAGATCCAAATGAAATTCTCACATATACTGTAAGGCAAGTCAAACAGATGCAGAAACAGCCACATCAGTTGAGACAGAAGAAACGCACATCTGTTTAACATGTATAAAATTTTAAACAGGATAATATAATCTCATGGAAAAATAATTTAGGGGCTACTTGACAAAAAAATATGTACTTTATCAAATAGGCAATTACTTTACTAAATCAAAATCGAATACTTTCGTAAATACGCAATTTACATATAGGTACACCACAAAATCGCATTACCACCCACCGTCCCTTTTATTCCAGTAACAAATTGAGTTGTCTCGCCTTTTTTCTCGCAAATCTATCCAATATTTCGGACGCATCATCTAGAGTTAGCTTGTCTCTCTCCATGGCGATTAAAGCTAACCCTGTCAGACCATCTTCACTCATTCTATTTCGTAGCCATGTCTTCAACCTGCGAAGGTTTGAAAATGACACTCGTCACACTGTACTATGCTGCGGTGCATGCAAAACTAACTGACGCTGAGCTGTGTTCAGTTTTACCGCCCTTCATATTTCAGTGGTTCAGTACGATACGTGTTTAAAAAAAACGAGCAAAATATCGCTTAACTAACATTTAGGGTGTCCCAAAAAAAACTCTATACTCTTTATAGCATCATATATTTTATAATTTAAAAAAAACCAAACAATATATTGTTATAGCAATTGCCAATGAAAGGTAAATTAGTAATCTAAGTGATCAAAATGTTATAGCGAGTTGTTTGCATATAAAATTTAATTAACTACGACAAGTGCTCAAAGTGTTCTCCGGCTGCACTTTCAATACAACAAAATCGTGTGGTCTGATGAAGCTACCTTCAAGCTGAATGGCACAGTAAATCGACACAACTGCAGGTACTGGTCACTTGATAATCCACACGTTTATGTGGATAAACATGTTAATTTACCAGGATTAACAGCATGGTGTGGTTTATCATCCAGGGGTTTGGTTGGACCATTTTTCTTTAATGGGACAGTTACCGGTGCCGCATATCTCGACATGCTGCGGACAGAAATTATACCTGCAGTTCGGAAGTTGTTTGGAAACGACGACTTTTACTTTCAACAAGATGGAGCCCCCCCTCATTATCATTGTGATGTCAGAAGGTACCTCGATGAAACGTTGCCTAACCGTCGGATAGGACGAAGAGGAAGCGTTGAGTATCCTCCACGTTCACCGGACTTGACTTCACTTAATTTTTACTTGTGGGGCTACCTGAAGAATGCAGTTTGTGGTACAAGACCCGCAACACTCGAACACCTTAAGGATGCAATTAGGGAAAAGTGCGGGACCATCACAGCATCCACATTAGTCCATGTCTGCGAATCAGTTAGTCGACGCATTCAAACGTGCATTCATGCCGCCGGAGAACATTTTGAGCACTTGGCGTAGTCAATTAAATTTTATATGCAAACAACTCGCTATAACATTTTGATCACTTAGATTACTAATTTACCTTTCATTGGCAATTGCTATAATAATATAGTTTGGTTTTTTTTTAAATTCTAAAATATATGATGCTATAAAGAATATATAGTTTTTTTGGGACACCCTGTAATATATATATATATATATATATATGTATATATATATATATATACACACACACACACTCCTTCCATAGATACCAAATTGTTAAAAGTTATAGTTTGGCAATGAACCTTGGTTGTAATTACCGCAGATTTTTTCCTGGACTTTCCAAGGGGGGGCAACCGCCTCCGTCGCCCCCCCACCCTACTTGGCTACGTCCCTGGTCTCTGTGGGCATGCTAATTGTAGAGCTTTTTTATATATTCTCCACTTTCCTGTAAAATTTCCTTGGCTACTTTTCCAGGGTCAAGGTATTTTCTTCAACCTTTTTCCGTACCTGCCTCTGGCAGGGAGGGAGCAAAGGGTTTGGAGAGAGCCTTATACTTTTCTATCCAGTTTTCTACTACTGCTAGAATAGTTGAAAGAAAAATAAACTTGTTTCATAACAGGAACCTCCCAGAGTGGACCGGAAGGTCTTTGAGGCTTCCTCTTGTCCTTGTAACTCTCTCTCTCTCTCTCTCTGGAAAAGTGTGCAGTATGTCGGAAAGGTTTGCTGCCATGTTTGCTTTTATGTACTCAGAAATTCAGCATTAGATTTCAATGTCAATTCTGTTCTTATTTTTTATTGCATTCGCACATGGGTATACAACAGTCCTCCCCAACCTCGGGTCGCAACCCAAATCAGGGTCGTGGGGTTCCTCAAGTAGGGTCGCGGAGGGTCGCTATATTCACTATTTTTTAATTAAGTTTATATTTATATATATATATATATTGAATTTTATCATAAACTTGACGGTCGGACGGTCCTGTTGGTGGCCAATTTAGGGTCGCAGGAAAAAAAGGTTGGAAACCACTGGTATACAATGTCTAAAAACTTAAAACATAAACAACATCCTGCCAAATCGCAAAATATAAAGCAGTAAATCTATTTTCAAATTTCAAAAATCATAGAACGAATATTAGCCTTGAATATACTGAGAAAAGCTAATGATGTTAAATGTGATACTACAAAACTATTAACCAAGTAAACTCTGTTGCAGGAGACAAAGAAAAGCTATTTTTATATTTGTATTATCACTCGCAGAAAAGGTACTTTAATAATGAAGGATCATCCAAACAGTTAAAGGCAGGTACATTAGTCAAAATCCCCATAAGATCATATCGTCACTCACTCCAGTAGTAGTAGTTCTGATTTGACATTTATTCATTTAATTTTTTCATGAAACTAAATTATATACTTTGTTTTCGATAGGAAGAATGTTTGCCGACACGAAAAGCCTATCGGTAGTGTTGCCGCTTTTGGAGGGGGAATCAAATTGCATTTTTCTGAACCAGTTGTCCCGTACAATGAAAAAGATAAGAGTCCAAAAGAATTGATAATGTGCGTGGTGAATCAAAGAAATGGAGTCGTGATATTTTATCATGTAAGTAAAATATTACGGTAATTACAAAATAGAACTCGACTTCATAACGTGACTTTGAAATAATACGTGAATAAAGAATATTTCAAGGTAGAAAATAGTTTTATAGTTGGGAAACAGGTTGGCGTTTAATTACTCTGATTCAGCTCTCACTTTTTAAAAAGTTATATTTTTTATGTACTTCAGAACTGATTTTTTATATAGAATGTCATCTGTGGTCAGGGCCGGATTAAGACTGTGAGGGGCCTAAGGCTAATAAGAGGGAAAGACCTATACTATATATTGTATATAATTCTTAAAATCTTCAAACAAATAGAAATGTATATTTATCCAAATTTAACAACTAACAAAAATCAAAGCTACAGTATATACATATAACCTCCCCAGCAAAAACAGCATACAATTCAAATAGAGAATGATTTCTTCCTTCCTGGCTTTAAAATGTGATATCAAACAAAACGTTCCCCCTTCTTCGACATGCTGAATGATCATTACACGAGGCCCAAATTCCCAAAGTCTGAAAAACAATTTCGGAAGCAGATTAACTTTTTGAAGCCAATCATACAAAAATGGCTGAAAATCATATATATATATATATATATATATATATATATATATATATATATTGACAATAATACACCATCAGATATAATGACATACGAGTATAAAAAAAACTTAAGTAAAACTGAAAAAAAACTTATTTTTCACCTCTGAAGATATAATTATGCAGTTATATATGGTATTACTTAACCAACCTTGTGACAAAGATTTAGGATTTAGGACCTAAAAAATATGAGGGCCTAAGACTACAGCCTTATTAACCTAATGGTTAATCCGGCCCTGTCTGTGGTGGAGTAACAGAAGTTAGTATATTCGTGTTTGAAAGCTAATTTCTCTATTCTGATATTATTTTTCTATTTAGCATAATTGTATCTTGTTGTGAATTTCTTTACTTATTTTCGTCCTAGGAATTTCCTTTGTTTGAACTCTACGCAGTGTGGTTAGATCTACATCGTCATTTAATGAACTTGTCACCGGAAAGAATAGTCATCTTACACATTCAAGGCAACTCCATTTATGGAATGAGGAATGCGACGGAGGTTATAACGTCCTTTGGTTCAGTATTTGTGGAACATCTAAATTTAAACTCAACTTGGACGTGGGCTTTTATCTCTGGAGGGAAAACCTTATTTGAAAAGTTAGTTGATAATTTAAAGAAGGAAGGAAATCGACTCGCATCATCGCATTTAATGATTCCTCTTTCGAATGTTAATAATCCCGAATTCCAAAACAAATTAGAAGAAGAAAGATGGAAATTTTGCGCTAATTATGGAGTTATGGGAGATCTTTGCGATGAAAATGAGTCTGCTGACCTCGATAGAAACTCTTTAAAATTACGTGAAAACCCATTATTAAAATCTATACCAGTGATCATTACTGCGGGCAGTAGGACATCCTACCTATATCAAAGTCTAAAATCCTATTTTAAATCAACAGGTGTTGTAAAAGATAATTTTCACGTTATGCTTGGAACTAACTCCACTCCAACAATTACTCTATTGAAATTACTAAATATTAGCTACACTTACATACCTCCTTCTCAGAATGGAAAAAGAAATTTTTCTCCGTTCTTTTACTACAGAGAAGTTTATAGTTACGTTGTCCGCAATTATAAAAGTGCTCTTTACGCCATATTCCTTGAGGAAGATGTTGAAGTTTCCCATGATTTTTTCTCGTACATTGGACAGACGGTACATCTTCTTCGTCAGGATCCCACTTTGTACTGCATTACCGGTCACTCAACAGTTGGATTGAAGCATATTGCTCACGATGAAACTGTGCTTCTGAGAGCAGACGTTCAAGTGGGTTGGGGATACGCTGTGACTATTTCTTATGTTCAGGAGGTATTGCTTCGATGGCCAACGGAGAATATTGCGGATGACTTAGTTTATGATGGCTGGATGTACAAATACATTAAAGGAGAAAGAGAATGTGTTGTGCCCGAAGTAAGTCGAACTTTTCACTTTGGTGTTGGATTAAACACTGTTTTTTGGCTTGCAGAAATCAGTTTCTTTTCCACGCCTTTGTCAATGTCCACAAATGAAATAAAATTCAAGGATGTCGATCGATTGAAGTTATCTTTGTGGAAGAAAGATCTTCGAAGAAAAATATCGAAAGCAATTCCAACCAGAGCGAATCCATGCCGAGAAAATTATCTTAAAACCATTTTTCCAGGTTCTTACGTTATGTATTATAATTATAGCAATGCAGATAAAACTACTCATTTTAATTTTGGTACAATTGCAAATTGTTTTGAAGCATGGATTTATTCGATCCAAGGCCAGCATGACTTCGTAGCTACCATCAAAGTATCCCCTAAAACTACATTTTATTTAGTTGGAGACCCACAGTCTTCTTTCGCGTATTTACGCCCAAAAAATTACACTGTAATTGATCTTCGAGATGAGCCTTTATACGAGAGAGATGAATACGTAAGAATGTATAATTACAGACATGGTTTACACTATCTGAAATTCAGAATCTTTTCAACTGTAAACATAATGAAACTTTTTACCCGAAACATATTAAATTCTTAAATTATGTTTAGCTCTCGATATAAAACGTTACTCTCGTTATGTATTTTTTGTTTTCAGTTTGAATAAAATTTTCTTTCTTTGATTTGGAAACGTTTCAATGTATGTTGTAGAATTTAATCCACTTCTGCTGAGAATAATATTTGTACAACTCCCCAAATAAATAGTTTAACTTTTAAATTCATTGACCTCTCCAGAGAACTTTCAGTTTTAGAGTTGCTGACTGACAGGGATTCGGAAAGTGGGAAACGTAATGTGTCTAAATCATATTGTTGGTTATCATTAAAAGCGAGAAACAAACAAAAGTTTGTTTACTCAGAAGGTTAAGGCTCATTTCTCGGATACAATAGCTGAAAATGTTTGATACTGTATAAATTCAACTCATTTTCCCTCCCTCCCAAAGGAGAATCAAAACAGATCAACCACTCAAGCAATATCAACTCTACAGGGAGTAGAGAATAGACAAGACTGTTTGTTCCTTTCATTTTATTTATGTATTTCCTTGCGAGTGTATTCGGTACGCAATCTTAACTAGAAAAGCGTCAAGAAGGAAAAGCTAACCGAGTTTAAGCAGACTTTAGCATCTCAGCCAGTGGTGGGCACGCGCAACGATTTTTGTAGCGCCGCAGCCGCAACCGCAACTCTGCTGAAATAGTTGCGCCGCACGCGCAAGCGCAACCCTTTTCAAAAAGTTGCGCCGCAAGCGCAAGCGCAACCAAAAATGTTGCGCCGCAAGTTGCGCCGCAACTTTTTGCGGCACAACTGCCCACCTTTGCATTTCACGAACTATAGAAATTAAAACAACATACTAATGTTCTAATATATTTTACTTACACACACACACGCACACACACACGTGTGCATCTCTGCATAAGCAGGGTACCGACTGTTTTAAATACATATGTCGCAAGAACGCATTCATCTAACCTAATCTTAGTTCTAACGAACCAAAAAAGGGCGTGATAAGTGTTTCGGGCGCAACTGAGCGCTCGAAGGGTGTTTTATTTTATAATTAAATAGTGAGGTACTCGCTAGTCTAGCCTTACCTAACCTGACCAAACGCTAACTAACTTAACCTGATTAGGAGCAATATATTTTTTTCCGAAGTAAGTTTCTAGATTTTTTATATAATTTTTAATGTTCCGAGGTACCAAAAATGCTACCTCACAAAACATAACACTTCATCTGTGAATTCACACACATTTGACCTCACTTATGCCCAGTTGCCTTTGCGCGCGCGCCACACCAAAAAAGTTCCAAATTTTAGCTGTAATAAAGGGTGACTTATAAAAATGGGTTATGTTGCATTTTTAAAAATGCAGAAAATGCGAAATCTGAATTGGTGAATAAAATGTTTCGTTCACTTTAATAATTAATTATAGTGAAACGCCGAAAACATTTTATATTGTTATGTACTGTATTAGAAAACAAAGTTTAATATCTAAAACAATGATGTTCAATTATGTATTTTTACAGGATCGTTTTGCGTTTGTAAATTTACACTGTTACTATGTGACTGTTTAAACTCCCTTAACATACTGGATAGCTTGTTTCATCTTACTACTGTAGTTCAATACATCATTTGTACAGCAGTGCATCATTGTATTTTGTGTTCTACAAAATGTTGAAATACCTAATTATTCTCGGGGGAGGGGGCCATGGGCCCGAGCTCCGAATCTTTTAAGTACCAAGCGACGCCTCTGCATGTGGGTCTTGCATACTATCAGAAACAACAGCACGGCATTTAATTTGCAACTTTTGTTTAAATTTAACTTCTTTCGACGAAAGCTTGGAAGTCCAAGAGCGGTAGAACTCTCTTTTCATTAGACTCATTTTTTGTTTAAAGCTTAAACCTCATACATTTTGGGATGTAATTATAACTTTTACATATTGAAATAAATCGAAGATTCAGTTTCACCTTCTTCAGTTTCTTGAAAACTGCGGAGCCAGTACAGCACACCTAACCTCTCAGAAGCTGTTTTGGAAAGAGAGTATATGTGATCTTTCAAAGAAAGATCACGAGAAAAGGAAACACCAAGAATGTTAAGAAAAGAAGAAGGATTGAGCTGTGTACTGTTGAAGGTAAGTGGATAATGGTGTGGAAGATTGTGACGAGTAGACAGATAGATGTTGGATGGCGAGGGATAGCATTAGAACAAGTAAAGTTAAACCAAGAGTTTTTTGCCCCCCCAGTAGTAAGGGAAGAATACGGAATGTACGTCTCCATGGCGGAGAGAATCACCTCCATGATGCGTTCAGCACACCCGGAAGGGCCCCAGCCACGGAAGCAGTAATTATTCGATGGGAAATCACAGAAGTACTGCCTGAAGACCTCCCAATCAGCGGCGCCAAAGTGCTAAAGGCATCTCCTCTTGGGAGGATCCAAAGGCCGAATTGAAGCGAGACGACAGGAAATAGATATAAGATTGTGGTCGGAGGAGCCCAACGGAGAAAAAGTTTCACAGAGTCAAAAGAAGGATGAGAGGTGAGAAATCAATCCAGAATGTTGGGCCTATCTCCAAGGCGATCGGGGATACGTGCAGGGTGCTGTAGAATCTGATCTATGTCATTCAAGATTGAAAAGTTGTAAGCTAGTTTACCATGGATGTTAGTGAAATGGGAGGAAAGCCAAAGGTGGTGGTGAACACTGAAATCTCCTAAAATAGAGTTTTCAGTAATGGGAGAGTGGGATAGAATGTATTCCACTTTGGAAATGAGGTAATCAAAGAATTTTAGATAGTCAGTAGAATTAGGAGAAAGGGAGACAGCGCAGATGTATTTAGTTTGAGATTGGCAAGTAGGCCGTAGCCAGAGGGTATAGAATTCGGAAGATTTGTGTTTTAGTAACTTATTCGAATAGCATCACTTAAAAGAATAAGAAAATTTTAGACTTGCCCAAAATGGAGAGGGGTGTTTCGAACACCCCGAACCTCTCTTGGAATGCACTATATATTCATTGCTTTGCCCACTTTAACGAATTAGTCTTCAAAGACGCAGTATCTTTTTCCTTGATGGTTGCCGATGCTCAAGATTTCCATAAAGAAATTTATGTCCTTTCATACCCTGTATGACAGATGTAAAACTCCAAAAAGTCTTTCTATTCGAAAATATTCTAAAGGAAATGACAGATAACCCAGAAAACACCCAAGGTATTTTAAAGATAAGAAATTTGTCAGAGACTAGACGGACTACAAAAGGTGCTGCTGCACAAGTGGTTTATAAAGAAAAATCGCGAGCTGCGGAGACCTTGAAAAAGTTGTTTGTTCACACAAGTGTTACGCCTAAATGCCGAGGAAAATCAAAGGGTGGTTGCGAAATATCAATTCCCTTCGAGAAATGTTCAAGCGTGTTTCCTTGAACGAACTGGCCTATCTGCTAGAGAGGAATTCAAAGCAATCGCAAAGTGCATCCGTAATAGCAGAAAAGGCAACTGCCTGTGTTGACAAACTTCATATTTGCTTTCAGGAACGTCGTTCAGATGAAGAGTTCAAGCGTCTCTTGGGCAGAGCAAAAAATCTAACTGGAACAACAAGCGAAGAAGTTGGCGTGCAACAAGGTGTCGAACAACCCAATTATATGACGGACTATATTGGTTATTCAAAATCACCAATGGAGGCGACTAGCCTAAGTGAGAAAGTAGAATTTTCACGGCGAGATCCTGAAAAGTCTAAAGGACCTTTCGAGTATTATACAGGGTGTTCTAAAATTACTTAATAAACGTTTATGCGAACGCAATATCTTAACAAAAATTATGCAATATTTAACAGTTTTATTTCAAATAGAACAACAACAATGAAAACAACAATAATTGTTTATTTTGATGCTCAAAGTATTTTCTATCAACTTGAACACATTGTTCACAACGTTCAACTACTGATCGTCAGACATATAAAAGTTTACTAGGTAATTTTAGAACACCCTTTAGATTTAGAAGAACTATCGAATGAGATAACAGAGATGCCTATTCATATTAAACTCTACAACAAAGAAATCTCTATTCCTCTTGGAAGGGTTACAAAAGTTTCAACAATCTGTGACGTTTTGGATAAGAAACAAACCTCTAAAATGTCTTCCTGAAGTAAATAAGTGACTAAAGCGATACAATTCTATACCACCTGGATCAGCTTCAGCGGAAAGAAGTTTTAGTGCAATATGTCGTCCCATCAAGTCATGGCTACAATCCATTGTGTCAGCAAACGGCTTAAACAACAATGTTTAATACTACTAAAAAAAAAAACACATCGACCAGGTTTGCACAATGAAAATTGCTAAAGAGTTCACTGAAGTTAATGAACAACGTCGTAAATACTTTGGAAATTTCAACGATAAATAAAAGAAGTCACTTGACTGAAGGTTATACATACTTAAACATGAAACAAGGTATATGTCTATATGAGGATATAAGACGCTATTGTTTTGTTACTACTATGATTTTATTGCCTGGTTGGAACTTTATCACAATAAGAACTACAGGGTGATTCAAAAGTCAGGTTACATAGGGAAATACTGTATTATGTAATGATACAAGGGAATAGTCACATCACATGTTCGATATGGCCACCGTTAACGGCAATGCACTTGTGCAGCCAGCTAGGAATATCGCATCAATGCGCTCCTCCTTCGATAACATCTCATAACTCATTTACCTGCAAAGAAACAGAAAAGCCCTATGTAACCTGATTTTTGAATCACCCTATATGGTGTCTGTATGTGTCTAAATAATCGTCTCTGAAACAAACTGAAACGAATTGTTCATAATTCACAAATTTTTTGCGGATTTTTTACCCTCAACATATTATAGGTAATGATATTATGTTACAAGGTGCATCAATAAATAAAAGTTTAAGGAACATATTTAATTACTTAATAGATCTTGCATATTAGAATCTTAAAATGAGACGCACTTATATTGCTATGTTTATGACTCTTATTGTCATTTTTTAAATGATTATATAGGCTTTACAAAAGTGCCCTTTTGAAACAGCTGCCTCCGCCGCCCCAAATTGATTCCGAGGCCCCTGCAGCAGCAACAGCACACATACAAACCGTACACTAGATAGCACCGTTGTATAAACAAGCTAATAATATATTTGTGCCGATTGTATATCAACAGTTACAGTAGGATCGGCGCAAAATGGTAGAGTGCAACTGAAATGTTGATCAATGTTGCAACGGGGGGTTATGCAAGAAGGGTGGGCTAACCCCCCAAGTTGCATGAAGGAGGAAGCTTTGGGGAGAGAAGGGAGGATGACCTCCTCCCAAAGGGGTGACCCTGACCTCTTTGGGGGAGGAGTTTGGACGGCCTCACCCCCCAAAAGGGTATACCTACAGTAATCTAAGAGAGAGAAAGGAGGAGGAGAGTCTTTGAGGGAGAAGTGGGATGGCCTCACCTCCAAAAGGGGTATCCTAACCTAAGAAGGTAAACCTTAAACTAAGGAGAGAGAAGAGAACACGTTTTCACCTGGACCACCAGGCGCATAACGCGAGCGCAGGGTACCAACATGTTATATAGAAGGTCGGGAGTTGCCAGAGAGCACTATTTATTTATATTTATTTGCCAGATATTTATTTTAATTATTTATTTATTAAAGGTAAAAGAGAGATGCTCTCAATGCTTAAAGGGGGTTGTCAGTTATTGAATTTATTTATTTATATATGGAACGGTTGTCAGTTATTGAATTTATTTATTTATTTATATATAGAGGGTTGCCAGATGTTTATTTTAATTATTTATTTATTAAAAGTAAGAGAGAGATGCTCTCAATGCTTAGAGGGGGTTGCCAGATACCACTATATAATTTAATTATTTATTTATTATAGGCAAGAGAGAGGGAAATGTTCTCCTTAATTGGTTTAGCAAAAGTATTAAATAAAACACCAATACATTATTTTTGTTTATTTAGACGCAAAACGAATCCCAATTATTTAATCAAAAATTAATAATATAAGAAATACACTGGACTCTTTATATTGTACATTAATATTTAAAATAAAAACTGCAAGTCCGTACATTAATTAAATCAGCCTGATTGAAGACGTGAAACAAAGACTTTATAATATATATGACGTAAAACAAATAATTTTTTCAGTAATAATAAATAAGTAAAATTACATTCATTAATTAACCTTCATACTTTTATTAAGCTAATTTAAATTATGTATTGATAATGGAAACGTGAATAAAATTTTTTTTTTTTAAATTAAGAATCATACTGAATAATTATTTAAAAATTAAAAATTTTAGTTCATACAGCATTTTAAATCTCTAAACTTGACAGCTTCGTACAAAGATTAGACGATAATGAAAAAAGACGCAACTGGCAACTAATCTCGATGTGTCATTTAATGATTCCTGCTACCAAGGTAAGCAATGCAAATATTAAAATGCATACAACACAAACAGTTTGATGACAAAAAAGAAAAGAAAAAAATACTCTATTCTAAATAGCGCATCCGATGTTTTAAGCAATACAATTAAACCTATTGCCGTAAGAGGTTTATATAAAAAAATTGTAACAATAACACTTCTTTTCGTTGTAAGGGACATCACATAATTTCACTATCTGATGTCTTTATACTATTTTTCAACGGCATGGTTTCGGTCTCGTTGTGTCACGGTATTTGATTTTTCTACTTCGCCTTTCTTCTGTTCCTTATCCCCACTTTCCTCTAGAAAACAAATATACAATCCAAATAGTTCATCTTATACACACTTTAAACGATATATATATATATATATATATATATATATATATATATATATATATACTGTGTGTGTGTGTGTGTGTATATATACACTATATGATCAAAAGTATTCGGACACCCCGGAAAATCCGCATTTCTGCAAATATCACCTTCGCCGAAAGGTATGCTGGGAAAAAGCGTGGCGAAACTATAATGCTGAGGTGTTCTGTTAAGTTATCAGTAACTGTTGTGAAGCCATGCCGCGCGGACGTGAACTCTCCGAGTTCCAACGTGGACTCGTCATCGGATGTTATTTAAGTAACGTTTCTATACGAAACATTGCAGCCAAACAGGATATACCAAAGTCGACTGTAGCGGATGTTATCATGAGATGGAAGCACGACGGTGCAACTAACGCGAAAAAACGTTCGACCACGCAAACTGACGGAACGTGATAGAAGAAGTCTGGTACGACATGTCAAGAAGTCCCGCACGTCCTCTGCCGCTTCCATCGCTGAGGAGGTAGGAAGAGCATCCGGTACCTCCGTTAGTACTGTAACTATACGCAGAGAGATGCACAGACTCGGTTATTATGGTAGAGCAGCTGTACACAAGCCACTGATTACAAAAGTTAATGCCACGCGTCGTTTGGCCTGGTGTGTCTCCCGTCGTTCCTGGACCGTGGATGACTGGAAAACTGTTCTTTGGAGCGACGAGTCGCGGTATTCACTCTTCCAGTCTGATGGGCGTGTTTGGGTGTGGTGACAGCCCGGAGAACGGCTTCTTCCTGACTGTGTACGTCCAACGGTGAAGTTCGGTGGAGGGTCCATCATGGTATGGGGTTGTTTTTCCTGGCTAGGGCTCGGCCAGTTGGTTGTTATACCCACTACCATGAACGCTGACGTTTATCTCGACGTTCTGGACAATTCGGCCCTCCCTACACTGTGGCAATACTACGGAGATGGCCATTGTTTGTTTCAACAGGATCGAGCTCCCTGCCATACTGCAAGGCGTGTGCAGGACTGGTTTCGTGAAAATAAGGTGGATTTGTTAGACTGGCCTGCTCAGAGCCCCGATCTCAACCCAATCGAGCACATGTGGGACGAACTGGAGCGACGGATACGAAACCGCACACCACGCCTGGCTTCACTTGCATCTCTTGCATCAGCTCTGCAAGAGGAATGGCGAGCCATTCCTGCACAGACTTACCGAAAACTGGTGGAAAGTATGCCTCGACGTGTTGACGCTGTAATAAAAGCAAAGGGTGGACCTACTGGTTACTAAATGCCATAATAAGACCATTTTTCCCAAAACCATGCGGTGTCCGAATACTTTTGATCATATAGTGTATATATATATATATATATATATATATATATATTCTTAAATAATAATAATTGTACAGGAGAAATCTATATACACATTTATATTATTATCCTACATTTTTTATAAAGAAAATTCAGCGAAATCAAAGTAAAGGCAAAGAAGAGGAAGCACGAAAGCAGAAAGCAAGCAAACAAACAATGTGAAACAATGTGAAACAAAGATGTGAAACTTTTTACCAATGAAATAAATGAATCGTAGAAGAAAATCGTATTTTTATAGGTCTAATTTTTCATACTCGAAAAAGTCCGTCTGTAAAGACAGTTACTTCTCGTTCACTCATTCCTCCAAAGATCGGATTCTTATGTATGAGGGAGTAAGGAATTAAATGATAAAATAACATTTAGAAGAACGAGTAACTAGTTCATTACAGATTATTTCCATGTTAAAGAAAAAACCAAGCGACTTCTAAAATTTCTCTCATTACTAATTAGTAATTTTTTAAACGTTTCATAAATTTAGGGTTATTAATAACTTCAGCTTACTACAGTAATCCCCCCTGGCCCATCCTTCATGCATTAAAAAAGTTCTGCTTTACTTTACTCGCAGTTCTTTAGTCATTTGTTTTTTATTTTTCAAACTATTTCAGTTAAAATTAATTCTCGATAAACTACGGCACGGTGCGCATGTCAGATGAATGCGGGCCATTGCGGCGCCTGGGTTGGGTTGGGTCTGCCCCTCGCCCTGTTACTACTCGATGATTTTTAACGAGTGTAGAACCGAAATCATATTGGTTTTTTTAATATAGTATTTGCGTTTTTAAGATAATCAAATAAATAATTCGTACTTTCATGTTAGTATACTAAAAGTGACGATAAACATTATAAATATTCAATGAGAATAATATTATTTTTTACCTTAATAACTTCCCTATAAATCGGAAGACACGAATTGCCTTCAAAAAACTAAAAAATAACTTCTCTTTTTATTCCAAGAAACGATAATTCACGTTTTCAGTAAAAGTAAATCTCGATACCCCCCCCCCCCCACACACACACACTATCAGGAATGGTCAAAAGCGAATATTCGAATTGTCCTACATTAGAATTAGATCAGTTTGCATAGCCTGGAGACAAATCTTTTACATCTGAGTGTTCATTTCTCTCTCTCTCTCTCTCTCTCTCTCTCCTCTTCTCTCTCTCTCTCTCTATATATATATATATATATATATATATATATATATGTCAACGGTGGCCAAACCCCGGCTCGCGAGCCGCATGCGGCTCTCGAGGTTGTTAACTGCTGCTCGCGAGACAATTTTGTTTTTTATTGTATTTATCATAAAAGACAAAATTCATAATACAAATATACATTTTTTTCACATAATAAAAAAAACAGGCACTAAGCGGGATAATTACGTAATTAACACCAACCGCCACTCACCAGTGTCCAGTACCCTTCGAGCTACCCTGCAAGCCGTGTGTAGTAACGAGTGAGTGTGTTTTAAAATTGGCTTCTTAGATCAAATAGTGGCTATTTTTCTCAGCTATACAAGTGAAAGTTATACAACCCCTTAGTTGATTAAAATGACTGAGCAGACAAAGTGTAAGAAACGGAAAAATGAAGAAGAAAATATAATTTTTAAACAGGAGTGAGAGGAGAGCTTTGCCTTTACTGTTAAGGGTGGGAAACCTGTGTGTCTTATCTGCCACGTGGCACTCAATCACTTTAAAGCCAGTAACTTAAAGCGTCATCATGAAACTAACCATAAAAATTTTATTACGGAATTTCCTCCCAAATCAGAATTGCGGAAGACTAAGTTAACAATATTGAAATCTAGCCTAGTTGCCTAACAAACTGTACTTTCATCATTGTGTAAGACAGCTGACTTAACTACTGAAGCTAGTTTTGTTATGGCATGGAATATTGCTCGTGTTCAACTTCCCTACAGTAGTGGAGAATTTGTGAAGAAGAATATTGCCGATGTTACTGCAATTCTCGCTCCAGATAACACAAAGCTTCGAGAACAAATAGCAAATATTTCTATTTCCCGCCACACTACAGAGAGACGTATTTCCCAGATCAGTGCTGAAATTACTTGCTCGTTGCAGAGTGATTTGAAGAATTCTGTTGCATTCAGTTTGGCCCTCGATGAATCCACAGATATTAAAGATAACCCCCAACTGGCGATATTTGTTCGTTATGTTACTGGCGATGGAAATGTGAAAGAAGAACTCTTGGACTTAATGACCCTAAGAGAAACCACCAGAGGGGTTGACATTAAGAACGCACTTGACGAGGCATTATCAAATGCTCAAGTACCATTGAATAAACTTGTCAGTGTTGCAACAGATGGAGCACCAGCTATGGTAGGACAAAATGTAGGCCTAGTTGGGCTCTTGACACGCGATCCCAAGTATCCTGTGTCTCTTTATTCACTGTATCATTCACCGTGGTCATTTGGTAAGCAAGTACTTTAGGTATGACAGTGTTATGAAATGTGTTCTAGAAATTGTGAATTTCATTCGTTCAAATGCAAAAACGCACCGAGCGTTTAAAAATTTTATCGAGGAGCTGGTTCTTCAAGATAAGCCAGATGACCTTCCATTCTACTGTATTGTAAGGTGGTTATCAACTAGTAATCTCCTGAATAGGTTTGTTGCACTGTTGGAGCCTATCATTGATTTCTTGAAAGAAAAGGGAAAGTCATACCCACAACTAGAAGATTACGAATGGGTGCAGGATCTGATGTTTTTTGCTATGTAATACACCTTTAAAATCTAAATTTGGCACTTCAGGGAAAGGATAAGGTCATTTCTGACCTTACACAGACAGTTTTCAGTTTCCAAAATAAAATAAAGCTCTTCCAAAAAGATCTAGTAACAAAAAAATTTGACCACTTTCCCTACCTGAAAAACCGAGCAAACACTTTTCCTGATATTGAAATAAAAGAGAGTAAATTGGAGGAATATAAAGGTAAATTAGAAGGACTAAGTGATGATTTTCAGTTCAGGTTTGATTAACTAAAGAAGCTAAAACCATGCTTCAAATTTCTTGTAAATCCTTTCCTGATTGATGTCGTCAACGATGGCTGTCCTGTTACCACACCTTTTGTTACGGAAGCTGCTTCAATACAAACAGAACTTTTGGAGCTACAGGAGGATGTGGGTTTAAAGTTGATACATAAAAGATTATCTGCAGTTGAGTTTTGGAAGCAATTACCAGAGACAAAGTATCCTTCACCTCAGGAAAACCAGTTTCCGACTTATCTCAGTTTTTGGGACAACTTATTGTTGTGAAGCACTCTTCTCGGTAATGAAGTTTGTAAAGTCAAAACATCGTGCTGCCCTCACTAACGAACACCTGACTGAGCTTCTTCATACCGCCTTAACATCACATCAACCAGACTTTAAAGCATTAACAGCCAAAATGAAGACCCAAACTAAGCCTTCTACAAGCAGTAATTAAACAATTTAATAATGTGAATATAACTACTATATGTATATGTATATGTTTTTAATAATTAAATTCTTTTTAAAATATTTTGCGGCTCTCGTACATCTGAAAAACGTCGTATGTGGCTCTTGGGTCCAGGAAACTTGGCCACCCCTGGTATACACAATAGACACACGGGGGGCTTACGTTTGAATGTAATCTAATTTTTAACAGTGATTTCGAAATAAAGTCAATAATGTGTGTGTGTGTGTGTGTGTGCCGTCTTCAGTTTTTCGAGCATTAACTCTCTCTCTCTCTAACTGTGCTCTTCAATGCTAGGTCAATTAGAAACAAACTAATGGAATTTATAGCGCTTGTCAAAACTGAGAACTTTGATATCATCGGAATAACGGAATCCTGGATTCATTCTGAATCAAGGGATTTTGTAGGAGAATTTGAAATGGTAGGTTACAAAATGTTTCACAAAGATAGGAACGGAAGGGAAGGCGGCGGTGTACTTTTGTATGCTAGGGACTCCCTGCACCCGGTAAACAGTAATATCGTATCTGCTCATGAAATGTTGGGAATTGATCTAAACCTAAATAATAAAGTAGTGTAGCTACTTCTAGTATATAGACCACCTCACTACCCCGTTGATAAGGATATAGACTTGTATAACAAATTAAGCAGAATAGTGAATAATAAGATCAGTGTGATTTTGGTGATTTTAATTGTGGTAATGTAAATTGGGAAAACAAAACAGCTGATGCTGAGGCTCAAGACTGTTGGAATTTGCCGATGATAACTTATTAAGTCAATGGGTTGACGGGCCTACTAGGGGTAATAATAAACTAGACCTCATATTCACGAACGAAGATGACCTAGTCTCTAACCTGACTATTGGTGAAAATTTAAGTAACAGCGATCATAATTTGATTAGGTTTGACCTCAGGGTTCCAGTTAATACACGCGAAAAGACTCGTGAAAGACTGGATTTCTCGAGAGCAAATTTTGAAAGCTTCCGAAGTAGTTTAGACACACTTGAAGTTCTAATAAGTGAGGATGTCAATGTCACCTGGAGCTCATATAGGGATCAATTTAGAATATTACAGAACACTTTTATACCCACTAAAATGGTTTCCTTGTCAACAAAGTCACCGAAATGGTTTAACAACGAAATTAGGAGGGCTATTACGGGAAGAAATAGAGCCTACAAACTACTTAAGTCGCATTTCAACCACACTAATTCAGAAAACTATATAAACCTACGTAGGAGGGTTAAGTCCTTAATTAGATCAGCCAAACGTGATGAAGAAGCTAGAGTTGCCTCACTCTGTAAAGTTAACCCTAAAGAATTTTTTGCCCATGTTAATAGCAGAAAGCCAATTAAAAATTCTGTAGGCCCCTTAAAAGATAGAAATGGCGTACTGAAATTCGGTGATAAAGATATAGCTAATACGTTAAACGAGTTCTTCGTTACAGTCTTCACGGAGGAAGACACAATAGAAGTGCCAAGTCCTCGGATTACATATGACGGTGACCATCCCGTAGAGACCATAAGTTTTACGAGAAATGAGGTACAGCAATTAATTGATAAGATGAACAAATACAAATCACCTGGCCCCGACTTATTTCTTCCAAGGGTATTAAAAGAGGTTAGCCACAATGTTGTTGACGACTTAGTAACCATATTCAAACAATCAATCGAGTTAGGGAAAGTTCCAACCGACTGGAAGTTAGCAAATGTAACACCAATCTTTAAAAAGGGTGATAGGGAAAATCCTTGTAATTATCGCCCGATCAGTTTAACATCAGTTGTCGGCAAACTGTTGGAATCCATCATTACAAAACGTATTGTGTATCACCTTGAATCTAACAATCTAATTTTTTATTCTCAACATGGATTTAGGCGACATAGATCCTGTCTGACAAACCTGTTAGAGTTTTTCCATAATATGCATACACTGTACGATGCAAGTAGGGCAATAGATATAGTGTATCTCGACTTTCAAAAAGCCTTTGACAAAGTCCCTCACGCTAGATTGATAGCTAAAGTCAAAGGACTAGGAATCACCGGGCTCGTTTCCAACTGGATTGAGGATTGGTTAAAAGATAGAAAGCAGAGAGTGGTAATAAATGGAGTGGCTTCGGAGTGGGCGCCCGTCACCAGTGGTGTCCCACAGGGTTCCGTTCTGGGTCCTTTACTTTTTATCATCTATATTAACGATATAGACGTCGGGCTTCTAAGTGCAATCTCAAATTTGCAGACGATACGAAATTAGGAAGTAGTGTAGGTACTGAGGAGGGCGTAAGAACGCTTCAGAACGATCTTGACAGGTTGGGCGAATGGTCTGCTACTTGGCAGATGCCATTCAACTTGGACAAATGTAAGGTAATGCACATAGGTTATAAAAACCCGAAGACGATTACTCTCTCTTGGGAAGGAACTTGACTGAGACCGATCTAGAGAAAGACTTAGGAGTCTATATCAGCAACGATCTGAAACCGTCGAAGCACTGTGCAGAAGTCGAAAAGAGGGCCTTAAAATTATTAGGTTATATTAAAAGACAGTTCCAGTTTCGGAACAAGGAGACTGTAATGTCTTTATAATTCTCTAGTCAGACCTCAACTGGAATACTGTGCGCAGTTTTGGTCTCCATCCCTCAGGAAGGATATAGAAAGGTTAGAAAGAGTACAAGCAAGGGCTACAAAATTGATCCCTTCAATGAGAATGCAAAGCTACCAACGGAGATTGGAGCGCCTAAATCTGTTTAGCTTAGAGACGAGGAGGTTGCGGGGTCAGCTTATTCAAGTCTTCAAGATGCTCAAAGGAATAGACAGGGTAGATTACGACACTTATTCTCACTTAATGCCAAATCCGACCAGAAATATGGGTTTTAAACTGGAACTAAAGACATTTAGGACCTCTGTTTGCGGAAATTTCTTTTCCTATAAAATAGTTAATATCTGGAAGCAACTTCCCTCAGAGGTTGTTTCCAGTCAAAGTGTAAATGTGTTTAAAAATAGGCTAGACAAAGTACTGAATACTCTCATAGTTTAAGATTAAAACATAAGAAAACTCTGCAGGAGTTCGCTTGCACAGTGTCTCTGTGAGCAAACTAAATATAGAGCTATTTATATATTCTCCACTTTCCTGTAAAATTTCCTTGGCTACTTTTCCAGGGTCAAGGTATTTTCTTCAACCTTTTTCCGTACCTGCCTCTGGCAGGGAGGGAGCGGAGGGTGGGGAGAGAGCCTTCTACTTTTCTATCCAGTTTTCTACTACTGCTAGGATAGTTGAAACAAAAATAAACTTTTAATAACAGGAACCTCCCAGAGTGGACCGAAAGGTCTTTGAGGCTTCCTCTTGTCCTTGTAACTCTCTCTCTCTCTCTCTCTCTCTCTCTCTCTCTCTCTCTCTCTCTCTCTCTCTCTCTCTTGGAGGGACGAACTATAGATTAATCTTGGTGTACAGACCTCCGCATCTCCTCCTCAAGGAGGATATTGCCCTGTACATCGAACTCAGTAGCCTGCTAGGGAATAGGGTGTGTGTAGTTTTAGGAGACTTCAACTGTCGTGGCATAAAGTGGGAAAACAGGACTGCCAATGCTGAAGGGAGGAGGCTAGTTGACTTTGCTGATGAGAACTTCCTCACTCAGTGGGTCAACGAGCCTACACGAGGCGAAAACGTTGTAGACTTAGTATTCACGACCGAAGACAACCTCGTCACTGGCCTCACCGTTGACGAATCATTGGGCGGGAGTGATCACGGTCTTATTAGGTTCCGTGTGCGCGTCCCTCGGGTGAAGCGTAGTAACTCGAGAGGCAGTAAGCTCGATCTCCGGCGGGCGAACTTTGTTAGCCTCAGGGATAGCGTAGGAGAGATGGGGTTAGAGGTTGGCGGCGATGTTGAGGGAGTGTGAAGTGCATTCCGGGACGAGTTTATGGTGCTGCAGTCTGCTGCCATACCCTCAAAACCGGTCACCCCTGCTTCAACGCAGCCTAAGTGGTTCAATCGTGACATCGCTTCGGCTATCCGAAATAGGAAAGTAGCGTATAGGAGGGCGAAGGCCAATCGTTCCCACGAGAACACTGAAGCGTATGTCCGCCTGTGTAGGGAATTGAAGGCGAAGGTTAGGCTAGCGAAACGTAACGAAGAACTAATGGTGGCAAGCCTCTGTAAGGGGAACCCTAAGGAGTTCTTCAGTTATGTTAATAGTAGAAAGCCCATTAGAAGCATGATAGGTCCGGTAAAGGACGGAAGCGGCGTTCTGCGGACCTCCGACGCGGACATCGCTAATGTGCTTAATGAGTACTTTGCGGGAGTGTTCACCAGGGAGGATACCCGCGTCATCCCCGAGCCAGGCGTGAGGCACGCAGGTGCTGGCCTGGATAATGTTAGATGTACCGCGACAGTCGTTGCCGATAGAATAGACAAACTGAGCGCGTTTAAGGCTCCTGGGCCAGACCAGTTTCTCCCCAGAGTGTTGCGAGAAGTGCGCGACCAGGTGGCTCCCCACCTGGCTACAGTCTTCAACAAATCGTTGGAGATGGGCCAGGTGCCTGGTGACTGGAGGGAAGCCAACGTGACCCCTATCTTTAAGAAAGGGGATCACGAAAGTCCAGGGAACTATCGTCCCTTTAGTCTCACTTCAGTTGTAGGTAAATTATTAGAAGGGATAATAGCTGATAGGATCGTTGACCATTTGGATTCGTACAAGCTGCTTGGCGACTCCCAACATGGGTTTAGACGGCATAGGTCGTGTCTCACCAACTTGCTCGAGTTTTTCCACGTCATGTTGAGTGAGTATGATAAGAGTAGGGCGATTGATATACTTTATCTCGACTTTCAGAAAGCCTTTGATAAGTACCACACCGCCGGCTAATGGCGAAAGTGCGCGCGCTGGGTATCGGTGGGGAAATAGGTAGGTGGATTGAAAACTGGCTGAGGAATAGGCGGCAGAGGGTTGTAATTAAAGGGGCTAGTTCGGGTTGGGCCTCGGTCTCTAGTGGGGTTCCTCAGGGTTCCGTTTTGGGGCCACTGTTGTTTATCATTTACATAAATGATATCGACGGTGGCATCGTCAGTCGGATCGCCAAATTCGCTGATGACACCAAGCTTGGGGCCAATGTTGGGACGCCCGAAGCGATCGAGCAACTGCGTGCGGACCTAGGTAGGATTGGAGAGTGGTCCGAAAAATGGGAAATGCCGTTTAACTTGGGTAAATGCAAAGTGATGCACATTGGCTACGCCAATCCCAAGTCGGACTACTCGATGTTGGGTAGTAATATCGAGGTGACTGATTTAGAAAAGGACTTGGGTGTGCTAATTAGCAGCGACCTTAAGTTTACGAAACAGTGTGTAGAGGTGGAAAAGAAAGCCCAGAAACTATTGGGTTATATCAGGAGGCAATTTCAGTTTCGGAACAAGGAGATTGTGCTCTCAGTGTACAATTCCCTTGTTCGGCCGCACCTGGAGTATGCTGTGCAGTTCTGGTCGCCCACCCTCAGGAAAGATATTGAGAGGCTGGAGCGAGTGCAGGCGAGGGCCACAAAGTTAATCCCTTCCGTTAGGCATATGGGCTACAATCGACGGTTACGCGCCCTGAACTTGTTTTCGCTTGAAACTCGGAGGCTGCGCGGTCAACTGATCGAGGTTTTCAAGCTCTTACGCGGGTTCAACGATGTCGATTTTAGAAGTATGTTTAGTTTAAATGATAACCCAACTCGCAACAATGGTTGGAAGTTGGATTTGAAACGGTTTAGGACTAGTGTGTGTGGGAATTACTTTACGTATAAGATCTGTGACACATGGAACAGGTTACCTTCGGAAGTTGTGAACAGTTCCTCTGTGGATCAGTTCAAGAAAAGGTTAGACCAAATCTTGCACATTATTTGAGTGTGTACAAAATTTTCTTCTGGCACCCGTTGCCATTGCCCATTGGTACCTCCTCGGTATGGGCCGCAAGGCCTTTTGAGGTACTTCTTTTCCTCCTCCTCCACCTCTCTCTCTCTCTCTCTCTCTCTCTCTCTCTCTCTCTCTTCTCTCTCTCTCTCTCTCTCTCTCTCTCTCTCTGGCTAGGTCAATTAGAAACAAACTAATGGAATTTATAGCGCTTGTCAAAACTGAGAACTTTGATATCATCGGAATAACGGAATCCTGGATTCATTCTGAATCAAGGGATTTTGTAGGAGAATTTGAAATGGTAGATTATAAAATGTTTCACAAAGGTAGGAACGGAAGGGAAGGCGGCGGTGTACTTTTGTATGCTCGGGACTCCCTGCACCCGGTAAACAGTAATATCGTAGTAATATCGTATCTGCTCATGAAATGTTGGGAATTGATCTAAACCCAAATAATAAAGTAGTGCAGCTACTTCTAGTATATAGACCACCTCACTACCCCGTTGATAAGGATATAAACTTGTATAACAAATTAAGCAGAATAGTGAATAATAAGATCAGTGTGATTTTTGGTGATTTTAATTGTGGTAATGTAAATTGGGAAAACAAAACAGCTGATGCTGAGGCTCAAGACTGTTGGAATTTGCCGATGATAACTTATTAAGTCAATGGGTTGACGGGCCTACTAGGGGTAATAATAAACTAGACCTCATATTCACGAACGAAGATGACCTAGTCTCTAACCTGACTATTGGTGAAAATTTAAGTAACAGCGATCATAATTTGATTAGGTTTGACCTCAGGGTTCCAGTTAATACACGCGAAAAGACTCGTGAAAGACTGGATTTCTCGAGAGCAAATTTTGAAAGCTTCCGAAGTAGTTTAGACACACTTGAAGTTCTAATAAGTGAGGATGTCAGTGTCACCTGGAGCTCATATAGGGATCAATTTAGAATATTACAGAACACTTTTATACCCACTAAAATGGTTTCCTTGTCAACAAAGTCACCGAAATGGTTTAACAACGAAATTAGGAGGGCTATTACAGGAAGAAATAGACCCTACAAACTACTTAAGTCGCATTTCAACCACATAATTCAGAAAACTATATAACCCTACGTAAGAGGGTTAAGTCCTTAATTAGAACAGCCAAACGTGAAGAAGCTAGAGTTGCCTCACTCTGTAAAGTTAACCCTAAAGAATTTTTTGCCCATGTTAATAGCAGAAAGCCAATTAAAAATTCTGTAGGCCCCTTAAAAGATAGAAATGGCGTACTGAAATTCGGTGATAAAGATATAGCTAATACGTTAAACGAGTTCTTCGTTACAGTCTTCACGGAGGAAGACACAATAGAAGTGCCAAGTCCTCGGATTACATATGACGATGACCAGCCCGTAGAGACCATAAGTTAAGTTTTACGAGAAATGAGGTACAGCAATTAATTGATAAGATGAACAAATACAAATCACCTGGCCCCGACTTATTTCTTCCAAGGGTATTAAAAGAGGTTAGCCACAATGTTGTTGACGACTTAGTAACCATATTCAAACAATCAATCGAGTTAGGGAAAGTTCCAACCGACTGGAAGTTAGCAAATGTAACACCAATCTTTAAAAAGGGTGATAGGGAAAATCCTTGTAATTATTGCCCGATCAGTTTAACATCAGTTGTCGGCAAACTGTTGGAATCCATCATTACAAAACGTATTGTGTATCATCTTGAATCTAACAATGTAATTTTTTATTCTCAACATGGATTTAGGCGACATAGATCCTGTCTGACAAACCTGTTAGAGTTTTTCCATAATATGCATACACTGTACGATGCAAGTAGGGCAATAGATATAGTGTATCTCGACTTTCAAAAAGCCTTTGACAAAGTCCCTCACTCTAGATTGATAGCTAAAGTGAAAGGACTAGGAATCACCGGGCTCGTTTCCAACTGGATTGAGGATTGGTTAAAAGATAGAAAGCAGAGAGTGGTAATAAATGGAGTGGCTTCGGAGTGGGCGCCCGTCACCAGTGGTGTCCCACAGGGTTCCGTTCTGGGTCCTTTACTTTTTATCATCTATATTAACGATATAGACATCGGGCTTCTAAGTGCAATCTCCAAATTTGCAGACGATACGAAATTAGGAAGTAGTGTAGGTACTAGTGATGCAGGTCACATCCGCATCCGCATCCGCGGGACATCCGCACATTTTCTCGCATCCGCATCCGCACATTTTCTCGCATCCGCATCCGCACTTTGGACTGCGGATGTCGTGCGGATGTGGACCGTTGAGATAAAACGTCATTAATAAGCGGAAATTATCAAATTCTACTATAATAATAGAACTAGTTCATTGTGCGCAAAAGTGATGCAAGCGACAAGACGAGAGGCTGTTCTTGTATGAAGTTACTCTCTTGCAACCTACTTAGATCCACGTTACAAAGCTAAGTTATTTTCACCTAGTACATTAGAACGAGTTAAATCATCACTTGGCAAAGCAGTTGAAGAGCTTCAATCTCTTGAATCTGTCGCTTCGCCACCCACCAAAAGAATAAAAGTTTCAGTGACAGAACCAACACCTTCAACGAGCAAATCTATCACAGAATCTCTCTCTCAGTTTCTTGAGTCAAGCAGCAATGACGAGACCTACGCGATGTCAAAAGATGTAGTAAAAATGATCGAGAGCTATCACCAAGAAAAAAGCCTGGCTGCATGTGACAATCCTATTAGTTGGTGGAAAAATACGCAGAATATCTATCCATACTTGAGTAAACTTGCAAGGAAACATTTAGCCTGTCCTCCAACAAACGTACCAAGCGAGAGATTATTTAGCAGTGCTGGATTAATATATGATGAAAAGAGAAACAGACTGGCAGCAGAAAAGGCAGAAAAATTAATGTTCCTTAAGCATAACCTTCCTATAATTAAGTTTGAATATTAAACGATGAACATCTTAGTTTACTTTATTTTAATTACTCATTTATAAATATGCCTAATAAAACTTTAAACTTAATATAAATAGTTATCAAGCTAATTAAAGATCTCTTTCTATAAGGGTAGAGGTTGGGGAAAGAGGTCGGTGAGGTGCATTTGAGTTGGGTTCACGTCCCGCATCCTGGTACACAATTATGGTTTCTAATTGTGGCTGAAACTCGACAAAATATAACGAATTTATTTGCAGACGAATTCACAATTGATTTCTATATTAGTAGATGCTTGATATTATTTTATATGTTCAGAGAAAAGTACAGCAATTATTGTACAATTAATCAATTATACTACATTATAGCTACAGCTCTCTCTATATAATAACTTATTATATACGTTAAACACAACAAATCTCGAATATATCCTAAAAAATAACGAAAATGTAGACATCTGCATCCGCATCCGCGGATGTCGAAATCAAACATCCTCAGCCGCATCCGCATCCGCGGATGTGAAAAAAATGACATCCGCTACATCACTACTAGGTACTGAGGAGGGCGTAAGAACGCTTCAGAACGATCTTGACAGGTTGGGTGAATGGTCTGCTACTTGGCAGATGCCATTCAACTTGGACAAATGTAAGGTAATGCACATAAGTTATAAAAACCCGAAGACCGATTACTCTCTCTTGGGAAGGAACTTGACTGAGACCGATCTAGAGAAAGACTTAGGAGTCTATATCAGCAACGATCTGAAACCATCGAAGCACTGTGCAGACGTCGAAAAGAGGGCCTTAAAATTATTAGGTTATATTAAAAGACAGTTCCAGTTTCGGAACAAGGAGACTGTAATGTGTCTTTATAATTCTCTAGTCAGACCTCAACTGGAATACTGTGCGCAGTTTTGGTCTCCATCCCTCAGGAAGGACATAGAAAGGTTAGAAAGAATACAAGCAAGGGCTACAAAATTGATCCCTTCAATGAGAATGCAAAGCTACGAACGGAGACTGGAGCGCCTAAATCTGTTTAGCTTAGAGACGAGGAGGTGCGGGGTCAGTTTATTCAAGTCTTCAAGATGCTCAAAGGAATAGACAGGGTAGATTACAGAAACTTATTCTCACTTAATGTCAATCCGACAAGAAATAATGGGTTTAAACTGGAACTAAAGACATTTAGGACCTCTGTCTGCGGAAATTTCTTTTCCTATAAAATAGTTAATATCTGGAAGCAACTTCCCTCAGAGGTTGTTTCCAGTCAAAGTGTAAATGTGTTTAAAAATAGGCTAGACAAAGTACTGAACACACTCATAGTTTAAGATTAAACATAACAAAACTCTGCAGGAGTTCGCTTGCACGGTGTCTCTGTGAGAAAGCTAAATATAGAGCTATTTATATATTCTCCACTTTCCTGTAAAATTTCCTTGGCTACTTTTCCAGGGTCAAGGTATTTTCTTCAACCTTTTTCCGTACCTGCCTCTGGCAGGGAGGGAGCGGAGGGTGGGGAGAGAGCCTTCTACTTTTCTATCCAGTTTTCTACTACTATTAGGATAGTTGAAACAAAAATAAACTTTTAATAACAGGAACCTCCCAGAGTGGACCGAAAGGTCTTTGAGGCTTCCTCTTGTCCTTGTAACTCCTTGTAACTCTCTCTCTCTCTCTCTCTCTCTCTCTCTCTCTCTCTCTCAGGTTAGGTTGATTTCCCCTAGCTTGTGGCAGCTGGGGGGAATCCCCCTTACCTCTTTTTTCTTGCTCCCTGGGGCTCGGGGGTCTTGCAACAAGGGGGAGGGATCTTGCAACTTTGATCACCATTGCAATTGTTCTTTACCATTTTGCGCCCATTCTACTAGTTTCGGATTATCACTGAGGTTATTGAGGCTGAAGCCTCAGGCTCCCATGCTTGAGGGGCCTCCCAATCAACTGAGTTTCGATGATGTGATTCGAGATTTCGCAAACTTCTTTGATTAAATATGACAGAATAACAAACTGACAAATTCTTTGTTTTATTTTGTTTTATAGGCCCTAAAGTAAAGTTTGTTTAATACTGTTTGGTTTGCCAAACGGCAAAATACACTATGTTAAAGTTATTTTAAGTTTGTTTCTCAATTAGCCTGAACACCGTACATATAATTCGTGTAAATGTACTATGTACTGTATATGTACATGTATTGTTATTAAAAAAACTATAGAAAGGGGCCCCCATATTCTTAATTGCCCCGGGGCCCTGAGGTGTCTTAATCCGCCTCTGTATATCAACTACAGTACTTGGTATCGTCACAAAAACCGCAAACATATAGTTTTGATTTTATGTTAAATATTTGCGGCTCTATTCACCCAGGTATCGGTTCAACAAAGACCCCATGACTCACTTCAGGCTAGCCCCAAAAGGATTAAGAGAGAGGTAAACGTTAAACTCACCATGTCTACACCCATGTACGTGCAGAGCCATCGTGCCAGCAAAGTGGCGAAATGCTAATACAGGAAAGGGGTGGAAACAGGAATTAAGAACAAAAATCAGATTTTGTATCCCATGCCCCTCCCTCGTCACCTGCATTCAGCCACCCAAGAGAAAGAAGAGAAAAAAAGAAATCGTGACGGCAGAAACGCAACTCCACCTCGATGAATCTATGCCACGCATATTTTTTAAATTTATTTGGTTTCTTATGAAATGTTACTTACTTACTTTATGTTACTTTATGTGAGTTCGAACGACGGTTCAGGATTGACCTGCGGTCGATCCCTCTGCAGCATCCCGCTTCATTTCTACAAAATATTTTCTACTCTATTCTGAGACATATTAAAAAGGCAAGCAAGTCTGTGAGCCTCTTTTCTGTAATTGGATGTCTGTCACGTGAATGTGTCTGCCAACTCCTTGAATTTCGCCGAGTTTCAACTTGGGTCTCCCGCCGTGAAAGGTGTTTATGCATCAAGTGATATATTGAGTCGCTCATACTTCGCGGTGTTGTGCCACCACAAGAGTAGAGAAAATCTCTTTCCGGTGAGGAATATCAGTGGGAGATCCCTGTATTTATCCCCGTGTACTTGTTCCTTATGGAGAATGAAAGTGTTTCGTGGGTGACTACCCGATGTTGCTACGGCTAATTCAAGAGTATCAAGAGTCTCCCACTTAAATGTGTTTATGAGGCAAGTGATAAAAAAATGAGTTGATCGATGGTTGATCTCTATGTCGGGCACCGTCAACCAGAGACGTCTCTAAAGTAGGGAGAGAATTCAGTGTAGGAGGAGGTGTTTAAACAAATTCCCACACGGTTACGTTATAATACTATTTTCTTAAATTATATTATATACGAGGACAGTTTTAATCCTTTAGCGATGGGTATATTTTTCTTTAAACCTAAAAGTATAAAAATTATTGTTATTCAGGACTAAATATTTCAGTAATTAATTACTTAAATGACACCACACCTTTCGGTTCTTTTTCTAACCATTAAACCACACACATTTTTTTTATGTAGGAAGGGGGGGGGGCAAGAGCAAATGCCCACAAAAGCGCCCCCTCCCCATAGAAGAAGAAGAGCCAAAATCAAGGTTTGGGGTTTCCGAGATGCCTAGACAATCTGCGTTTGAAAGATGGGAGGTCATAAACGGGAGGAAAGATGGACTGAGGAAGATTGTTCCAGGGTTCACCGGATGAGTAGATGAAACACTGAAAATACCGATTAACCCTCGCGTTAGATAGTTGGACAGAAAAGGAATGAGAAAGTGTAGAAAGTCTGGAACTGCGTGCTCTCCTTAAGCGAGGAGGCATGCAGTTAGAGAGTTCAGAAGAGCTGTTGGGATTGAACCACCCCACACATGAGAAGCACACTCCATACAGGGGCGAACAAGACTCTTGTACAGAAAGCACAACTGAGTGGGGGTGAAAAAACCGCGGAGGCGGTACAGCACACCTAATCTCTTAGAAGCTGTTTTAGAAAGACAGCCTCGGTGGTGTAGTGGTTAGCGTCGCTGACTACGAATCCATCGGCCCCCGGTTCGAGACCCGACGGCAGCCGGCGAGCAGCAAAACCCAGCTGTTCATCCTTCCACACAATAAAGAAAGTGGTTGGTAGATAAATGGGTACCCTAGGTGGTCTAGTGGTTAAGACGCTGGGCTGCTGATGGGGCGTGGTTCGGATTCCACGTTAAACTGTAGGTCTAAGGTGGAGTGGAAAGCTTGACCTTTGTCAGAATGAACAATTCGGGCGGAAGCTAACTAAAGGTTAACCAAAGGTCAAAGGTTATGTGATCTTTCCAGGAAAGATCACGAGAAATGGAAACGCCAAAAATGTTAAGAGAAGAGGAAGGATTCAGTTGTGTTGTTGAAGGTAAGGGGATAGTAGTGTAGAAGAGTGTGATGAGTAGTCAGATGGAGGAACTGAGTTTATGAGGCACTGAAACCCACAAGGTTTTTTCCGCCCCAATCAGAGATAGCAGAAAGATCAGAGGTCAGGTGTCCCATAGCCGTCCTACGCGAATCATGAAGTGACTGCTGTGAGGGACGCTTTGGGAAGCGGGTGGAGAAGTGAAGAGTGGAATCATCGGCATCGGAGTGAATAGGACAGGAAGTGCGGATTAAAAGATCATTAATAAATAAAAGAAAAAGAGAGGGTGACAGGACAGAACCCCGAGGAACACCATTGTTAATAGCTTTAGGAGAAGAACAGTGGCCATCTACAAATCGGCCAGAAAGGAAATTAGAGATGAAGGCACAGATAGAAGGATAGAAACCGAAGGAGGGCAGTTTGGAAATTAAAGATTTGTGCGAGACTCTATCAAAAGCTTTTGATATGTCTAGCGCAATAGCAAAAGTTTCACCGAAATCCCGAAAGGAGGATGACCAAGGGCCAGAAAGATATACAAGAAGATCGCCAGTAGAACGTCCCTTGCGGAATCCATACTGACGATCTGAAAGAAGATTGTGGGAAGAAAGGTGTTTGAGAATCTTCCTATTAAGGATTGATTCAAAAACTTTGGAAAGGCAAAAAATCAAACGATAGTTGGAGGGTTGAGAGCGGTCACACTTCTTTGGGACAGGCTAAATGAAAGCGGACTTCTAGCAGGAAGAAAAATACCAGAGCAGACGGCAACTGAGCTGTCAGAATGGAAAAGAGGAGGGAAAGAAGAGGAAGTAAAGTTGATGAAGAGGTTCTTAGCTAGATGCCAGAAAGAGCGAGAAGAATTAGAATTGGATAGATTTTCACATTTTTGTCTGATGAAGGAATTTTTGGCCAGTCGAAGAACAGGTTTTGCACGATTCTGGGTAGAAATATAAGCTGAGTGAGAGTCAGAAGTTGGATAGTGACGGTATCTTCTGAAATCCTCCTCTCTGTTGCGGATAGCATTAGAACAAGTAAAGTTAAACCAAGGATTTTTTAGCATTGGTAGTACGAATAGAATATGGAATGTACGCCTCCATGCCCGAGAGAATCACCTCCGTGATGCTCTCAGCATACTCGGAAGGGCCCGCAGCCACGGAAGTAGTAATCATTATATGGGAAATCACAGAAGTACTGCTTAAGGGCCCCCGAATCAGCGGTGCCGAATTGGAGTGAAAAGACAAGAAACAGGTATAAGATTGTGGTCGGTGGAGCCCAACGGAGAAAAACGTTTCACTGAGTAAGAAGAAGGATGAGAGGTAAGAATTAAATCCAGAATGTTGTGCCTATCTCCAAGGCGATCGGGGATACGAGTAAGTTGCTGCACAATCTGTTTAGGTCATTTAGGATAGAAAAGCTGTAAGCTAGTTCACCAGGGATGTCAGTGAAATGGGAGGAAAGCCAAACATGTTCAAGTATACTGTATGTTGAAACTTTATATTGTAGTACAATTTATATTACTATTTGCGGTCGGACTGTAAGCCACACTCATGGCTCAGAGCAATGAAAGGGTTAAACCCTGAGTGTATTCAAAACTTTGTCCAGACTATTTTTAAACATATTTACACTTTGTCTTGAAACAACCTCAGATGGAAGTTGGTTCCAGATATTAAGTACAGTATTTTATAGGAGAAGAAATTAACACAGATGGAGATACTAAATGTTTTAAGTTCCAATTTAAAACCATTTTTTCTTGTCGGATTGGTATTAAATGAGAATAATTTCCTGTAGTCTATCCTGTCTATCCCATTGAGCATCTTGAAATCTTGAATAAGTTGACTGCGCAGCCTTCTGGTCTCTAAAGTAAATAGATTTAAACGTTCTAATCTTCAGTGGTAGTTTTACATTCTCATTGAAGGGATCAATTTTGTGGCCCTTTGCAGCCTTTCTATATCGTTCCAAAGAGACGGAGACCAAAGTTGTACATAATACTCGAGTTGAGGTCTAACTAGTGAATTTTAAAGATATTACAATCTCCTTGTTTTTAAATTAAAATTGTCTTTTAATATAACCTACTATTTTTAAGGCCCTCTTTTCAGTTTCTGCAGAGTGCTTTGACGGTTTGAGAGCATTACTGATATAAATCCTAAGTCTTTCTCTAGATCAGTCTCAGTCAAGTTCTTCCCCAAGAGAGAGTAATCGGTCTTCGGGTTCTTGTAATATATGTGCATTATTTTACATATGTCCAAGTTAAATGATATCTGCCAACTAGCCCAATTCGCCTAACCTATCAAGATAATTTGGAAACGTTCTTACGCCCTCCTCATTACCTACACTATTTCCTAATTCGGTATCGTCCGCAAAATTTAGAAATTGTACTTAGGAGCCCAACGTCTATATCGTGAATATAGACGATAAAAAGTAAAGGACCCAGAACGGAACCCTGTGGAACCCCGCTGGTAAAAGGGGCCCACTCTAAAGCTACTCCATTTATTACCACTCTCTGCTTTCTATCTCTTAACTAATCTTCAGTCCAGTTGGAAACGAGCCCGGCAATTCCTAGTCCCCTGACTGTACTCACCAGGTTAGGCTTACCAAAATGCTTTTTTATTGTAGTATTTGATGTGATTTACTCAAATCTTATATGTACTTACTGCGTAATTGAGTCGAAACATCATGATTTTCAACTTCGAACGAAATGGCTTTCAGCTCATTTACACAGCAAATGAATATCAGATTTGAATAAATCACATCAAATACTACTAGAAAAATGCATTTTGGTAGGTGTGATTTTGCTGGTTTCCTTAAGATTTATCGTCCAAACATATTCGGGTAGCGGAACAAAGTCGATCTGCACAAGGTCGACATGCATAATGTCATTACTATAAAGTTAGTTTAAATTAGGTCAGTTTAGGTCAAGTTTGGTTAGGTTAGGTTACATTTTACTCCGTTAGGTTAGGCTAGGTTTGGTTAAGTTAGGTTAATCTGTTTAGGTTAAGTTAAGTTAATCTAGTTAGGTTAGTCATCTTCACTGAAAATCTGAAATGTATACTTGACATCTAAAATCCCTTTACTCGCTTAAGGTCAAACGTCAACATTATGAAATTGGTTTTTGTTCGCATTAAACACATTTATTTTAAGTTTTTTATAAAGTTTACAAACTTTCGTATAAACTTCCTTAACTTTATCATTAACTAATTTTAAATTGAGGTTGGTGGCTGGATTATTTTTAAATACTTTCTGAAAGGCTATAACTACCTTCTATATTAAAACTTTCGGAATTTTAAATTAATATAATAAAAAGCTCCTACAAAAATGTCTCTGAAGGATGAACTCAGCTAACTGAACTAACACACACACACACACACACACATTTTTCATATATATGTTTTTGGTTATTTATTTATTTTTAATACGAGTTTTCTACCTTTTAAAAATATAAAATATATAATCTTTTTCTCGGTTTCATATATAATGCGAGATAGTTGTTATGTAACATCCAACCCTGCCATGTTTGATACACAGTATACGAAAGTGTTCATGGAATAATTAGGAATCCCTACTGTACAACAGAAATAAAACCCAGTTGTTCCAAACGTTTTGTTCCAGTATATTGTCAACAAAAGTCCCTTATAACAAAAACAAAGCGAAAATGTTGAATCTATTGCACAATAAATCGTTCAGGATGTTGCATAGAGTGCCACCGAGATGTTCGGCTTCCCATATGTTTGCCATTCATACTGTATCTATTTTTTCTTAAAGTAACAAGCGAGATCAGTACAGTTTAATACAAAGAGTTCATCATTCAACCAATCCCTCAGTTCAAACCCTGGTTCACTGTCACAAATCTCCCACAATTTGATCTAAATAGCTAGATTAATCTAACTAATCTAGCCTAATTTAAGTTAATCTCACCTAACCTAGCTTAAACAAAATAAACTGGGAATTGCTACTTCACGAGAACACTCCATGCTGCGACCGTCACACCGATTCGGAGGCCTATATATGAAAATTTAAAGAATATACTCCAGAAGAAATGGCGCCAATATGTAAGGGGTTCCAAAAAACCTTAGCACCCCCATTTGCAGCTTACATGTTTATTTATATCGAAATAGTTTTTAGTGGTTATAAAAATATATAAAATTCTTTATTTATTGCAGGTATTAAAATTACTCTAGCTGATCAAGTGATAATATAATGGCTTCTCAATTAATTGGTGATTCGGAGAGGCAACGTGTGATAGATCGCATACGAGCAATAACATTTCGGGAAGCTCGTGATGCTGGAGCCACCTTTATAACACGTTCATGGGTTGCCAAAAAGTTGCGAAGAAGTGAGGACTTCGTCAAAAGAAATTGGAATAAAACTTTGGATGAATGTGAAATGGATACAACCAAATCTGGGCGCCCAAATTTGCCACTCTCTCAGGAAACAAAGGACATCATTGAAAGTGGTAGCGTAAGCGGAAAAACAGCTGCGCTAAACTTTCTAGAGAGATCGAAGTGTTGAGAGGAAAGATCGTTAGTGGTGAGATCATTCGACTGTACCGTCATAGACAAGGTTTAAAGCCTTGGCATGAACTTCCAAAGCCAAGAAAAACTCAACTTAACATCGATGACAATGTGGTTTGCCCATTATCTTGAAGATTGGGATGTGGATGAGTTCATGCATTTAGCTGTCTCCGATGAATTTTTTGTTTACGTAACACGTCGGCCTAACTACCAAAATGATCGAGTGTGGGCCACAACACCAGATGAAATCGATGACAATGAACATTATCGCGAATTATTAAAAAGCCCAGACTGTGTTGGTGTGTTTGTTTTGTTCACTGCAAAGAAGCTCATGTGGATGCTGAAGCCAAATGGTCAGAGTTGGGATGGACAGTATTTTCGTGATATTATTCTATCCCAGCATGTCATTCCTTTTCTAAGAAACCCAAACAATGTTATGGATGTCGATCAGGTCACACTGCTGCACGATAAGGCCCCCTGCTTTAAGGCATTAGCCACTCAACAGTTGTTGCGGAACCATGAGATCGATTTCTTTGGAAATGAAGAATGGCCAGGAAATTCTCCTGACCTGAACGTCTGTGAACACATTGGATCAGTTATAAAGGACAAGGATGAATGTCTCTTGTTTCAAGAACCTGCAGCAAATCGATTTTCGAAGGATACAATGACGCAACACATTGAAACTGTTTTAGCAAATTTGCGTAACGATCAAGATCTATTCATGTCACTTTTGGCAAGCTACCCAAAGCGAATTCAGGCTGTCTTGGAAGCCAATGGCGGGAACACCAAGTTTTAATTGTTTCTCATTAAATGCAGGATTAAATTCTCTTTTGTAAGTTATGTTTAGTGTTACTGTACCTCTAATGGTTTAGGCCATGGGCGGGGGGGGCTAAGGTTTATTGGAGCCCCTTACCTGAGAGCATACTTTACAATGTCTCATAGCAGTTTTGCCCTACCCCCGATAGGGGGAGTGACCAACGACCTAAAACTAATAAACATCCAATAGACAATCGTGGAAAAGAACAAAGTAGCAAACATTACAGAAAATAATCCAGAATACTTTTACATGTTTGCGAAAAGAAAAATGCAATATAAAGAAAGTATTGTTTTGTTAAAATATCGAGTGTCTGAATATATAAATATCCCCTCCTCTCCCCCCAAAAATGAGTGAACTGCTTAAGGAACGATTTAACTCTGTTCAGCATTTCTAAGTTCGAGAAGAAAGTAGAAAATCCAGATGAATTCTTTGACATAGATACAAATCAACCAAGAACAAGTTCGGACACGAATCTGTTGATGGATTTGGAGTTCTTGGAAGGGGACGTAATTAAGGCTCTATCACAAATACTGGTACGAGAAAATTCAGCACCAGGGCCAGATACATGGAGTGCCACGTTTCTGAAGAAATAGGACAGATTCCACTTCCATTAATACTACATAGAAGGACGAACGGGTTAATTTGACCCATTTTTTGCAGGTTCTTCCTTAATATTCTTTTAATAAATATGATTTATCATTTTGACCTTCTTCCGCCCTTCTAGGTAAGGCAAAGCTTTTGTCCTTCTACTCAAGTGTTAACGAATGCGAGCATTGTCCCATTTTTCAAAGGAGGTAACAGAGTGATGCCTAAGAACTATAGGCCAGTAGCTCTCACCTCCAACTTTATAAATTGCTTTGGACCCGTAATTAAAGGCAGAATTGCTTACTACCCGCAAGAAGAGAATTTATTCAATTCGAATGAACATAGCTTCAGGGCTGGACGATCACGCTTTTATGGATCCCCCATTTTGGCCGTAACTTAGTGAACACTCGTATCAAATATATGGCCCAAACCACCATATATATATATTTTTAAAGACTAGTTTCCTACCTACAGAGAGAAATGACTCGACTGTAGAGGAATATAAAAAAAAGATTGTACAATTAGAAAAATAGGCCTTGTCCTTTCTAGGACAGTGAAAAATACCTTACACTATTACCCCATGAGAATGTTTAAAAGACAACCAACTCAGTTTATATATCAAGTTATACAAAGTTATACAAAGAAAGGGCAGTAAGTTAGCTTGGAAGAAATAAAAAGTTAATAAATTGTATTTATTTCGTAAAATAAGTAATCGAATGTGGGACCATTCAAAAATTACGTAGCGCTATTTTTGCTAGAATTTGACACCCCACACACCCCTGTAAAGTTCCGTAACGCTGACCAGACACCCCCTAAAATGCTATGTAACGCTGCCCCACCTGCCACTCCACGACCAATAGTGACGGCTGTAATACGCATTTTGTAAGTTGATGATGTTGTTGTAACAACTTGTACTATCAATAAATTTTCCAAATTAAAGTAAGTATATTATTAGGGTTATTATAACCCTTTGGGTTGTCACCACTTGAAACAGAATTAAAAAAAAAGTTTATCCATTGGCCACAGGCACGGAGGGTTCATAAAATAGTCATTGGTTAAGAGCATTACGTAACGCCACTGGAAACACCCCACCCCCACCCCACCAAGCGTTACATAATTTTTTTAATTTTCCCAGAAGAGTTTCTTGTTCCATACACGGTCTGTGTGTAACACACACACACACACACACACATTATATATATATATCCTAGCGGAGCGACCCGGCGTTGCAGGGGTGGGTGTTGAACGCATATATATATATATATATATATATATTATATATATATATATGCCCGGTTAGGTAAACAATGCCCAGTTAGGTTAATTGAATGCCCGCTTAGTTAATTGAATGTCCGGGTAGGTTAATTGTACGCCCTTGACGATTGGTTAGGTTAAGTCGTGATATTTTCGTTAAAGCTAACGAAAATATCACGACTTAACCTAACCAATCTTCAAGAGCGTACAGATGACCTAACCTAGCATTCAATGAACCTAATCGGGTACTTACTTTTGGTTACTTTTGGTGACTTTGAACGACGGTTCAGGATCGACCTGCGGTCGACCCCTCTGCGGCATCCCGCGTCATTTGAAGGATTTGGTGAAGGAGGGAATTGCTGTCTGATCTCCTCCTACCCTCGTAGCCAGCCACGCATGGCTGGTCAGGGACTTTGCACAGGAATCTGACCAGCTGATTCTTGAAGTTATTCAGGTCGGTGTGCTGGAGATTCCTCACTTCTTTTGGAAGGACACTGAAAAGCTTTGGGCCCGTATTCTGAGGGTGTTTTCAATCCTCGTTTTCATGGCCCCTTGTCCCACAGCAGCTGGGACCGTACAAAATCTGCTTCTTCTCTCATTCCAGTTTGTTTCTATTTCATTTCTGAGGTTAGGGACAGAGCCCTCAAGTATTTTCCATACGTAGCGCTCGCGCCTTCTTTCGAGAGAGTAGAGTTCCAGGGATTGTAGTCGAGACCAGTAGTCTTCACCTTCCGTTTCCTCTATCTTAGACGTAAAAGTCCTTTGTATAGCTTCACTGTTCGCAATGTCTCTTTTTCTGTGTGGGCTTGTGAGTACTGAGCAATACTCAATTATTGGTAGAACCAGACTCTTCCATAATTTGAGCATGATGTTTACTTTTCTGCTACGAAAGCTCCTCCAGATGATTCCCATTATTTTTCTAGACGTTGTGATTTTGATTTTATAGTGCTCTCTGAATTCTGCATCCTACGACATTATTACTTCAAGATCCCTGACTTGTGGATTTGGTGTTATCTGTTTGGCTTGCGTAGTTTTGTACCCTTTATTCTGTAGCGCTTTGTTATTACCATATCTTAGAAGTTGAAATTTTTCTTCGTTGAACTTCATATTGTTGTCTTCTGCCCACTGGAATAATGTTTCAATGTCGTTTTGTAATTTTCTTATGTCATCTTCGTTCAATACTTCCTTACGTATCTTTGTGTCATCTGCGAAGCATGATACAATACTGTCCTTAATATCTGCATCAATATCTGCAATCATTATTATGAACAGCAAGGGAGCTAATATTGTCTCTTGTGGGACAGAGCTCACGACTTCCTAGACTTCCGATTTAACTCCGTTTACCACCACTCTTTGCGTTCTTTGCGTCAAGAAATTAAATATCCACCTTCCTAGCTTTCCAGTAATTCCTGTATTCTTAAGTTTGTGTGCTATGATTCCATGGTCCCATTTATCGAAGGCTTTAGCAAAGTCCATATATATTACAGCAATGTTTAGTCCTCGACACAATGTTTCTAATATTTTCTCCTGGTGGTCTAGAAGCTGTGCCAGGTATGATCTTCCCGCTCTGAAGCCATGTTGATTTGGGTTGTGTCTTTTTCTTGTAGGTAGTAGGTAGTTTTGCCTCTAATTATGCGTTCAAAACACTTTATAAGGTGTAAGGTGAAAGCCACTGGCCGATCATTTTTGGGCATTGCTCTGTTACCACCTTTAAATAGGGGGGGAATGTTCGCGGTCTTTAAGTAGAGTGGAATGTGTCCTGTGTCAAGTGATTTCCTCCATAGTAAGTATAGCGGTTTTACAATACTCTCTTTGCATTTCTTCAGAAATGTGGCATTCCATGTGTCTGGCCCTGGCGCTGAATTGTCTCGCATCTGTGATAAGGCCGTAATTACATCTCCTTCCGTGAACTCGAAGTCCATTAATAGGTTTGTGCCGGAATTTGTTCTTGGTTGATCTGTATCTATGTCAAAAAATTCGTCTGAGTTTTCCACTTCCATCTCGGACTTAGGGTGCTAAACACATACTTAAATTGTTCCCTAAGCAGTTCACTTATTTCTTTCGGGTCATTTATGTATTCGGCCTCCCCGTCTATCAACGGTCCAATGCTCTCCTTACACTGCATTTTCCTTTTCGCAAACGTGTTAGAAGTATTTTGGGTTATTTTTTATGTTTTCTGCTACCTTGTTTTCCTCCTCGTTTGTCTTCTGTATGAATGTTTGCTTTAGGTCCTTTTCTATTTCGCCAAGTCTCCTCTCTAGTTTGAGTCTCTCTGCATTAGTTCTGCATCTGTAGAGATGTTTTACGGTTTGTCTTCGTTGCCTGAATAGTGTCCTGATTTTCCTCTCGAGCTTGCTATATTTTCTTTCCTGTCTCTCTGGAATATGTTTCAGAATTATAGGTTTGGTTTCAGTCTCTATTATACATAGTACTTCTTGTGGAGTCTTCTCGTGAAGTAGCAATTCCCAATTTACCTTCTTAAATCTTTATTTGCGTTTTCCCAATTTACTTTCTTTGAATTTATGTTTAAGCCTAGTGCGCATATAAATGCAATTTTTTCGTATGTTGCGCATATTTCTCCGGGAAAATAATGTCATTTTCGTTATTAAAATATAAAACTTGATTAGTATACAAATTTTCAGCTAAATCCCGTGGGGTCGTCCATTTGGAAAAGATCTGAAATTTTTTCTAGGCGAACTTTTTTCCAAACTGTCCATGCGATTAAATCTCAGCCACAAGGATGGGATTCAAGCGAGATATAAATAGTATTTTTAAAGATCATTCTGAGGTCACGTGTGTGTGTGTGTGTGTGTGTGTGTATTTTTTAACCGTACTGTACCTATAAAATTAATATTTACAGTATGTAATACATCTCCTGTAAAAGAAATTAAACATTAACATTTTTGACACACTACAAGATGACAGCGTCATCGGAGCTACCAGGAGGAGGATTGACTGCCTCAGCCTCGTTCAGTACCTAAAGTCGTGTCACTCTTAAGAGAGATGGTCTACTTGAAGTCGCAGAAGTGCGTGGTGAAGGGCGCGGTGGAGTACGTGGTGAAGGGGATGGAGTGGCAGGCTTAAAAAAATAAGGTGATGGTGGTTTGCACTGTCGCCCGCCTCATCTCTTGCAGCAGCCTTCTGTAGAATGCAGTACCATCCGTAAGTGCTCTTCTCCACCTGCCATTTCTTTCCATAGAAGGGTCAATTTCTTCCTCAAGCTTCATTAACCCTTCAGCCAAAGCCTTCACTGTCATCTTTGAAGGTTCCTGTTCCTTTCCTTCTTTCTGTGGGTCATCTGTCTTCTTCGTCAACGGGGATTGGGCATGCAAGTCAACCGCGTTGTCACAAAAATGCATCCGTGGACGGCGAAAATAGGTGGTAATATGTTAGCCGTGTTCAAGTGAAAACGCGCAAGGCGAGGGACTATTGTACAGGGTGTTCCAGAAGTCTGGACTCATAGGGAAAAATAGACATTGTATTTTTAAAGTTCCACCTTCTCTTGACTGGTATACTGAGCCATGAGGGTATTTTCTTTCCTGAAATATGTAAAACTGACATTAGAAATGTGTTTGTTTCATTTTAAAAATATAATGTCTATTTTCCCTACGAGTCCAGACTTCTGGAACACCCTGTATATAGTAAAAAAAGTCACCGAATGAAAAGTTGTAACACCGAAAAAAGGAAAAACGCAATCGTCCTGTCTTGTTCATGGCGTTGGCAAAGCAACATGCGTTTTTCTATCCTATGTAATCAGTGGTCCGTGATTCTATATTGAGCCGAAATTAAGATGAACGGTGGTGATAGTTTTAACTAACATTTGTAGTGTTAAGTCGGATTCATTAAATTGAATTTCAATTTGAGATAACAGAGATAACACCAGAAAAAATAACTGTTTGGATGTGGTATTCACAGACATGGGCAGTAAATACTTTAGATGTATTTAAATAATAAATATATTACTTGAAAGTAAAAGTAATTAAATATTAAATAAAATTCAGGTTTTCAGAAAGTATTTAAATGCTAGATACATTACTCCTAAAATGTATTTAAATACATTTCAAATACAATTTAGATACTTTTCAAAAAGCACATAAAATCACTAACATCAGCTTAGTCATTATATTTTTTGTTTATTTGCTCTCATTAGCACAAGCTTTTCAAAGAGAGCATCTGACAGTTTGCCTCTCTTAGGAGAAAGAGTTATTCCTGCAAAGGAAAAAAGCCTTTCTACAGGCGCCGATGATGGCAGTGAGGTGTTGTATTTTAAAAATACATTCCGCACAACTGGATGCTTGTGTAGGCTACTGATAGTATTGTCAGGATCTTTTAGGTATGAGAGCACTTTCATCTCAATTGTCTGGACACCCGAAGAAGTAGCAGATGTATTTTCAAATCCAAAATACTCATCATGGTCTGAAGCATTGGATGACGTTTCTTCTCCATCTGTCAATAATTCTCTCACAGCCATCATAAGAGCATTGCGCACTGCTGAACACTGGGCTTCAACATTCCACGTCCTGTTGATACTAATCCACCTCAGTTTAAAATATGGGTGCGACACTGCAGCTAAAATGGCGTCGTGGACCTCAGGGTCTAAACCGAGGTGCTTCCTAAACCTCTTTTGGAAACCTTGGGTTACTGCCGCTAGAAGAGGAGTGCAGTGTTGCTGAATTTTTGCCTTCAACTGCAGAAGCTTATTGTTCACCGTAAGCAGAGTTGGAAGTAATTCTCCATAATATGTCGATTGATCACCTTGAAGGCGATCAATGGCAATTGCAATGGGTGCCATTGTAGCAACATATTCTTCTAAGAATTCCAGTTCATAGTTCTTGAAGATAGGTAGATGAAGGGCGGTCATGACATCATTTAGTTTGGACTTGTTTTTTAGTAACAGCTGCAGACAATCATACAAGGAATTCCAACGTGTTGGACAAGGTACACGCAAGCTGCAATCCATGCTTTCTTGGATTATCTCGGAAGACTTGGGTCGACCTCCTTTGTTCCACAAAGCAGAACACTTGCCCATCGCACTGTGAGTTAGAGATGCAAATTTGCCATTTTTTAATGCAACTTTAGCATCTGTAGTTGCCACTAAACTAAGTGTATGCGAAGCACATCTTATATGGGCACAAAGCGACACCTGATATTCAATCATCTCAGTACTAGTTGACTCGCACTCCTGCTCCTCTGTGGCAACGATTTGAAGATCCTCGTCAAAGGCATAGTCATTTTGCTCAGAAGCATCGAGATCAAGTAAGCATTCATCTTCATACATATCCATTTGTACATCCAAAGGTACTGAATTTACTCCAAATTCTTTGAATGCTTTGACGAAGTTGGACCCATTGTCAGTGACAGTACTGACAATTTTTGAGCGTTGAATGTCATACTCTGCAATTATGTCGTCCAGCCTTTCAGCAATTTTGTTGTAGGAGTGGATGCCCCTAAATCTACAGCATGCCAATGCTGCTCCGTGTCGTTGCAGCTTCTGTTCATCTATCTGTTCAAAAGAAAAAAAAATATATATATATATATATTATATATATATATATATATATATATATATATATATATATATATATATATATAAAATACAGTAGTCAACTGTTAATTGACTACTGTATTAAGGGTGTCCCGCGAGTTTAGACAAATACTTTTGGGGATCATTGTTCAGGTCATTCTCAGTGAAAAATGTTCTATTGACAATTGCTTTTTTACACTTAAATATGTATTTGCCAACTATTACCAACTAATTGATTGATAAAGACATGGTAAATGGATTAATTAGATAAATATTAAATATAAAATAAATACAGTTGCTAAATGTACTAATATAGTATGCGCCATGGCATGTGGTAACTTACCCAATGAACAGTCACTCCGAGAAAACTGCGATGACGGGTGGACCAGATATCAGCTGTCAGACAAACATGGCTAGTTTGCTGAATTTCCTTTTTTATGTTTGCCTTTAACGCCACTTCCGAGTCATTAAGGAGACGACCCAAGCTTCTTCTGGACATAACGCTTACAGTAGAATTCAGGGCTGAAATATATAAACATTTATAAGTACATGTATTAAGAGAAAGAAAGTCTTTGGCCAATATGTACTATCTACCATAAAATCTGAATATATATATATATATATATATATATATTATATTATATATATATATATATATATATATATATATATATATATATATATATATATATATATATATTATATATATATATATATATTATATATATATATATATTACTGTAACAAGCTTATGGCTGAATACACAAGCTTGTCATTTAAAAAATAATTATACATTTATTTAAATTATTTTCTGCAATCCTCGCAGCCTATACACTATACTGTATGTATCTTATGTATCTTATATCTTACGTACTATTGACAAGGTTCATGAAGGCAGGCTGCTCGACCGTGGCCAGTGGATGAATCCCTTGTACTATGAAATCTGCAATAGCAGAATCAACATCCTTTTGCGTGACTTTACGTTGATGGCTCCTTCCAATGGCGAAGCTTTCTTCCACTGTCCGTTGCTGCAAGTGCTTCGCAGGTGATATGTTCTGCTCTGACTGCTTACATTGTTTCCGCTTAATGCTGGCTCGCTTCTCTGTTACATATTGCTGAACAGTATCCTTGACTTCTGGATGTACCCTCTGTAAAATTAAAATTAAATATATATTCATATATATGCCCAATGCAATGAGCCAGTAGAATTGCACAACCGGCACATGCATGCAATATTCAATATAATATTCAGAATAACTTACATATATTTTAATTTGGGTTATTCTAAAAATAAATAGGATTAATGAAATGAAAAACTAACAGCAAGCACCACGCCATTTGCAAAAAAGCAATAATAATATTATATTGAAGTTACCGTATATCAGAGCAGTTTTCTATTTAGTTTTAACGGCTTTATGGTTTTATAGGGCAAACACACTTATAATGATCTCATTCAAACTGCCTTCTCGTACGTTGGTCGTAGAGCAGTTGCAAACAGCGTTATCTACTATCAAATAAATTAATGCAAGATGTAGAATATAATTTTAATATCACACGTGAAATGAAAACTCAATGAAAATATGATATCAGTAATTATACGAGTCAACAAATAAGTTAGAATAACTGTTAACACACATTGTGTGTTCAGTGTTATGTGTGTGTCACACAATATCACACATTTGTGTGTTATATTGTGCGTTAGTTGTTAACTCGTATAATTATATATATTATGAGATACAATAGTAGTAACAATATACCTTTAAGTGAGTGTATAGATTTGTTGTCGCAGAAGTAGACGCTGCAATTGTTTTGTGGCACAGAAGACATAAAGTCTTCACTTTACTACCATCTTTGGAAGTTATTCGGAAATATTTTCCATCAAAAAGTGGGTGCAGGTGTGATTCGCTATTTTTATTTTCACTTCCACCATCAACAACTTCTATTTTACCACCTTCTTTTCCACCACTTCTACTTGCTGCAGCCATGTTACAAATGTTTTCTTCGTCGTCTAATATGATCAATAGGCTAAGGCTAATTGCACAGTTAGCGCTGAACTTTACACAACCACATATGATGATGCCTCAGGCTAGACTGCCGGCTGCCGCACTGCAACAACAGGTATTTACAAATACTAAATACTTTTCGAAAGTATTTAAATACATAATTAAATATACTCTCCAAAAAGTATTTATAAATACATGTATTTAAATACATTTGTATTTAAATAAGTATTTAAGTATTTTTAAATACACGTATTTAAATAAGTATTTAAGTATTTTTAAATACATTACTGCCCATGTCTGGGTATTCACGAATAAAACCAACTTAATCACTCCTTATATAACCCACTGCACCTTTGTTTGGGGAAAATTCGCTAACAACGCTTTAAACAGGTTATTATCTGATGCTAATTTCCATGATCATTCTGGTGCAGTGGTTCTCAACGGGGTTGATACTGGCCCCCAGTGGACGTTCTGAAGCAAGAGGGTACGTTTAAACCTAAAAATGTGGAAGAGGGGGTGTTCTTAAGCCAAAAGGGGACGCCTAACTCTAAAAATCTGGAATGGGGGCTTTTAGCTAAAGAAAAAGTATTTTATTATTTTTGTAATATAGGAAGAATTTCATGTTTTATGATAGGGAAGACAACTGCTTTTGCATGTGGATTAATTTTATTAATGATTTTAACTGACACCATATATTTTTTGTTCACAGGCAACAGGTAGAAGTTTTGTAATATTACTTTGGCGCTATCTTCTGATGCAACGTCACACGAAAAGAAGAAATGTAGACAATATTCCATTGAATATTTAAAATATGGTTTTATTGTATGGTTTATTGTAGATGTTGATAAAATCTGTGACAGAGCAGATTTGATACTCCTGCAAGAGCACTGGTTACACTGTTGAACAATGAAACGTTTTATGGCATTATTATACAGTTTTTAACGCTGATTAATAAAATAGTCTTATTATTTTCCTATCACGTATAATGTTTGAGAAATTTTCATTTTTTGTTTTGGAAAAAATATTCAATTTTTGTAGTAAAAGCTGTTCATTTATTTTATAATCTCGCAACTCTGACCACATTTTACATTTGGCAACACTGCATTGTAAGTGATTATCGCTTGGGTTGACGCAATAGTGTAGGCCTAGTCATACAATAGTGTGTCATGTAGTACTATCCTATAAACGTGCATATACAATATACACTAAATGTATAATATTTTTTTAAGATTTCCTGGAAACTATGCGTGATATGCCAAAATGAATAACATTTTCGGAATCAGCAGGTCGACTTCATATAGACCAGCTTTGTTTGTTGCTGAGACAGAATAAAAGTAAAAATTTGTTGTTCAATGTTAACTAAACAAGGGCTAAAATTTTTCTCTACCATCCATGATGACTTTATATCATGCGTCCTCAGCAGTAGACTTATCCAACGAGTTATTGTACCATAGGCCTTTTGGCGGAGTTGCTTTCTTAAGAAAGAAAAATTTGTCAAAATATACAAAATTTTAACAAGTGATAATATAAGGTTATTAGGAACTGAATTACAAGTGAATCTCCCTTATTTTTTAAAAGCACAAGGTCTAGTTTTTTTTAAATTCATCAAATCATACGTACTAACGACTGGTATGAATAAAAAATCTGAATTCGGAGGCCGTGCATCTCCCGAATATTGACCGAACTATTAATTAATTTTACTAACTTATGTGAAGCACGATATAGCAAGAACTCAAAAGGTAAGAATAATCGCGTTGACTGGTCTAATATTAATATGCAACAGAAAATAGAATATAAAGACAGAACAGGTCACCTCTTTAATAATTTAGAAATTTTGCATCTTGCCTGTCGTAATCTTTGCTCAAACGATCCTCACTGTAAACTCATAGATCGGTATTATAATAATTTAGTATTCCTGTTAAGAGAAGCAGGAAGACCCCTGATTAACTCTTACAACTATCATATTAAGATTATTCCTGGATGGAATGATTTTATTGCCCCCCTGAAGAGGGAATCGAAAGACGCCTGCGATTTATGGTGCCTTCATGGTTGACCCAGATTAGAACCGGGGTCTACATGAATATGTATAGAAATAGGGGTCAGTATGAGGCACCCATAAAGCGATGTAAACAGAAAGAAGATTCTATTCGAGTATCAAAAGCCTGTGAGGCTCACGTAAATAATGATACTAACAAATTTTAGAAATTCGTTAAGAATGAAACAGGTGTCAAAAATGCCCTCCCTCCGACAATCGATGGGGTGTCAGGGGAGGATGAAATTGCAAGGCTGTAGAAAAACCACAACTCAAACATTCTTAATAGTGTGAGTAGGGATAATCTTATGATAGGCTGCAACGAAACGCCCGTGGGAGGGACCAGAGAAAATACCTTGATATCAGTTCCTGAAGTAAAGAGTTTAATTAAAGAGTTAAAGACTGGTCACGGGTAGATGACCTATCGAATGAGCACTTAAAATATGCCAATGACGTGGTGTGTCTTCATATCTCACTGCTCTTCTTAGCTATGCTGACTCATAGTTATATCCTGCAGAGTTCATGAGGATATTTATCTTGCCCCTTGTCAAAAATAAATATGGGGACATTCTATCCAACAATAATTACAGGCCTATCGCTGTCGCCTCCTGCTTCTCGAAACTGCTAGAGAAACTCTTATTACACCGTATTACAATATTCTATTTATAAAATTAGAAGAGAGGAAAGTTCCCATGTACATATTAAATTTACTGAAATTTTGGTATTCCCACCAATCTTTTACTGTTAGGTCGGGCAATGTACTATCCGAATGTTTGGTTTCCTCCTGCGGGGTAAGCCAAGGCTCCTTGCTCTCTCCTCTGCTGTTTAATGTGTATATTGATGAATTGATTGCTTCACTTAATGATGCAACAGTTGAATGTTGTATAGATAACACAAGGAAAAATAACTTAGTCTATGCCGATGATATGGTGTTAATAAGTCCTTCTGTTAAAGGTCTGGATTGTCTACTGAAAGTCTGCGAATTATATTCGCAGAAACATGATATTCGCTTTAATGTTACAAAAACAACAACAAAAACAACAAAAACAAACAAAAAGTCTGAAAGTCTGCGAATTATATTCGCAGAAACATGATATTCTCTTTAATGTTACAAAAACTAAAGTTATGCAATTCCATCTTAAAAGCTCTAATCAGCCAGCTGATATTAGTTTGAAAATAAGAAGTAAAGCAAAAGAGGAAGTAAAAGAATTTAAGTATTTGGGCCAAATTATCACCAGTTCCTTGAGTGATGACCCGGACATAAGAAAACAATATCGAAGCCTCTGTGCTAAAGCGAATATTACTATAAGGAACTTCCGGTTCTGTTCAAGTGAAGCTAAAGACACTCTCTTTCGCATTTTCTGCAGCAATATTTACGGACAGCAACTCTGAGTGAATTATAAAAAGGTTCTGGTAAAACCCTAAATTTGCTATACAACAGATCTTTTAGACTCCTACACAAGTTATCCCCGAGATGCTCAGCTTCGCAAATGCTTGTGACCAACAATGTCCCTAGCTTCCCGGAGGTAACAAGATGCGCTCAATACAGTCTAATGCAAAGAATTAAAAAAGCAACCAACCTGATTATCCAAGCTATTCATCATTCCTGCCGTGTTTCTTCTAAACTATGGAATTCATGGTATAAAAGCGTCTGTCTGTAGCTTCACTTTACTTCGACATTACTGTACTAATGTACTATCTCGCATTAATTGTATTTCTATTCTTAGTATTTCAACTGCTCTATTGTCAGTTCGTATTATTAATATTTGTCATATGGACTACGGTCTGCCATTAAACTTTTTCATTTAATTTAATTTCACTTATTCCGTCACTATCAAATCAACACCTACCCCTGTGTTTGTTACGCAAGCAAGTATTCTCCAACAAAGTAATAAAGCCATTGCGTTTGAAGAAACAGATGGGGAGTTGAAAAATGATGTTGAAGTCAGAACCATATACAGTCAATTCGGTTTTAACGTGATGTGACCTAAATATGGTCATCGATATCAGGCCTTGTGGGAAAAGTCAAAGCTGCTGATGATTGCCTTTCCTACATCATATTCCCTAGAACAAGGCTTCAGTCAAGTGCAGCGTATGACATCAAAGCAAAGAAATCGGATTAAAATTTGAAACTGACAAAATATACTCCTGATATTGATAAACTTGCAACTAGGCACTAAACTCAAGGTTCACATTAGATGAGTGTACACTGTACAGTGGACGGTTAGATCAGTACAGTTACAGTACAATTAGATCAGTGTCAGTGTATAAATTTCAAGTACAGGTTGATTACTTCAGTTACTGTGGTTTATTCTTTTTTATTTTATATTTTTTGTCTTAATTATTGTTTTGCAATATGGTTATCTACTCAGTGGAATTAAATGTAATTAGTAACTGATTACTTCAGGGGCCCCTCCAAGGGAGGATGGCTGAGGTAACTATCCACCCCACTTGCCTTAGTAAATTTACTTTTTTACAATGCTAACTTTTTCTAACGGAAATTTTTATGCACAAAAGAACATTATGTTATGTTCTTTGAAAGCATGGCAAAATGTGTAGCTCATCAATGAGCGAAATAGACACCAGAAAACGTTCTTTTGAAGCTATTTGAGGCAGATTTTGATACCAGCCACCCACTTCGGCCTTCACCCAAATTTTGGAGGAGCCCTTGTACTTAATTAATCTGTATTGTGAATCAGCAATAATTCTCATTTAATTGAAAGAGGTTGAAAGAGGTTGAGAAACACTGTTCTGGCGCATTATTTAAAGATCTAAAAGTACTAAAGCTCAAAGATGTAATCAAAGCGGCACATTTTATTTTTATTTACGAGTGTAAGAACAAACTCATTAACTTATTCACTTTCATTGGAGTGAAAGTATGGAATGATTTAAATGCTGATATAAAAAATATTATGAGTGTAAATTCGTTTAAAACCAAGTTAAAATCTCGATTAATAATGGAATACTAATAAAAATATAGGATTAAATGTACATTACTTGTTACTGTTCATCTAATATTGATTTCTTCGTATTGTATTGGTATCACACCTTCAATAGTGACTTTGTACTTGTTTTAGATCAATAATAATAATAACTTACGATTAATATATACTCTTTGTACTTGTTTTATATCGATAATAATAATAACTTAAGATTATTATATACTCTAGTTAATAATTCTTATTCGTGATTTATATAGTATTACACAAAGCTGGGCACAAACCGTTAATCCGTTAATCGTTAATTAACGAAGTTAACTTTTTCGTTAACGATTTAACTTTTAAGTTAACTTTGAAAATCATTATCGGACTAATTAACTTCCGTTACATTTAACTTCCGTTAACTCAAGTCCGTTAACCCAAAAAATTCATAAATAAACGTTTAAAAGTTTCTATTATTTTCAGTGCTGAGCAGGTGCGCAATTAATCCGCCACTGTTAATAGTGATGAACGACAACCAAGGTCGCCAGGGTGAGGAAAAGCATGGAGGGTACAGTCGAGGAGGCCATGAAGCAGCAGTCCAACGAAGTGGGCAGCAACAGTGGAGGCAGCAACAACGAGGAGGAGGAGGAGGAGGATGACTTCTTCAGTGCTGTCATCCAGACAAAAGAGAGCAGCAGAAGCCACAGGTCACTCAAGGGCAAGGCCCAGAACTTGGTCAAGACCTGGCTGGAGACCAACTCCAAGGACTTGCTGACAGATGCTGCCTTCTTGGGTGAGCAAGTGTTGGTGGACTTGTTCATCAAGTTCAACACAGCCATCCCCTCCAGTGCTGCAGTGGAGCGTTTGTTCTCTATGGGCAAGGACATCCTGAGGGCCAAGAGATCATCCCTGTCTGATGAAAACTTTGATATGCTAATTTTCATGAAGGGCAACATGCATCTCATGGACAAAATGGAGAACGAGAAGAAGAGGGAAAATTAAATTATATATATATTGTGTTTTTCATTTTTTTTATAATAAAAGTTAACGTTAACGGTTTATCGGTAACTTCCGTTACATGTTTAACGAATTAACGGATTAACGGTTAACGAAGTTAACTTTTCGGTTAACGGATTAGCGGTTAACGAAGTTAACTTTTTGGTTAACGGTGCCCACCACTGACAAAGCTGGGCACAAACCGTTAATCCGTTAATCGTTAATTAACGAAGTTAACTTTTTCGTCAACGATTTAACTTTTAAGTTAACTTTGAAAATCATTATCGGACTAATTAACTTCCGTTACATTTAACTTCCGTTAACTCAAGTCCGTTAACCCAAAAAATTCATAAATAAACGTTTAAAAGTTTCTATTATTTTCAGTGCTGAGCAGGTGCGCAATTAATCCGCCACTGTTAATAGTGATGAACGAATTTCCATTTCCGCAGTGCAAAATCAGGCGATATATTTGTTTCCGTCGCCACAATTTGTGTCTTACCAAATATGGTAGTTATTTATGGCATTGGTTTGAGCAAAACATGGTCGACTGTAAAATCAGGCGGAAAGATTTGCCATTTGAGTTGAATGTTTCAACTTCTTTCAAGAAATATCACGAGCATTTTAAGGCACTTTCAATAATATATATGTAACAATTACAACAAATAACTACATTCGTTTCATTTGCAGTCTGTCTCTTGCGCAACATGTTTGTGCTAGTGAATATTTAAAAATAATCGTTGTCAAGTAAGTCATGTATATTTATAATATGTCTGTGAGTACCTTATTAGTAGTCTCCTTGATACATTTCAAGAACCATAAAACTGATCAGGTAAGATTTCAATTCTCATGTCACTTTGATGACATAAATTAAGTCAATTGATGTCTTACAATGGGAGCGTTTTCACCTTAACCCTTTATGTCCTGGCGGTACTTGTAGGTACCACATCTTTAAAATCTCCATAATTATTTTTCTACCGGGTTGATCCTGCCGGTACTTTCAAGTCCCAATGTGAATTAGTTTCTTTATGAGATAATAGATGGCGTTGAGAAGTAAATGTGAGCGTGTGGCGCCAGAACTTGGTCAAGACCTGGCTGGAGACCAACTCCAAGGACTTGCTGACAGATGCTGCCTTCTTGGGTGAGCAAGTGTTGGTGGACTTGTTCATCAAGTTCAACACAGCCATCCCCTCCAGTGCTGCAGTGGAGCATTTGTTCTCTATGGGCAAAGACATCCTGAGGGCCAAGAGATCATCCCTGTCTGATGAAAACTTTGATATGCTAATTTTCATGAAGGGCAACATGCATCTCATGGACAAAATGGAGAACGAGAAGAAGAGGGAAAATTAAATTATATATATATTGTGTTTTTCATTTTTTTTACAATAAAAGTTAACGTTAACGGTTTATCGGTAACTTCCGTTACATGTTTAACGAATTAACGGATTAACGGTTAACGAAGTTAACTTTTTGGTTAACGGATTAGCGGTTAACGAAGTTAACTTTTTGGTTAACGGTGCCCACCACTGAATAATAATTTCTATTCAGCCCTAAATGGGAAGTAAATTGACCAAATTTAAATCCTACATAATCTACTTAAACTTCATTTCGCTCTAAATTGGTTTTGCTGTAGGATGTTTGTGAGTGGTAGTGTAAATCCTACAAAGACTCGGAGGAGGACTTTGAAACTTAGACCACTAGGATGGAGTTATTTTTTGAGGCTAATTTCACCGAAGAACCTGCTTTTCTAACTGTAATAGACCCTAAAACTTTTAGCTTAGTTAAAGGCCTACTTTACCTAAAGCACCGGCGAGTTGCACCTACAGCGAATTAGTACAGGCTCTAACCGCTCACTACAAACCACAAGTGGTTCTTATCGATGAACGTTTTAAATTTTATTCCAGGCATCAGACTCCAAATGAAAGCATTTCATTGTTGTTGTTGTTGTTGTTGTTGTTTAGCCGATCAGCCCACCCTGATCGAGCAAGCCGGCGGCACGCAGGTAACCGATCGCCCTCTCCGGAGTGGACCAGAGGTTCAGCGCACTAGTGATGTTGTGTTGTGTTCGTTGTTGTGCTAGAGCGGTACAGTCCGTCATAATGTGTTCAATTGTTTGGGGTGTGTCTTGGCACAGGTGGCAGGTGTCGTATATGGAGTTGTCTAGTCTGTGTTTATATGTCCGTAAGTTTGGGTGATGTCCACATCGGAATCGTGCTAAGTTAACTCGATCCGATCTGCTCAGGCTGATCTCTGACCTGTTAATGGGTGGCGGCTTCGCACCTAGGACCGCATTCGGACCGAGTCGTGTCAGTGCTTTGTGGGTTAGGTGTGTGTGTATGTGTTTTCTGTACTGTGTGATGTCTGTGGGGCGTGGTATGGAATGGAGTATTTCGTTATAATATCTCTCTGGTGTTACCTTAATGGTGCGAGGTGTTGGTGCATGATTGTACATGTAGTGGCAAGGGTGTTGTGGGTTAGTTTGTCGCTGCTGCCATGAATTGTGTTCCCCTCATGTCTAAATGTTCCCTAACTTTTAGTATTTTTGTTTCTGTGTGCAGGTGTTTCTATTGGTGTTGTTTGAGTGCATCCTGTAATGATACGAAGTGCGTTGTTTTGTATTGTTTGTAAGGTGTTTATGTGGTGTTTGAGATAATGGGTGCCCAGCATGGGCTAGCATAGTCCATAACTGAGCGAATATATTGTTTGTATATGAGTGATGTTGTTTCCTGCTGGTGTCCAAAGTTTGTGCCTGTTAGTACCCTAAGCGTGTTAAGTCTTGACGTACATTTGGTTTTAATGTCCTGAATGTGGTTTGCAAAAGATAATGATGTGTTGTATGTGACACCAAGTATTTTGGTTTCTGTGAGTGTGTGGAATGTTGATGTTGTTTAGTGTAAGCTGTGGAATTACCTGGTGTTCTTTTGTGTTGCTTGTAAGCAAGGTGATGGTTGATTTTGTGGGCGCTACTTTGAGTCTATTGTGTGTGAGCCAGTCTTGTATACTGTTTATGTATGTTTGTAGGTTATTTGTAGCGGTGTCGATGTTGTGGGTGGATGTTAGAGTGATATCATCTGCATATGATGATAAGGTAAGCTTGTTATCTATGGGTGTTGGAATGTCATGCATGTATAAGTTGAAGAGTGTTGGTGAGAGAACAGAGCCTTGAGGGACCCCGTTCGGAAAAAGCTTGTTTTTGGATGACTTGCCATTAAATGTGACATGTGAGTATCTTCCTGAGAGATAGTTGCTCAGCCACCTTTTGGTGTTATTGTGCATGTTTGTGTTGAGTATTTTGTTTATGAGAGGGAAGCGTGGGATAGCATCAAATGCTTTACTAATGTCTATTGTTGCTAATAGTGTACGTTGAGCTGGTCTTCTGGAGTTGATGCCATCCATGATGTGCTGCGTGAGGTTAGTGAGTAATGTCGTGGTTGAGTGGTGAGGTCTGAATCCATGTTGAGTAGGCGATAGTGGTATGTGTGGGTTGGTGATTTGTAAGATTAGTCTTTCTGTTACTTTGGAAGGTGTGCATAGTAAAGTAATGGGTCTATAGGAAGCTGGTTCTGTTGGATTTTGTTTGGTTTGAGTAGTGTAATAATTTTACCTTGTTTCCATATGTCAGGAATAATACAGTGTTGGTATGAATATGTGCTGATATTTGTGAGAGCTAATATTCCTTGTGGGCCCAAGTGTTTAAGGTGTATGTTAGATATGTTGTCTGGTCCAGTAGCCTTCGAATTCTTAATGTTTTTGATGATCTTGGTGGTCTGGTCTGTATTGAAGGGTGTAATGGTCATGTCGAGTCTGTAGGTTTTCTTGTGTCTGGCTGTTTGTCTGTCTGCATGTTTCTGGTTGTTGTCTCTGTTTAAGTGACTTATCTTTGCGTAGTGATTAACTAGAATGTTAGCTTGTTGTGTGTATGTTGGGATATTATTTTGGCTTCGACAGATAGCCGCGTGTGAGGTGTGAATGCCGCTGTTGTGGGTAATGCTGTTTATAGTCTTGTATAGCCTGTATGTATCTGTGGAGTGGTTTAGTGTTGTTATGAATTCCCTGAATGTTTCTGTTTGTTTTTCTTTGAGTTTGTTGTTTATTTCTGTGTTGAGCTGTTGTATCTGCTGTTTTATGGCTTCTGTGTGTGGTGTTTGTGTGTTATATTTGAGGTTGTTACGTTGCCTTATGAGGTGGGCTATTTCTCTAGTGTAATTTGGGTTGTATTTCCTAATGTTGCCCTTGGGTATGTATTTGTTTGCATTATTGATAATCTGATTAAATGTCTTGAGTGTTGTATCGATGTTTATGATGGGTGTGCTGTTTAATGTGGTGAATTGTTCCTCAGTCTGTATTTTGAACTGTTCCCAATCAGCTTTCTTGTAATTTCTGTAAGTGTGCCTAAGGCTGTTGGGGCAGAGTGTAGAATGTGTTGTAATGATGATGGGCAGGTGGTCTGATGACAGTTGTTTTTCTGTTCTCCATTGTGTATGTGTTGCTAGTGAGGGGGAACAGAACGTTATGTCTGGGGAGGAGTTTGAGTATCCTGCTTGATGTGGTATGGTGTATGTTCTTCTGTATTGTTAAGAATGAAGAGGCTGTTTAGTTGTGTGGCTATGTTGGCGCCTCTGGTGTTGTTTTGGTTGTGCAGGTACCAACTAGTGTCTTTGGCGTTGAAGTCTCCTCCTAAGATGACATTAGTGAGAGAGGCAAGATTGTGTAACTGTGGATTGTAATTGGCTGGCACCTGAGGTGAACTATCTGGTGGGATGTAAATGTTGTTGATATGAAAGCCTATGTCCGTACTTGTGAATTTTGTGACAAATTATGGGAATATGCAAATGACTATTTGCGTAGAAGCCTATGTCAAAGTTTCACTAGACAAGAAAACTTTACCTCATCCTCTAACTCTTCTAGTGGTGGATGAGCAAGAGTCTACTCTACTAGGCCATGACTGGATCGATTCCTTGCGTTTGCCTACTGACAAAATTTTGTCAAGGGATTGAGCAAAGGTGCATGTTCTCACTAATTTGTCCGAGATAGACCCGCTGTTAACTGGGTTTTCTTCTCTTTTTGGGCCTGAAGTAGGCAAACTAGAAGACCATTAGGTTTGCACAGAAGTGGATCCTAGTATAACTCTGAAATTTTGCAAGGCTCGTCCTATCGGACATGCTTTGAGGGAAAAGAGATTTAGAAATCGATAGATTGCTCAAAAATCAAATTACTGAACCAGTCACACTTGCTAAGTGGACCGCCTCGCTGGTTCCTGTACTAAAACCAGGCAAATCAGCGCGGTTGTGCGGAGATTAACGTTTAACAGCAAATAAAGCAGTTCTTCTAGATTGTTACTCTATACCTAGGACAAATGAATTATTTAGCTCTCTAGTTGGGAGCAGTGGCGGATTATCATTGAAGCAATTGAGGCTGAAGCCTCAGGCCCCCATGCCTGAAGGGGGCCCCCCAATCAAATGAGTTTCGATGATATAATTTGAGATTTCACAAACTTCTTTGATTAAATATGACAGCCTACACAAACTGACAAATTCCCTGTTTTATTTTATGTTTTATAGGGTCTAAAATTTGTTTAATACTGTTTTGTTTTAGCAAATGGAAAATACACTGTGTTAAGGTTCTTTTAAGTTTGTTTCTCAATTAGCCTAAGCACCGTACATATAATTCGTGTAAATGTACTATGTACTGTACATGTACATGTAATACAAATCTATAGAAAAGGGCCCCCAAAATAAAATTAGCCTCAGGCCTCAAGTACAGTTAATCCGCCCCTGGCTGGAAGTAAACATTTCACAAAAATAGATATGTCGCAAGCCTTTGCTCAACTAAATTTAGATGAAAAATCTAAGGAGCTAACTTCTATAAATATGCACCGAGGCCTATATAAGTAAAATAGACTATGTTATGGAGTAGCTTCGGTCCGAGTATTTTCCAGGGGACAATGGACCAAGTTCTAGGTCACATCCCTGCCGTACTTTGTTTTCTAGATGATGTCCTCATTTCAGGTTCATCTAAAGAAGAACAACTAACTAGATTAACAGTAGTTCTAAAAAGACTCCGGGATACTGGACTTAAACTAAAAAAGAGAAGTGTTCTTGGGTCACTAATGAGGTTTCGTATTTGAGGTTGCGTATTGATGCGTGAGGCATTCATCCGACGGTGGATAAACTGGAAAGGATAAACAATGCATCTCCACCCTAAAATGCCACACAGTTACAGGCTTATTTAAGTTTCCTAAACTTTTATAGGCAGTTTTTTCCCTAACGCAGTGACTTTCCTAGAATTCCTAAATATGTTTTTACGATACGGGGAACAGTGGAGATGGGGAAAAGCCCAAAAGGAAGCGTTTGAGACTTCCAAGGACGTACTACTAAAGTCTACTCTCCTAGTGCATTACAATTCTAAACGTCCTCTCGTAGTTTCAGCAGATAGCAGTTCTTATGGAATTGGTGCAGTGCTATCTCAGCAATTGACAGTGTAGATAGGCCTATCTGTTTCGCTTCTAAGACTCTAAATAATAGTAAAAGGCGCTATTCACAGCTTGAACGTAAAGACTTAGCTTTAGTATCTGCAGTAAAGAAACTCCATTTCTACCAGTGTTACGCTTATTTTCACCTACTAAAAATATTCTGGGTATGGCCTCGGGTTGGATTCAATGATGGGCATTGATTTTACAAGCCTATAAATTCGATTTAGTACATCGGTTGAGCAAACATCTAGGTACTGCTGATGTTCTAAGTAGAGTGCCCTCGGAAAACCCAAATGAATGTGTAGCTGTACCTGCAGAATGGGTTCCCTTGGTGAAGGGTTTAGACTACTCCGATTGCTGCGGATCAAATCAAACCTATTCTGTGTAGAGTCATCCATTATTGCTCAGATGGTGGTCTATTAAGATTGAAGGTGAATTACAGCATTTTCATCAACGTCAAACTGGATTCTCGAGTCAAAATGGCTGTCTCCTATTGGGTAGAGTAATAATTCCTAATTATTTTATAGCAGGTCGAATTTAGTGAAGGAACTTCATTCTCAAGACATGGGCGCAACTAAACTGCAAGAGTTGGCTAGAGTTTATTTCTGATGGCCTGGTTTAGATGGAAAGCTCGAATCGTTGGTTCGTTCCTGCCAAAACTGCTTAGAGAACAGAACTTTCCTAAGAAAAGTGCCCTTCATTTTTGGGAATGGCCTACAATGTATACCCTGAGATAGGATCCATGTCTGCTATGCAGGTCCTATTACTAACACCTATTTCCTTGTTATTGTGAACGCCTACACTAAGTGGGCGGAAAATTTTCCAACTACTTCCACTACTTTGGTTCTCACTATTCGCCTATGCCGTTCTTGTTTCGCTCGATGGGGTTTACCCGTGGTTCTGGTTTCCGGCAATGGTACTTGTTTAAGTAGTGAAGAATTTCGTTCTTTCGTCCATCTAAATAGCATTCGACATGTCCGGTCTAGTGCTTTTCATCCGTCTACTCATGGTCTCGCGAAAAACATGGTCCGTACTTTAAAGTCGGTCTTGCGTCATTCTCAAGGGGAGGAGATGCTGGTGTTATTGAATAAATTTCTATTTAAATACCGGCTAATACCTCACACGACGACAAGGGTCTTCTAAATTCATGAAGGGGTGCGGAATTCATTCTGTTTTCGATTTGTTACGTCCACATGAAACGCTGGAGCACGAGTTTTACGCCAACAGAAGAAACAGAACTTTTATCACGACATTAAATAAAACGAGATTTATTGAGTCGCAACCTAAGAACCCAGTATGGGTCTGGGCCAAAATGGGTTCCTGCAAAGGTTCAGAAAAGAACGTATCCCGTTTCCTTCAAGTGTCAATTAGAAGATGGTCGTTCCATTAAACGCCATCGGAACCAGATGTGGGAACGCGAATCGCATGATGACAGAGCCGTCTTCAGGGGAGGCATGATGTTCCTAAAAATGGTTCAAATAGTCCAGTAAGTCTACTATATCATCCCCGTTCCGCAGATCGACTAGGGTCTCTCACCCCACTGAGACTTAACTTGTAGGAGAGGAGTGAAGTGACGTGTGTGTGTATATATATAGTATATACTGTATATATGTATATATATATTATAATATATATATATACTATATATATATATTATTATTATATATGAAAATTATTTCACGAAAGTAACACGTGCAAAATATTTATGATGAATAAAACCACGAAGGAAAGGAAACACAAAATGGTGCTCAAGCGCTTTCGTCTAATGACATCCTCAGGAACACTGAAGTACATAAAAGGTTAAGCCTATATATAGGTTACAGAAAGAAAAAAAGAAAAATAAATAACATACATACACACACACACATATATATATATAATATATATACATACATATCTATATATACATACATACATACAATACATACATACATACATATACAATAAACAGAGAAGTAAAAATAAAAAATTAAAAATTAAAACCTTAAAGGATTACCAGTGAGGCGTACAGATTTGTAAGGAAAAATATCGATTTTTAGCACAAGATCAAATGGATTATAAAATACAAATTTATACTGGAACTCTGCCCGGGTTTTAAACACTGCTGCCTATGGTCAGGTTTCGATATATATAAAAAAAATAAAATGCAAATTAAAGTTAATCGATTTTTAGCACAAGATCAAATGGATTATAAAAATACAAATTTATACTGGAACTCTGCCCGGGTTTTAACACACTGCTGCCTATGGTCAGGTTTCGATATATATAAAAAAATAAAATGCAAATTAAAAGTTAATAAAGTAGAAGACAAGTTTACCAAAGATTTAATGTTTTACCCTTCTTATCTAAATCTGTTTTAAAGGAATTCAAAATAACAGGATCGAGTTGAAAAAGACCTTTGCTTATGTTGAAGTTATTTGAAAGTTGGATAATGGCAGACTCAAGAATATTTCTATTAACAATGTTGCTTGAAATGGAATAAAACTGAAGCATTATTCCAATCAATACAGTGGGCTAACTCTGACAAATGGACAAAAAGGGCACTGGACAACTGTCCTGTTCCAACGGAATATTGATGCTGTTTATACTGTGTGCAAATCCTTTCCCGTCTGACCTATGTAAAAGGAATCACATTGTTTACAACCAATTTTATAGATAATGCCTGAATTATTGGTAGGGCTATTTTTTACTATGATATTTTTCACAATATTGTTATATGAAAATACTACATTAATATCCAAAAGTTTAAGTACATTAGCAATGCTTAAAAAGCCCGGGAAAAATGGAAGTACTAAAATATTTTTTGACAAAGTACGAGTGTTAATATTGACACGATAGAAAGTTCGTTTTGCCTTGTTGAGACAAGATTCCATTAACGCAGATGGATAACACAAATCACTTCCAATACCGTTGATTTTTTCCAATTCGGCATCGATGTATTCCGGACTGGCGATCCTAAGGGCGCGGAGAAACATTGATGAAATATGGCCTTCTTAGTGGGGGTATCATGTCCCGAGTAAAGTGTACGTAGGACAAATTGTTTGTCGTTTTCCGATAGATACTAACTTAAAACCTGGGCTTTCCCTATGTACACGCACATCCAAAAATGGGATTGAATTGTCTTGCTCTCAACTTCTAAAGTGAACTTAATGGAGGGGACTTGATCATTAACTGAAGGAGGAAGCTATCCAGGTCACGATTCATGGGCCAGATACACAAAAATATCGTCGACGTACCGCAACCAAGGGATGCCAACCCCCAGGATTCTCGGAATATAGGTAATTTCGAAAAACTCCATATAAAATATTGGAGAGGAGGGGCGATAAGGGGTTGCCCATAGCCATCCCAAAAACTTGTTGATAATACTCGTTATTGAAAGTGAATTTACAGTCTTTGATGCAAAGCTTAATGAGTTCCAAAACAATGTGTGAAGGTAGTGGCAGGTCATACTTATGTAATTCTTGGGAGAGAAAGTCAAGCATATCGTCAATCGGCACTTTTGTAAACAATGAACAAACATCAAAACTGATCATTTATCGTTAGTTTCAGTACGTGCATTATTCAATTTTTCCGTAAGATCCATGGAATTTTTTACATGTGAATCAGAGATAGTTCCGAGAATGGGGGACAAGACTTTGACAAGCCATTTGGAGAGTTTATAAGTAATAGAGCCCACCGAGCTAATAATAGGGCGCATATGGAGTTTTTCGAAATTACCTATATTCCGAGAATCCTGGGGGTTGGCATCCCTTGGTTGCGGTACGTCGACGATATTTTGTGTATCTGGCCCATGAATCGTGACCTGGATAGCTTCCTCCTTCAGTTAAATGATCAAGTCCCCTCCATTAAGTTCACTTTAGAAGTTGAGCAAGACAATTCAATCCCATTTTTGGATGTGCGTGTACATAGGGAAAGCCAGGTTTTAAGTTTAGTATCTATCGGAAAACGACAAACAATTTGTCCTACGTACACTTTTACTCGGACATGATACCCCACTAAGAAGGCCATATTTTCATCAATGTTTCTCCGCGCCCTTAGGATCGCCAGTCCGGATAACTCGATGCCGAATTGGAAAAAATCAACGGTATTGGAAGTGATTTGTGTTATCCATCTGCGTTAATGGAATCTTGTCTCAACAAGGCAAAACGAACTTTCTATCGTGTCAATATTAACACTCGTACTTTGTCAAAAATATTTTAGTACTTCCATTTTTCCCGGGCTTTTTAAGCATTGCTAATGTACTTAAACTTTTGGATATTAATGTAGTATTTTCATATACAATATTGTGAAAAATATCATAGTAAAAAATAGCCCTACCAATAATTCAGGCATTATCTATAAATTGGTTGTAAACAATGTGATTCCTTTTACATAGGTCAGACGGGAAAGGATTTGCACACACGTATAAAACAGCATCAATTCCGTTGGAACAGGACAGTTGTCCAGTGCCCTTTTTGTCCATTTGTCAGAGTTAGCCCACTGTATTGATTGGAATAATGCTTCAGTTTTATTCCATTCAAGCAACATTGTTAATAGAAATATTCTTGAGTCTGCCATTATCCAACTTTCAATAACTTCAACATAAGCAAAGGTCTTTTTCAACTCGATCCTGTTTATTTTGAATTCCTTTAAAACAGATTTAGATAAGAAGGGTAAAACATTAATCTTTGGTAAACTTGTCTTCTACTTTATTACTTTTAATTTGCATTTTATTTTTTTATATAATCGAAACCTGACCATAGGCAGCAGTGTGTTAAAACCCGGGCAGAGTTCCAGTATAAATTTATATTTTTATAATCCATTTGATCTTGTGCTAAAATCGATTAACTTTTAATTTGCATTTTTTTTTTTTATATATATCGAAACCTGACCATAGGCAGCAGTGTGTTAAAACCCGGGCAGAGTTCCAGTATAAATTTGTATTTTTATAATCCATTGATCTTGTGCTAAAAATCGATATTTTTCCTTACAAATCTGTACGCCTCACTGGTAATCCTTTAAGGTTTTAATTTTTAATTTTTTATTTTTACTTCTCTGTTTATTGTATATATATGTATGTATGTATGTATGTATGTATTTGTATATATAGATATGATGTATATATATATATATATATATATATATATATGTGTGTGTGTATGTATGTTATTTATTTTTTTCTTTTTTCTTTCTGTAACCTATATATAGGCTTAACCTTTTTATGTACTTCAGTGTTCCTGAGGATGTCATTAGACGAAAGCGCTTGAGCACCATTGTGTGTTTCCTTTCCTTCGTGGTTTTATTCATCATATATATATATATATATATTAATTAAAAAAGTCACCGAATGAAAAAGTTCACTAATTGCTAAAACAGTAACACCGGAAAAAGTAAAAACACATTCGTCCCGTCTTGTCCATGACGTTGGCAAACCAGCATACATTTTTCTATCCTATCTAATCAGTGACCAGTGATTCTATTTTGAGCCTAAATTAAGATGAACAGTGGTGATACAGTTTTAACTAACGATTGTAATGTTAAGTCGTTTAATTATTATGTCAGTTTTGGACAACTGTCTATAGATTATTAATAGGTAAAATAGGGCTGGTTGGTTCGATGGTTTCATTTCCGCTGGAGCTGATGATCACCTAAAGAAGGAAATATACTGTACGTCTCCAATGAAAACATGAAGCAAACTTCCTGTAAGTATTATTTATGCTTGATTTCTAATCTAAGCCTAACGGGGTCTAACACCCCACTTTATTGCACATTCTGTGATTTTAAATTTAAGATATATGATTAACCTTTTTTGGACCACTGGGTCGAATATTTAAGCGGGTGAACGAGTTATCCACCCGAATACCGGTTGACTTTTTGCACTTAACCTTAGTGTCGTTAATGTCCCAATCCCAACTCATCCGCATCTTAAATTAAAGGAAATGATTTGAAAATGATCGTTGGAAGTTAACTCAAAATTAACTGGCAGAGTAACCAAAAACTTATTACATGAATAACCAACCACACACGAACACTTCTTCCCTCAGTTGGACGAAGGACATAAAACAGATTAACTGACCAACCAGCCAATCAGGAATTCTTTTTAGAAATTAGGGAAATTTGGGATTTTAATTCAGTACAGATTTTTCGTCCAATTTTCCTCGTGATGAGGAAAATATAACAGAAAATTTCAGTTGTCGAATAAAGATGAGAATTTTAACATTAGTTTAATTCAATCAGATAAATTTCAATCTAAACTGTTTAAATGTTTATTATAAAACTTATATTTAGTGTTGTTATCAATGAGTTGTTTATAAATTGTAGTGTTGATGGCATTTCATCAGAAACATGGTAAGGCATTTTCTGTCCTGCGAAAAATTAGTAATAGTTTTTAAATGTTTATAACAAATATTTGAATGATGTTAAGCTTGTAAAAATGTGTGTGTGTGTGTATGTGTGTTTGCTTAGCCTTCTTCGTAATGGCAAAATTAACATGTGACGAAGGAGACCTACAGCTTTACGCGAGTTCTAGACCAACGGTCGCTACATCATCTGGAACCACAAAACAGTCACCCATCCAGTTAATACGCAGACTCAGTGTCGCGTAACTTCGTGTTGCGTCACGAAATAGCCTTTTATATATATAGATATATATATATATATATATATATATATATATATACCTTTTCGGTTTGACGGCCGGCTAAAAATAAAACAGCTTTTTTGTTTAGTTAATGTTTATTACATTTCAGAATAATGTATTTTACTTTAGAGAATGTCATATACGCTTTAAGATTCCAAAATCCTTGAAAGTTTTAATATGGCTAATTTAGTGCCCGGTTAGGTCAACTGTACGACCTTGACGATTGGTTAGGTTAAGTCGTGATATTTTAAATATCACGACTTAACCTAACCAATCGTCAAAGCGTACAGTTGACCTAACCGGGCATTCAATAATTTCCTTAGGTTGCCCCTGTTAATTGTTTAAGCGTGGTATTTTTACCACTGGCTTCTGCTAGTAATGTCTTATTTTTTGTTATTTTTTCCACTTTCAACTCTATTTTCTTGATACTATTTTTCCAGACATGTCAATTCTCACAAATTTTCCGTGAGTCTCACGAATTTTAAGTCCAAAAAACCACTTTTTTCTACGTGAAGGTCAAAATATGATAATAAAAACCCACTCTAGTAGACAGAGTTTATTTCCACTCTATAAACTCTGTCTAAACTCTGTGGAAAAAAACTCTGTCTACTAGTCTTAGTCTTATTACAGAGCTGGGCACTTGCGTTTTTTTTTGCGGTACTGCGGTACTGCGGTACTACCGCACTACCAAACCGGTACCGCATAACGCAGTACCGCAAAGGATCGCTGAAAGTACAGCAGTACCGCTACCGCATTTTTTGCGGTACTGCGTTATGCGGTACCGGTTTGGTAGTGCGGTAGTACCGCAGTACCGCAGTACCGCAAAAAAAACGCAAGTGCCCAGCTCTGCCGGGCGGGTACTAGAGTGGGTTTTTATTATCGAATTTTAAGTCTATCTCACGGTCTCATTATTAATAATAATAATAATAATAATGATAATAATAATGATAATAATATAATAATAATAATAATGATAATAAAATCGGGGGAGAATGTCTCAAACTCCCTTATGTGGGGTATGTTTCCAATTATTAAAATGAGGCACATTGAGAAATTTCACGGTTTTTCATACTTTAAAGGTTGGCGTCTCTGTTTTTTCATTTCTCTAAACTAAAATGTATTATTCTGAAATGGAATAAACATTAACTAAATAAGAAAGCCGGTTTTTTTTCGGTTTTTTCCGCCGGCTGTCAAACCGAAAAGATCCATATAAGCGATGATGGTTAATGGGGTTGTTTAATCTCCTTCGCGACATCTAAGGTCGTACGACGTAGGGAACCTACAGCTTTACGTAAGATCCAAACCACTGGTCGCTACATAACCTGGACGCGGAGGTCAATCTCTCAGACCCAATGTCGCTTAACTTCCCTGATCGACAGGAAGCGATGTTACGACAATAGCCACGACATAGCCCTTTAAACGATGAACATAATATGTTACTTAACATCGTGACACATCCACCTTCTTTACAGGGGAAAAGTCTTCGTGTGACTTACCTTAGGAGGGCAAACTAAAGTCATGTATTTCATCTGCAGACGACACTTTAAGTCTACCAAAGTTTTTTAATTTTTTAAAACTTTTCATTGAACTTTACTTCAGATTTAGAATTAAGTATATTTTACGTGAATATGTAAATTTTAACTTACGAGTAATATTAACAATATGCCATGAAAATTTGTTAAATTTCAGTTTACAAAATAATTATATCTCTTTGTGTTGACATTTCAGTCAATTTAAAACTTACCAAACTTTCTTAATATATTTCTAAACATTAACATTATAGAATGTAATAAATGAGAAAACTCAAAGAAAAAAGTCTGACGGTTAATATTTCACTGAACTAAAATCAACACCTTAACATGACAACATAATATTCTTTATATCTACCTAGGATCCCCAACGATCATTTTTTGGTTAGTCATTTTTGTTCATAAGAAATATTTATGTATTGCCTAGGTGTGGTTAGGTTAGTTCTGGTTAGATTTGGTTGGCGCCAGGAAAATTCGGTCCTGAAAATTTGGTCCCGGAAAACTCGGTCCCGAATATCGGGTCCCAGAAAATTCGGTCCCAGAAAAATGGTGGTGCTAAGAAAATTCGGTCCTAGAAAAAAAAAAACCGTAAAAAAACTATTTTAATATTAAAACAGTAAAAAACAGTATTTAATTAAAATCATGTATTTTAATTCAGTTTAAAAGAACAGTAAAATGCACATACATAACATTAGTCAAACACAATCAGATTAATTCAGGTTAAAAAATATGTACACCAATAACATCAGTCAAAGACAGTAAGATTATGTGCAATAGCCTTCAAAACAGCCATTTTGTCGCTGCAATCATACTGTTGCACAATATTCTTGAAACACAAGTCGTTTGTCCGATATTTTCTCTTTTTATAGGGTCTGTCGCCGCGACGAATATGAGCTATTTTCGTCTGTACAAGTGATTCTTCCATTTGCAGGGTAGCAATGAGTTTCCAGATATTTGGATTACAGCTCAGCACAGAAGACCGCAAGGCACAATGAAATGCTTCCAGTGCATTGTTAGTCCTCGACAAATCCTTAATAACTCTGCGATGAACATTCCATAGGGAAATTTCAAACAGGCATGTTTCACGACGCCTACGCCTACCCCTAAGGGCACCTACATATGTCAACTCAAAATAGCTAATAAATTGTATTGGTATAGATTAGTGGTGGACCGGATGTCAGTTTTTCAACATCTGCGGATGCGGATTTTTAATTTCAATATCCGCGGATGCGGATATTTAGTTAATCTATTAATATAATATACTAGAATTGTGAATATATGACATAATTTTTCAAATTTCATGATATTACTATTATGGCAGGCAATGCATAAGAATTAAAATTAATATTAATGTTTTCATTATGATAAACATAATAACTTTCTCAAGAGTTTCAGCCACAGAAAATTCAATGAAACAAGTTTCATTCAATTTTCTGTGTTACCAGGTATTTATATTTGAGGTTATATATTTGTTTGTTTCATTAATAATTAATACTTTACATGAAATGTGCATGACTGGGCCTTATAAGCTACTTTATAAGCTAATTTAATTGTAAATTGCATAATTTATTAGAGGTAATATCCGCATAACATCCGCAGTCAGAAGTGCGGATGCGGATGTTAAAAATGATGTGAATACGGATGCGGATATCCGGTCCACCACTAGTATAAATTCATCATCACACAATTCTTCGAACGCATTGAGTACATCCTCTTCGGGCAAAAGGGAAAGAGAACAGAACATTCTGATTTTTAAAGAAAAATTGTTGTCCGTATTGTAGTGAACCTTCAATCCACGTTCACAAATTTTACGGTAGATACTTTGGCATAAATGAAAGAAACAGCCAATTGTAGTACAGCTTGCAAAAGTACGGCGGCAACTGTTATGAACAGTTCTTTCAAAATCAAGCATTATCTCAGTAGGCTTCAGACTTGGTCGCAGTTCTAATAATGTTGTAAAAAGCTTATCATATGTCATCAGTTTTATTCGGTAGAAGAATGAAAACACGAGGGAATGACAGTTCATTCATTTGTGCATGTCCGCAGAACAACTGATACCATCCATTTGGAGAGGTCTTAAACGTACCATCCATTTGGAGAGGTCTTAAACGTACCATTCATTTGGAGAGGTCTTAAACGTACCATCCATTCCTATATAAGATGAAGCCACCAAGTCATCAAGCCCAGTATCTGTGGCAAAAATCAAAATCCTGTTGTTATCATCACTGCCACTATCACTTTGTAAAAAGAGGTCACTGTTTGGCAAGTAACGATAATTATCCAGTATGGCAAATCCGGTACGATGCACCGGCAATGGTGGAATCCCAGATGCTTCATGTCGTCAATTTGTGACAGACCGTGAAAGTGTCGAAAGCGTTGGCAAGTGAGTACGCGTGTCTTCGTCCAAATCACGTACAGCTTCAGATAAAAGAAGTCGAGTACTCGACGCCATGCCTGTATGTACCTTCGCTTTCATTTCTTGAACTGCAACTCTTGCCTGAACCTCAGATGAACTTGCGGCATGGTTGTGTTCCCCGACGTAGGCAATAACATGTGGTACTCCGGTATCACACAGTGTGTGCACGGGCTTTGCATGTGAGACGCTTTTCACACCGTCAGAAATGCTTTGCGCCATCTGCACTAACTTTATGATAGTCGTAAATGTAATTTAATTCGTCAATCAATTTACGTTTTCCTCTTTCAGACATGAGAAACGAAGCAGCCATTGTGGGTAAATTTTCTCTCGTGTTAACTGATCTCACGTTCGATAATGATTGATGAGAACTGGACTGTCAGAAATGAAATAACTTCGGTTCTTAAGCTTAAGCGACTTAACCTTTAAGCTTAAGCAACTTAACCTTTAAGCTTAAGCAACTTAACCTTTAACCGCGCACACATATTTTATTCTTTTTTACATTTCCCGGAACCAAATTTTCTGGGACCCAATATTCGGGACCGTGTTTTCCGGGACCAAATTTTCTGAACCCCGGTTTGGTTAAGTTAGGATAGGGTAGGTCCGGTTAGGGTAAGTTACGATAGGGTAGGTCCGGTTAGGTTAAGTTAGGATAGGATAGGTCCGGTTAGGTTAAGTTAGGATAGGATAGGTCCGGTTAGATTAGAGTTGGGTTACGTGTAGTTGTGCCCTCACTAGTAAATATTTTTCTGGTTAATTTTGATGTATTTTGAAGGAATCTGACCTCCGTTTCTAAATTTGCGATTCTTCAAATTAGAAAACCGAAAATATCTCGAAAACTGCCCATTTGCACAAGAAATGGATGCCAGATTCTTTGAAAGCACACCAAAATTGACTAGAAAAATATCGGGTCTTGTGGGTTATAAGTTTATAACCCATCATTTACTTTATTTTTCATATAATACAACAACCCACAAAATCCGGTTTTTCTTATGTAGAATTTAAATCTGAATCTATTTTCTTCTATGGTATTTCTCGTGCAAATTGATATTAACGGAGATATAAGCAATGTTTGGATCGATTAAAATCGACTGAAATAGTAGGGTGGTAATTATTCGTTTTATCCCCTCGGGTCGATTTTCATATGAGAATAGGTTTTTCTGGTGTATTTTGGTGTTTTATTCACATCTGACCTTCATTTCTTGTGCAAATGAATTATTGAATGCCCGGTTAGGTTAATTGAATGCCCGGTTAGGTCAACTGTACGCCCTTGATGATTGGTTAGGTTATCGTGATATTTTCGTTAGTTTTAATGAAAATATCACGACTTAACCCAACGAACGGAAATATCACGACAACCTAACCAATCATCAAGGGCGTACAGTTGACCTAACCGGGCATTCAATTGACCTAACCGGGTATTCAATAATTCATTTGCACAAGAATGAAGGTCAGATTTGAATAAAACACACCAAAATAGGCACTTATTCCTTTTCCCTCCGCAATTTCTTTTTTCCCGGTTAGGTCAACTGTACGCCCTTGACATTTGGTTAGTTTAAATCATGATATTTTCGTTAAAATATTCCACTTATTCCTTTTCATTTTAACGAAACTATCATAACTTAACCAGTGGTGGGCACCGTTAACCAAAAAGTTAACTTCGATAACGATAATCCGTTAACCCCAATTTTTAACTCCGATAACGATAATCCGATAATTTTACTACAAAGTTAACGGAAGTTAACGATAATCCGTTAACGATAACTATTTCTTTACTAACATTTAAAAAAATCAAGGAAAAAAGCTTTAAAACCCATAGAAAATGTTTATTTATGCAAAATCCAACAATAAATAGGTATTTAACTGTATTTTTATCAAGTTTTGCAACTTTTTTGCTTTATAACTTTTTTGAAGTTTAAAAGTTGTAGAGAATGCTTGGTAAGAGAGAACTGAACGCTCTCTAGTTGACGATAATACAGAAGAACCTAAAAAAAGTAAAATATCATCGTATAAAATATGTAACTAAACTAATAAAATATTAATTCAAACAAAATAGCAAAATTAATTCAAAATAATATTATAATACACGGTGAACCAAAAGTAGGTGGACAGTAGGTTGAATACGGTTTGTGTTATATTATATTATAACTATGGTGTTCATTATAACTATGGTGTTTGTGTTATATTATATTAAATATTATAACTAAATTTATTTAAATTTTATTTTGTATTATAGTTTACAAAAAATTAAATATGTATTCTCAAAATAAACGTTATCATTTACTGTCCACCTACATTTGGTTCACCCTATATAATATATAATATTGCGTTATATAAAATATTTTATTTTACTTAACCTTTTTCTGTGAATTTTCAATAGAAGTAATTTTTCTCTATGTAATTATTTTATCTATAAAATATTTTATCTATGAATTATTTAGTCTATAAAATAAAAATACTTTGTCCATGAATTATTTTGTCTATAAAACATTTTGTCTATGTAATATACGCAATTGTTATTTAATTCGACGACAATATTACAATCAGTGAATAAAAACTATTATTCAAATTTTACATACTATATATTATACTTTTTTAGAGATTTACTAACGCAGTGTAAAAATACTTATTCATTAGTCATTACTATAAATTAATTTTTCTCAACCGTACATTTTACCATACGTATCTCCATACGTATTAATATATATATATAATATTGTAGGACTTTTACTAACGTTAAAAGAACCTTCTTACCTTCAATAAAAAGCGCACAACCTCCCCTTGCGAGATCTGGAAGCAGACTGAAGTTATGGCGGTTTGAATTCATTCGCGGACTTTAACAGACTAAATATCGAGTTATCGGAAGTTAACTGGTCCGATAACGATAAATGGAAATTAACTTCCGTTAATAGTCCGTTAAAAAAGTTAACTTCGTTAATTAACTGTTATCGGATTAACGCTTTAGTGCCCAACACTGAACTTAACCTAACCAATTGTCAAGGGCGTAAAGTTGACCTAACCGGGAAAAAAGAAATTGCGGGGTAAAAGGAATAAGTGCCCCAAAATACGCCAGAAAAACCTATTCTATCAAAATCGACCCGCAGGGATAAAACGAATAATTACCACCATACTATTTCAATCGATTTTAATCGATCCAAAAATTGCTTATATCTCCGTTAATATCAGTTTGTACAAGAAATACCATAGAAGAAAATAGATTCAGATTTAAATTCATTTAAATTCATATCCGAACTCAGTTTCCCATAATTCATCAACATTTTTATTAAACTCTTTTATTTTCATAATTTCTCTGATTTCTTCATTAAGCTACAATTTTTTTCTCCTACGTATACAAATGATCTTTTTCAGTTAATGATGTCTCATGTAATAACAATATATATAAAATTGTCAGATAATTAATCAAACAGTATGCCAGTATGCTAGTTTAAGTGGCTATGTTGGACTTATTTTTGTATTAAGTTCAGTGTATAATACATAAGATTGTACTTGTATGTTTTAAGTGGCTATGGATTGTGAATGATCCGCAGTAAAGACGTTTTGTTTGTCTACATAAGAAAAACCGAGTCTTGTGGGTTGTTGTATTATATGAAAAAAATGAAGTAAATGATGAGTTATAACCCACAAGATTCAAAATATCTTCTCGTCATTAATTGCCGGTTTGAGTTCAGCGGAATATTTACCAAAATGAGTGCAAGAATTAATTCATATATCCTAATAATATAATGAAGTAATCAGCATACTTAAAATTTAATTTTGTTTGCCTTGAAAACTTGGTTTTCTTTTATTTCTTTTATTGAAGAAAACAAGACATATGAAGGCTATTAAGTTTTTATCATGATCCTCATATATATATATATATATATAATATATATATATATATATGTGTGTGTGTGTGTGTGTGTGTGTGTGTGCGTGCGTGTGATAGCGTGGGGTGTTAGACCCCGTTACGTTTAGGTTAGAATTAGGCATAAATAATACTTAACTAACTTTAGACTTTGCTTCTTGTTCTTTCGGTGCCGATTAGCGCCAACGGCAACGAAACCTCGACCAACACAGTCCTATTTTACCTATTTTTAAGCTACCGACATTACCCCTAACTGACATAATAATTAGACAACTTAACCTAATCACCACCTCGTCATCTTAGATTAGACAACAGAGAATCACAAGTCACATTTTAAACGATAGAAATTGATGCTGCTTAAGCCAGCCCATGAACGAAACAGGCCGCTTCAGTAAATACTTTTGGTTATAGAAAATTACAAAGATTCTATTATTATTAGCTTATGATTTGGATAACCTCGACAGGCTCCAATGGCTTCATGTTTTCAAAATGAAATGTAATGTAATGTAGATATTTATATTTCTGTTACCATTTTAGCATTTAGTGAACGTTTTCGTTCAGACGTTTTTACTATATATATATATATATATATATATATATATATACACAGTGTTGTAATTGGACGGATACGCGGCCATATCCCCACCTCAAAATTTCAGGCATGCTGTATAGCTAAGAGTAGAACCGTGGTCATACGCCATTGCAACGACTTCAAGCACACTTCCCATTGTCGATTCAGCGTCATATGCTTAGTAATGCAAACGACTTTCAGAACAATAGTTCAAATATCTTGACCTCAGGTCACGGAAAGGTCAAAATTTCAACATTGCATCGTATGGGCAAGGGAAAAGTTACCATTACAGCGAGGTCTATTCAGTAAATTCGTTGAATTGTTTCATTATAAATACAGGGTGTCCCATAAGTCCGGCATCATAGGAGAAATTCATATTTTTCTATTTCTACAAACCATAATTCATATTTTTCTTATGCTCGGGATGCCAATTTCCCGTCCACCATTCTGTTCAATGACGAGGCTGTTTTTTATGGAAATGGTGAGGTAAATCGACAGAACACCCGCTACTGGTCTCAAAACAACCCTCACTGGTATACCTCTTCAAAGGAACAAGGTGCATCTTGGGTGATGGTATGGTGTGGCATTTGGAAGGATCGCATCATAGGCCCCCTCTTTTTCGATGAACATGTCACTGGAGGCACCTACCTACGTATGCTCAAGGAAGAAGCATTTCCCAGTGTCTTGAACGAAGAAGGAAATTTCCCAACATGGTTCCAGCAAGACGGCGCTCCTGCACATTACAGCACCCAAGTAAGGGAATACCTGTACCAACAATTCCCTGGTCATTGGATAGGACGTCGAGGGCCTGTGGAATGGCCAGCTAGAAGCCCGGATCTCACGTCACTAGATTTTTATCTCTAGGGCCACTTGAAAGCGCTGGTATACGCAGAGAAAATTAGGAGTGTTGAACATTTGCGGCAGCGCATTATTGGGGCATGTAACACCATTACTCCTGACATCATTCACCGTGTGCTTGCTGACTGGGTATCACGTCTGAATTTGTGTATTGAAAACAATGGTGGACATATTGAGCACGTTCTATAAATAAAAGCTTTTGTTTTGCCTTTTTTTATTATTTTTCCTATGATGCCGGACTTATGGGACACCCTGTAGTATAATTGTGACTCTAGGATTTTGTTATTAGACCATATATATATATATATATATATGGGCGTCGATTGCGGGGAAGACGCAGGGGACATGTCCCCTCCACTTTTTACAAAGGGGGAGGGGGACAACCTACCAGTTGTCTCCCCCACTTTCGTGGATGAATTACTATAAATGCTAACTATTAATGGCACCTAATAAGACGTTATATGTCGTATTATATGCATATGCAAATGTACCATAATAGCAATATTATAAATTATTTTCATGAACACCAGTGTATATTTATCATGGGATTTAGCAGTCAATTTGCATTTTAATAATTGCACGTAGCATTTTTTAGCAACGGCTACTCAGAGTATTGTTTCATTCGCTGTTTGAAGGCGAAGTGTCCCTCCCACTATTTTAGAGCAATCGACGCCCCTGTATTAATATATATATATATATATATATATCTATATATATATATATATATATATATATTACCTAAGTTATGGGGCACGGACAAAAACTCACCGCTTAAATGCAAGAGGACAAAAACTCACCCGACAAATGTTTTTGCGAAATACATACACTCTAGTCTACAGGGTGTCCCGTAAGTCTGGACCCATAGGGAAAAATAATAAAATTACAAAATAGTCCAAAAATTTATTTATAATATATTTTTTTATTATTTTTATTATTATTTTTATTATTTTTTTATTATGATCTTACTCCGCTGGAGTTTTATTTGTGGGGCCACTTGAAAGCCAAAGTGTACGAGGTCAAACTTCAGAACATTTTCCACCTTAAAGCACGCATTGTGGAGGCGTGTCAAGAAATTTCTGCGACTGTGATTCAGAAAGTGCTGTCGCAGTGGAGATTACGTCTTCAACTATGTGTGCGACACAACGGCGGACACTTTGAACAGATTATGTAATAAATTTTTGGACTATTTTGTAATTTTATTATTTTTCCCTATGGGTCCAGACTTACGGGACACCCTGTAGATCTTAAGATCTCGAGATTTTAGACTCATTGTAGATAATTACTCTTCATCTTTCAAATTGTTCTGTTTTTAACCAGCCAACCAATATTAATTTTTCACCAACCCACCAATCTTTCTTTATAAATTAATACCTAGTTAGGTCAATTGAATGCCCGGTTAGGTCAATTGAATGCCCGGTTAGGTCAACTGTACGTCCTTGACGATTGGTTAGGTTAAATCATGATATTTTCGTCAAAAACACATTAATTATTTAAAGTGCTCTAACATATTTGTTTTTCATTTCTCAAAGAAAAGAAAGTTATTTTTGAAATCCCCTACATTAGCCTAGTGTAGTTTGCTTTTCTCAACTTTGTCCGCGTATACCTAATCAAATAAAACGTTAAAACCAGTGGTGTAGTGCTGTGGGAACGCGTGGGAACGGCGTTCCCTTACTTTTTTTGGTAGACGGAACGGCGTTCCCTCACTATTTCAAATAAATCCGAACTTACAAATCTCTAACGTCATGAAATTTTAATTCCCACCCCTAGAAGAAATATAAGAAAGAATAATTAACTGTTTCATTTCTTTTAGCTTCGACTGAGGCAATGCTAGCCTATAAAGATCTGGTGAAACAGTCACCACGGCGTACCAGTTGTTAACTTTTTTTTAGTTAATCATTCCAGTTATTAGCTATTTTTATTGATCGTACTGGATGTCTATATATATCTAATGACACTGGAAATACTGCATCTTCAACCTTGGAATATATCCTAATATCCAGTGCAAATGACCTCAAAATATCCCTGAAATTGGTCAGATTTCAAAAGATTTCCCGGGGGGCTTACAGTGCCCCCGGACCCCTAGCTGTATGGGCTCGCCGCGCTCGCCATTGTCCCCCCTGCATCTGAGTAACACTTTCAAAATGCGTTCCCTCACTTCTTTATTTAGCACTACACCACTGGTTAAAACTAACGAAAATATTACGACTTAACCTAACCAATCGTCAATTTATATATATATATATATATATATATATAATATATATAATATAATATATATATATATATATATATATATGTATCAGGAAAAGATACGAGACATAAATCATCTAAAGGAACGTATCACCAACGCCATTACAAGCATAACGTCAACTGTGCTAATGCGTGTTCATCAACAGTGGGGAACACGTATTGAAATGTGTTTTCAAAACAATGGCAACCATGTAGAGCATATTATATAAATAAAAATGGTTGTCCATAAAAAAATGTTTATTTTTCCTATGTATGGAAACTTACGGCCCACCCTGTATATATAATTATATATATAAGTTATATGAAATGAAAATGAAAATGAAAATGTTTATTGGCAGACTATAGTCCATATGACAAATATTATTAATACAATGACAGTTCATATACTAAGGATAGAAATATATACAACTTATTAGAAATAATACTGTAATGTCGAAGTTAAGTGGAGCTACAGACAGACGTTTTCGTACCAAGAATTCCATAGCTTAGAGCAGGGCTTCTCAAACCTTTTTCACTTGCGACCCCTTTGGATCAGACAAATTTTTTCGCGACCCTTCACTCAGTCATAAAAGCAATAGGTACTAACACTGTATATTTATGAAAAAAATAATATTTTCAAATGTTTCTGCGACCCCCAATAATATTTACGCGACCCCTAGTTTGAGAAGCGTGGGCTTAGAGGATAAATGGTAGGACTCATGGATAGCTTGGATGATCGGGTTGGTTGATTTTTTAATTCTTTGCATTAGACTGTGTTGAGCACATCTTGTTACCTCCGGGAAGCTCGGGACATTGCGGGTAGCAAACATTTTTTAAAAGACCTGTTGTACAAGATACATATATATATATATATATATATATATATATATATATATATATATATATATATATATATATATATATATATTGACGATTGGTTAGGTTAAGTCGTAATATTTTCGTTAGTTTTAACATTTTATTTGATGAATTCATTTAAAAAATGTCTCCTAAAGATCCTAGTGTAGTTTACGTTCCCCAACTTTGACCTAGTGTAGTTTGTGTCCCCTTTTGCGTTAGGGGACGTAAACTACACTTGCTTCCCAGTGATTAATAAAGTATGGTACATACAATAAGGAAATGCAATTTATTATAACTCAGTATTAGGTACAAATACGTTAATTTAGAGCTACACCGATTTGTGATGCCTTGATGTCTTCATATTAAAAACTAAATACTAGTTTATTAATGGCCAATTAATATTTTATTTCCTCTCATGAAGTTTGAATATTTTGTTTAAAAGAACGATTTTATTTTATTATATTATTTTTGTGAGTTCATATTTGAATTGCTTTACTCCACAATTGCTTTATTTCAATTGATGGAGGCGAAGCATGTGGTGAGAAGAGATCCCGCTTAGAAAATATGGCAAGTGGTACCAAACATGTCGGAGAATACTGATAAGTGTAATGTGAGGTGGGACGAACAAACCCAGAAAATTTGAACGCTCAAAGAAATTGATGTTTGAATTATGGGACCTTTTCCAGTTTGTGTACCGTTTTAATACCGTTTTTCATAATTAATTTTTCCGAAACGTCTGCCAATAAAACTTCAATATGTATCGTTTCATCGTTCTTATTCCTCAAAATTATTAATATAAACACCCAGGAATGTCTGTTTGTCAGTCGGTCACGCTCAGGAATGTCTGTCAGCCATTGACGATTGGTTAGGTTAAGTCGTGATATTTTCGTTAGCTTTAACCAAAATATCACGACTTAACCTAATCAATCGTCAAGGGCGTACAATTAACCTAAAAAATAAATAAAAAAAATTGATATTATCACTCATTTTTGATCTGAAAAGAAGCAAAAATAAATTATATGAAAAACGGTACACAAACTGGAAAAGGTCCGAGTTATGTACTGGTAACAATACGGGTAGACTAATGTTTCGGTAGAAGGGTACTGGTACCCAAGTGTTTGTAACCCTCTGGAATGAAAGGAAAATATGGGTATTTGTTCACTTCTTGCAACAATCCGGAAGGTGCAGGAGAAGGTGGTCCTCCTGAAAGGTACAATGGATACTCAAGCTACGACCTCCAGTGGCTTGGTAGAGGTATATACTGTCTCTGCTTCCCGGGTGGAGGCCTTAGAAAGAGGAAGGCTGCAGGCTCCCCCATCAACATTGCCAAGTCCTACCTCTGAGACAGTCCCAACAGAGCATGGTAGGGCAAGGGTACAGGGGCTTTCTCAGCCTCCTTTGCCAACACCAGGACACACCCTACTCAGAAGTGGAGAAGTACAGGATGAATTTCCTTCTCTTCTAAACCGTCAAAGATCTGTGAGGGGCAGGGTGCAGCCTACTCCCAGATCCATGAATGCAGAGCCCTCTACTTCTCAGCCTCACCCTGAATCCATGAATGCAGAGCCCTCTGCCTCTAAGCTTCATCCTGGACCCTTGAATGCAGACCCTTCTGCATTGCAGCCTCAATACCATCTGACACAGGGTCGCTCCCAAGGAGCCTTAGTGAACCAAAATGATGGGAACGCAATCGTGGGTCATGATGAGGATGCATCTTGGACAATGGTGGTAAGAAGGGGGCCGAAAGCAAGCAACCCTTTCAAGAACTGCAACCAGTGAAGTAGCTAACGGTAGTACTTCCTCAAGGGAGTCTGGTCCCACTCACGTACAGGCTAAAGGAGACAGCCCTTGGCAAAGTCTGGCAGGGAGCGACAGGGTATTATATTGGCTGCCAAAACAGATCGTATAAATGTTATAAAATAAATATGTTGGGAATACGGGGTGTCGTGGTGTCTGTGAGCTGGTTGGAGCCAAAGAGTTATAATGTGAGGTTCCTCTGATAACTGGATTAGACGATGGCTCGGTGGTCCATATGGCGCTGTGAGTTCTGTACCAATGGCCGGGAAATTAACGATGTTGTCCTAAGTACTGTCGCGCATCAGGATGTAGACGATGCTAGCGGTTGGTAAGCCGTTGAAGGATGATTGATGGAATGACACGGGCTTACATAGCTTATTATGAATCACTGAATGAATAAATGAATTCCGCCTAACGGCAAAGGGTCGATGCACGCTGCATACTGGGGTAATACAAGAAACAGAATTATGCCGGTGTGGCTTGACTCGGTACTTCATAGAAGAGCTCGAGTCTCGCGCATGAGCATTGGATCCGCGCATGTGGACATCAAAACAAGCCCATATAACGAGCGCTGTGTACAGCGTGTTATCAGTCTATAATACAAAGGCTGTTCCAACGAATACTGCTAATAGCTTCGTCTCGAGATTTAAACCTGAGCTCACTGCCGAGGAGTTGCACCTATTGTGGAAGAAAAGAATGAACCTTCAGATAACATGCAAGAAAACTGACTCCAGGCAGATAATGTACAGTTCTTTCAAGTCACAGCAGTCTGTGATGTTTTAGGGGTATTTATGGATCCAGCAGTATGGCCGGAACGGGCATATGTACTCGTACGGTGGTTCTTTGAGAAGAAGGGAAGAAAAACACCTGCAGTCCCTCTCACAAATTCTGGGGAGGGTAATTATGGAGACATTATGCCTCGTACAGGGCCGTAACTAGAGTTTAGAAATTAGTGAGGTCCAGATTTTTTTCGAGCGCGGCGGGACGAGCAAAATTCAGACCAAAATGACATCTACAAACACAACCCAAGCTATACACTAAACACAAAACACAAAACGCTCGACGCTCCCTCTTTTCAAAAGAAAAGCGGTAATATGCGTTTCATACACGGAGAATGGTTCAGTCTCTTTTTTTTTTTTAGGAAATAATTACCGAGGTCCGGACCTCGGTGACCTCATAGGTAGTTACGGCCTTGGCCTCGTACTATGGAGGAAAACATGTTGAGAATGTGCCTTCTCAAAAGACGGATGGCAGAATTCTTGCATCATTCTAATATAACATTCGAGGTAATCTCTTATAACTGTAGAGGGCTAAGCTTAGGCAATAATACTAAACACAGGCGGATCATAAATGATAAACTTTTAGAGAATGCTGATATTCTCTGTCCGTAGGAAACATTGCTACGGAAACAGGACTTAAAGGACCTGAATAGTCTGTCCACTGACTTTCATGGGATAGAAGAGACCACCAGAAATAAAGAAGATGGTCTCTTTGTAGGCCAGGAAGCTAGTGGAGTAGCTATCTTGTGGATATCCCACCAATATATGGGAAATATATTCGTAAATTAAAACTTGGTTTCAACTGGCTAACGAATAGAAATATGTGTTGACAACAAAAAATTTGTCATTTTGTGTGTCTATATGCTTTTTCAGACAGTTCATAATGAAGAAGATTACCTTATTAAACTGGGACAAGTCAGCAGTATTACTGATGAGTTGGATACAACATGTGTAGTGTAATAGCGTGGGGTGTTAGATCCCGTTAGGCTTAAGTTAGAAATTACACATAAATAATACAAATACTTTGCTTCAAGTTTTCAGTGGAGTCCTATATTTTGTGCTTTAGGTAACCATTAGCTCCAGCGGAAACGAAACCATCAACCAACCAGCTCTACTTTACCTATTAATAATCTACAAACATTTACCCCCTTACTGACAATAATTAGACGACCTAATGCAGTGACAGATCTGAACGGTAGACATCGACCCCCCCCCCCTCGGCCCTTAAAGTTTCTAATGATGCGTCCCCCACAATTTTGCCCTGAAATTATGAAAATATGCATGTATGTACGTATGTATGCATAACCGTACGAACCTACATGGCTAACATGGCTAATCCGGGCAGTTAATTGTGAAAATCTGGCCAAATATTGTTTTCTGTTGTGTTCCAAATCTTTCTGGCTTTAAAGTCAGAGACACAGCGTCAGTTCAGTTGCTGGCGCTTCTTATTACTTACATATCCTATCTCGTTACTGTTCGTTGCTAGGTGACGGGCCGCGGGCGTAATATTACGACCCCCAAGTAGGCACACAGATAGGCTTGCCAACTTTCTGAAATACAATTCCGGGAGATGATATATATACAGGCCATAAAGGGGGGGTGGGGGCGAGCCAATCCAGCTGGCGGGTTCGGGGGAGGAGGGCGCTGTAAGCCCCCCGAGAAATTTTTTAAATATGACCAATTTCAAGGGCATTTTGAGGCCATATGCAGGGGGTATAAAGACATTCTAAGGTCAGTTAAGTCAATCGACGCCCTGTGTATATACACACACATATATATATGAGTTATTCATATCAATAGTAAAAAAAAAAAAAAAAAAAAGATTATTTAAAGAACACACACGATTCCGGAGTCTCCCGGCGAATCCGGGAGGGTTGGCAAGCCTACACGCAGAACTGTCAGCTAGCCTCAGTTGTTTCATTCCACGTATTGTTTCTACAAAGGTATGGAGTGATGTTCAGCCTGCATACACTAAATATGCATCATTTCTGGAAACTCATCCTAGTGAATGTGATGTCAAAGCAGAATTCGAATTGTGGCAGAGACATTGGGCATCTTCCACTGACCCTCCGCAAACAGCAATATCTGCACTCACAAGCACAAGCAAGGACAATAAATCCACATTTCCAAATATGACATCACTGCTCATCCTCTTGGCAACATTACTAGTAGCAACATGTGAGGCAGAGAGAATGTTCAGCAAAGTGGAAAGAACGTAGTTTCTGTGATGGTAGATTGTTTAGGCCTGGGGTTAAAGTAGGCCTTGTTGTAAACGGTAATGTGAACTGTAATGTAAACTGTGTAACAGGAGTGTATAGTTTTTCGATATGTAGAATTCAAAGACATATCTTGGAACTTAAAGAAATGTATGAACAAACTGTTTCCTCTCTCAACAATGTTAGCTTAGACTTAAATACCTTTAGGAGCAAAACTATGAATGTAGACCTAGCTGGAATGATTACACTGCCCAACACCAATTTTGCTGATTTAATTCTAACACCTGTTTTTAGGTAACTTTGCTGTGCTGATTTCAAAAATCACCTTAGTTTTTGCCTATCACGTCAGGTTTTCGAGCAATCAAATACGGATATTTTGGAGATATCGCATTTTGGCAGGGTTATGCCCAATTTTTTTTCTTTTCAAAAAATAAGTTTTTACATACTCAGAATCAGCATGGAAAAGTAAACAATTGTGCAGGGAGTGAACTTTAATATACAATGGTAATATTGACACAAAGTGATTAAAAGTTTAAATAAGCAAAAAATGAATCCATATTAAAGCAAACACGGGACCAGTTTTCTTAACATTGTCTTTTTCTTGTTTTCTTACTTTTCAGTGCTGATAAATTTTCTCTTATAGGACTTCCTAGAATGAGAGATGTCAAGACAATCTCTTTGCAGGCTCCAGCAGTAGTCAGCCATCATATGGGTATCCTTGGTATCGTTCTTCCATCATTTTGATATCTTGGTGGAACCTTTCACCTTGCTCTTCACTAACATCGCCAAGATTTTCTGGAAATTTATCCAGATGACTGTTGAGATAGTGAACTTTAATGCTCATGTTGCAACCCAACTGCTGAAAGTTTACAAGTAACGTCACTAGCGGAACGGCTGCTCTCACTCCGCCAATGGGAAATCTCTCTCAGATCATGACGTCACGCTCACACCTGGGAAATCACAGATACCCAGATTTTAATATGTTGTACATGACCTTTAGATTTAATGCACAGATTTGCGTATTCCACAGATAAAATTTTAACAGCAAAACAGCTGTTAACAGGTCTCAAAAAATCATCAATTTTGATAAGCACCCAAAATAGGCATATTTCATTGCACGAAAACCTGATGTGATGGACAAAATCTAAGGTGATTTTTGAAATCAGCACATCATTATTATCCAGAAACAGGTCTTAGAATTAAATCAGCAGCAAAAAATGTTTTTTTTGTTGGGCAGTGTTATGCATCCATAATGCATAATGCATCCAGAGATGCTTCCTTATTGTGGTGTGAACGACGCATGTACTAACATGTGTATATATGCCTTGAAAGAGATAGTCTGTAAATACCAAACTTTAAATGCTAATTTTTTGTGTGTTTTCTGGATGCCCCTAAGGCATTTATTTGATCGTATTAATCATAACAAAATATTTATGGAATTTTTAAATCGTAATGTACCTAGTTACTTGGTTCATATATTAATATTTTGGTATAATCACCACTCACCAGACAATGATTGTAAGATGAGGTGGGGTCAATTTAGAGCCATTCTCGGTAACCAGTGGTGTCAGGCACGGAGGGATATTATCTTCCTACTTATTCATTGTTTATATGGATAACCTGACTGTTGTACTGAACAGTTGTAAAATAGGCTGCTATCTTGGTACAAAGGTTGTTAATCATCCGATGTATGCAGATGATCTAGTTTTTATTTCTCCATCTGTAAAAGGGCTCAGCGCACTTCTGAAAGTTTATGAAATGTATAGGAAAGATAATGACATAAAATATAATTACTGTACTATAGTGAATTCAGACAATATATATGGCATCATTCGCAAGAGAATCTGGGACATTTTTAGAATACTGCATTCTGAGGTTAAGAATTTGTTTTCTATTTTTAAAAATTGTCAGAAACTTGGCTAATGAAAACACCTCAAATTCAGTAAATATATTTTGTTTTCAACTTTATCAAGAATGAAGTCATTTAATGCCTCAATCATCCAACATGAAGTTACCATTATCACTAAGTCATTTCATTTACTTTTTCCCAACTCGGCTCTCAACTTCTCATCATAGTTCAGATAAGGCCTAAAAAATAAAAGAATTTCAAATTGCTACGTTTTACTCGCTGCAAAAGCGTTCTTGTATCTTCTGCTGTTTTTTATGTGTGTGAACACAAGAATCAAAGTCAAGAATCAACACATTCAATGGTTTTGAAATCACTTTACACGGATAGTTCTTTGCAGAGCCGCCGAGAGGGCGGGGAAGCCGGGTTAAATCCCCGGGGCCCGGACCTCTAGAAGGCCCGGAAAGAGGGGGGATAAAATCTAAAAATATTAATAAAGCAATTGATTAAATAACAGAGGAAATATAATTAGTGAACATACATTTTATAGAGATTATCATAGTCAACCTGAAACAGATAAAATATTATCTGCGGTCCACCAATGCCTAAGACCGACTGACAGATCTGGGAACCATTGTAACTGAAAGGCAGTTAGCCCGTACTTTAAATGTCATCAGAATCATTTACCGCTTTGCTAGAGAGAAGACAAAGAAAGTACACTTCTAATTATGAAAATCTTGCAGTAAACAATTGTCTTGCCTGGATGGACTGGTACTGCATTTCTAAATTATATGGTGATAGAATTAATATAATTGATTCGAAAAATAAAATGGTCATTTTCTTCCGAGTTGTTTATTCATACTGTATGTTTTGAATAGTGACTTGGACATAAAATCAGTTTGCTTGTTATGTACACAAAAAACAGTCATAATAAAATACTGAGTAATGGATACCGTAATGAAATTGACTGGCTTCTTTGGATCTGATGTATTTGCATGTCGGTTATAAACAGATAGAGTGTAACATAATTGTCTATTATGACTTGATCCTCTGGATCGAGAGATTCTATCGTTAGTTTTTAATTGATAATTAATTAGTTTTAAATTGTTCTTATATTCTTGTGATTCGGAACCCACGTAAAATTGTAGGTCCCCTCCGCCACCACGGAGGACATGCACAATACACAATTACGAACGCAGTTAGGTAGACCAGCCATGAGTGGATCGTAGGGTCTTTGTTGGTCTGAAACATTATAACATATATCAATCTTCTCCGGGGCGCGTGGCAACTCTCGCCGGCCCTGGTTCTTTGGTTAAGATCTGGGTTTTAAGAAGAGATATTTTCGATGCCTGATGAGAAAAGGGCAAACGTAAGGAGCTTAGAAAAAAATTCAGATTAAATATTTTTATGGTACTTATAGTACTTATTTTATAAGAACTCAGAAAAAACATAGTCAGTGGTTTAAGTGGTATATCCGCGAACATAATGATAATCGTATTTGTGTAACTTAAGAGAAACCGAAACTTTATTTGATTTCTATTTTTTCTTCTACTTTTTGAGTGAATAAGACGTAGTTGTGCTGAAGCCAGAATTACTGTACATGGGAAAGTAAAACGAAGCAGTAAATAAATGAGAATGTCTTTTATGGTCTCTTTCGTAACAAGGTTACCTCTTCCCAATGTAGTGCAAAGAGGAAATTTAGGCATTCAATTTCCTTATAAATTAACATAGTGTACTATATAAATTGACTTTTTGACAGGGAGAGTGTCTGTCAACATGGAAAACCTATCGGCAGTCTCATCACTTTCGAGGAGAAATTCTCGTTTCATTTCTCCGAACCAGTTGTTGCATACAGTAAAGGCAAAAATTCAACGGGACTGACAATGTGCGTGCTGAATCAGAGATCTGGCGTCGTAATATTTCATCATGTAAGTATTTATTATCGGATTGAAATTAGGGTGAGAAATGTAAGAACCTCTTCATAGTTGAGACTGGTTACGAGTCTCATCCCAGTAAGTTAACCCTAATAATTAAATTCTTATCAACGAAAGATTAATATGTGATCTGGAGAATTTCATCAATAAAGATTTAGGATTACATTAAATTAATGTAGATTATGTTCGAGCAAGTACACAATGTTAAGAGATTTGATTTCTCATCAGGATCTTTGGTGAATGAAATAAGAATAAGTGATGGAGGGGATAATCGTTAAATCAGGTTCAACTCGTTTTGAGTCACTCCTTAACTGATACTCTGAAGCAAAACATTTATAATGGCACTAATTTTGGGGAGATAATTACTTCGTAATTACAATTTATATGATATTATTAAGAAGATAATTTATATACTAAGTGGATATTTTGAATGTGAAATTCTATTTGTTTGTTTTTTAGGAATTTCCTTTGTACAAACTCTACGCAGTGTGGTTAGATCTACATCGTCATTTAATGAACTTGTCACCTGAAAGAATAGTCATCTTACACATTCAAGGCAACTCCATTTATGGAATGAGGAATGCGACGGAGGTTATAACGTCCTTTGGTTCAGTATTTGTGGAACATCTAAATTTAAACTCAACTTGGACGTGGGCTTTTATCTCTGGAGGGAAAACCTTATTTGAAAAGTTAGTTGATAATTTAAAGAAGGAAGGAAATCGACTCGCATCATCGCATTTAATGATTCCTCTTTCGAATGTTAACAATCCCGAATTCCAAAACAAATTAGAAGAAGAAAGATGGAAATTTTGCGCTAATTATGGAGTTATGGGAGATCTTTGCGATGAAAATGAGTCTGCTGACCTCGATAGAAACTATTTAAAATTACATGAAAACCTATTATTAAAATCTATACCAGTGATCATTACTGCGGGCAGTAGGACATCCTACCTATATCAAAGTCTAAAATCCTATTTTAAATCAACAGGTGTTGTAAAAGATAATTTTCACGTTATGCTTGGAACTAACTCCACTCCAACACTTACTCTATTGAAATTACTAAATATTAGCTATACTTACATACCTCCTTCTCAGTATGGAAAACAAGACTTATTCGCATTTTTGTACTATAAAGAAGTTTACAATTATGCTTTCAATAATTATAAGAGTTCCCTTTACGTCATATTCCTTGAGGAAGATGTTGAAGTTTCCCATGACTTTTTCTCGTACATCGGGCAGACGGTATATCTTCTTCGTCAGGATCCCACTTTGTACTGCATTACTGGTCACTCAACAGTTGGACTGAAGCATATTGCTCACGATGAATCTGTGCTTCTGAGAGCAGACGTTCAAGTGGGTTGGGGATACGCTGTGACTACTTCTTATATTCAGGAGGCATTGCTTGAATGGCCAACGGAGAATATTGCGGATGACTTAGTTTACGATGGCTGGATGTACAAATACATTAAAGGAGAAAGAGAATGTATTCTACCCGAAGTAAGTCGAACTTTCCACTTTGGTGTTGGATTAAACACTATTTTTTGGCTTGCAGAAATCAGTTTCTTTTCTACGCCTTTGGCAATGTCCACAAATGATATAAAATTCAAGGATGTCGATCGATTGGAGTTATCTTTGTGGAAGAAAGATCTTCGAAGTAAAATATCGAAAGCAATTCCAACCAGAGCGAATCCATGCCGAGAAAATTATCTTCAAACCATTTTTCCAGGTTCCTACGTTATGTATTACAAAAATAGTGATGGATATAAAATAGCTTTTCTAATTTCGTTTTAATTTCAAGTTGTTTTAGAGGATGGATTTATTCGATGCAAGGTCAACATGACTTAGTAGCTATCATAAAGGTATCTCCTCGAACGACGTTTTATTTGGTTGGAGACCCACAGTCTTCCTACGCGGATTTACGTCCAAAGAATTACAAAGTGATTGACTTCATGAACGAGCCTTTCAGTGAACGAGATATATACTTTAAAGTATACAGTTACGTACATAACATAAAATTCTTGAAATTCAGAGTTCTCTCAACTTTTAACATAATGAATCTCTTTACCTAAAATAAGTGAAATTCTTAAATTGTGTTTAGTGATGGATACAAAATGAGACTCTCGTTCAATAATTTTATTCTTCCTTGTCACGTAAGATGACTTTATTTAATCAGCAGAAATTGAAATTCAACTGGGAGTGTTTCAGTATATGCTGTGGAATCTACAGTTCAGTCAGCTTTTATTCCTGTGGATTGCGTTCAACAACAAAGTCATATTTTATTCCAGAAATGAGACAGCTAAGAAATATCTTGTGAAAGTAACAGAAAGTTCAGATATGGCAGGATTTTTTGGTAATGTAATGAAAACAAAGTAGGTTAAGTAATTTGGAAATAAACTCTCTCGAAATGAGTATGTTACTCGTAGATAAAGACTTAAATGTTAATTCAGAGTTAATTAAACTGTTTTACGTCATGCCTGAACCTACTTCTCTAAAACGTACCTGGTAATCTTCCTTGAATTCCCCTTTCGCCTTCTGTGATATTTTTTTCTAGACATTCACGATAGAAATGATGTCGAAAATGTAATATTAAAGATTTATCGAGAATTTGTTGCCATAGAAACAAAATATGTTTGCAGTTCGTGACATACAGAAATTAATTAGTTACTATAATAACATTTATACATAAACAAACGATTTGTTTTTCAAAAATAATTTTTGGTATTCGTCTATATGCCTAATTTTGTCATTGTTAAATATAATTAAATTTAAGTCATTCCAGCTAGAAATGATCGGAAACACGAAGTAAAGTAGGAAAATGTCGAATGAAATATGTACCAAAGAGAAAGGATGATGTAATATACACGTAATAACTAGATAAGTGATATTGTAGACTGTTGCCTGAAAGAAATAATGCGAGGGAATAGGTCCTTCCTTCATTGTGATGTGAAGATTTGGTAGTACTTATAATGAAAAATAAATCCATTCACATTTCTACATATGAAGGCGAAAGTAGCAATTCCAATTCAGTCTTAAAATTAATAGGAAAATTTTTTAATTTGAAGACATAAAATACACAAAAACTTGGTCGTGGTTATTCCTAATTACTTTTAACAATTTTACATAATTTCTCATAATTTTACGGAAACAAATCAATTAAAATATTCAAGCTACGAAAATAAAATAAATTTTTTGTAATATTAAGATAATTTTAGCAAAGAACATACAATTGTTAATTGGACTATTGATATTTATTTATTTTAAATTAATCCTTAAACTGTAGGCTTTACTGGGCTCTCACATTAATTAAAAGATAAAATATCGCTGTAAAGCAGGGGTTCTTAACCTTTTTAGGCTGCGATCCAAATTCTGGTCTCGGGCTAGCTCGGTGACCAATGCCTTCAAACAGTTCACTCGTAATAGATAATAAAATAAATAATAATGGTAAAATGATTAGGGATAACATAAATAAATGATAAATGACAATTTAATGACCCCAAGTTTGGGTCGCGACCAAGAGGTTAAGAACCCCTGCGTGTAAAGGAATGTACTGTAACAAAATTTCTTGGTGTAATGTTAGACAAGAATTGAATTTGCAATGGAGTGATCATGTAAATTATATCTCAAAAAAGATTTCAAGGAACGTTGCTATAATGTTTAAACTTAGAAATGTAGTCCCTAAACACGTTTTATTAACTCTGTACCATAGTCTTGTCTTTCCTTATATAACGTATTGCACCCTTGTTTGGGGAAACTCCGCTAACAACGCTTTAAACAGTATTTTTGTCATCCAAAAAAGAGCAATAAGGTTATCTGATGCTGAGTTCCATGATCATTCTAGTACATTATTTAAAGAGTTAAAACTAACTAAAGCTCAAAGATGGAATCAAACTGGCAAATTTTATTTTTATTTACGAGTGTAAGTGGCCATTCAAAAACCACGTGGTCCTTAAATAGGGGGAGGGGTTCTTTATTTGACCACCAAGAGCCACATGGGGGAGGGGGGATCTTGACGTTTAACCACGTGGCCAATACTAAGCATTAAAATATCCTGTTTAAAATATTGTTTATCATATTATATATATATATAAGGTAGACTGGGGTAAAACGCCCATACAGGGTGATAAGACTGACAGTGTTTACTAGGCTGTGAACAGAGGAAGGTATATAATTTTTTAGTTTTCTTATTAAAATTCAGGAACGCCTTATAATCCCAGAGGACCAAAAAGTACAGCCTTGGGAAAAAATATAAATACGCTACACTGTATGCTCCAATTAATATGTATGCATCCAGTATGTTAGTACGTATCCAATATGTATGCTCCAATAAATAATTTTTTGAACATTCAAAATTACATTTTTTAGTCAAGATATTAGTTTGAATTAAAAAAACAAACAATTAATACAGTTTATTTAGAAGATATGTCTTTTAATTGTTCATTTACCTCATTACCTCTCAATAATATAAGAAATTTAATATGGCACCTTACATTTTACATAAGATTTAGAGGGGTTGGGGTGACATCAGAAGACCACGTGGTTTTGGAGGGGGATTTAAGTCATTGGCCACAAATGACCACAATGGGGGGGGGGTTTGAAAACCACCCGAAAAAAGGACCACGTGGTTTTTGAATGACCCCTAAGAACAAAATCATTAATTTACAATGGGTAAATAAATATTTTGTAACTTGTTAAGAAATCCACTTACAGTCTATCAGACCAGAAATAGATCAAAGCAAGTTATTCTTCAATTTAGATCGTCTTCATTTGAAAAATTACCAATTTTCATTGGATTGAAACTATGGAATGATTTAAATGGTGATGTAAAAAATATGAATGTAAATTCGTTTAAAACCAAGTTAAAATCTCGATTAATAATGGGATACTAATTAAAATCTAGGATTAAATGTACATTACTCTGTTACTTATTCATTTCTCGTGTGTAATCTAGGATTAAAGACACATTACTCGTGATTGTTCATCTCTCGTGTCTAGTATTGATTTCTTTGTGTAGTATTGGTATCATACATTCACTTATGACTTTTTATTTGTTTTATATCTATGATAATAAGGTTAATACATACTAATTAATAATTCTTATTCAAGAGTTATGTATTATTAATAATAATAATAATAACTATCTGTTTTAGTTTTACTTAAGAGCCCAGTAAAGCCTAAAGCTTAAGATCCAAATTAAATAAAATAAATAGTCGAATTTCACAATTAGTTATTTTGTAAAAATTATTTTTACGACAAAAATTTTAAAAAATTATTTATTTTATCAGCAAAGTAATTCGGATCACGTTAAGAATAGCGGACCCATCGGGTGTTGGGTTCGCTATTCTTGACATGGATAATTTTGGGTTCCCTATTCTTGACATGGAAACTTTTGGGTTTGCTATTCTTAACATGGAGAATTTTGTAAAAACCTGTGAAGCTATTGGTCTCTTTTGTCATATTACCCTGACTGTTAGTATCGAGGGTAAATCATGGGATCACCTAAAGAGCAGGGCCCCCAGCCTTCTTTAATTAGCCTCATAAGGCTAACTAACGAAAATATCACGACTTAACCTAACCAATCGTTAGGTCAACTGTACGCCCTTGACGATTGGTTAGGTTAAGTCGTGATATTTTCGTTAGTTAGCCTTATAAGGCTAACTAACGAAGGCTGGGGGCCCTGATCTTCAGGTGATCCAAATCATGCAATCACCATCAATGAACACCAACACGAAATTAAATAAAATGGGAAACACTTGGCAGTCAGGTTAAAAATATTAACAGAACGTTATATAAAGTTATAATTCACTAAAAGTTTGTAAATGAAGTAAACTTTATAAAATAAATTGGATCACTTTAACATATTGCTTCCCAGGAACGTCTCTTTAACATATTGCTTCATTTCCATTTTTTTCGAAGTATTTTTCCCTGTTGAAACATTAGGTTTGCCATTCTTAACATGTTTAATTTTGGGTTCGCCATTCTTAACATGAGGTAAATGGGTTCGCTATTCTTAACGTGATCCAGTAATTCAATTCAATTATTCAATTAAATTTAATTATTCAATTCAATTCAATTATTCAATTATTCAATTCAATTATTCAATTCAATTCAATTATTCAATTCAATTCAACTTCACTTCATAGGTAGGTATAATTAAGTATTTTATAAATATCTATTGAGAACACGCATACGAACTTATAACTGAATATAAGGAATGAATTACGTAATACAGTATAATACAGGGTGGGCCGTAAGTTTCCATACATAGGAAAATTTAAACGTTTGTTTTTATGTTTCAGATACCCTAAGAATATGCGTTTGACGAAAGAGCAACGAATTGAAATCATACTGATGGCTGGGTCTGGAAGCAGTCGCATGGTTGCAATGAACTTTAACAGAAAACATGGAACGAACATCACACACGACACTGTGGCAAAACTTATTAACAAGTTTCAGAAAACTGGAAATGTTGCAGATCATCTAAAGGAACGTATCACCAACGCCATTACAAGCATAACGTCAACTGTGCTAATGCGTGTTCATCAACAGGGGAACACGTATTGAAATGTGTTTTCAAAACAATAGCAACCATGTAGAGCATATTATATAAATAAAAATGGTTGTCCATAAAAAATGTTTATTTTTCCTATGTATGGAAACTTACGGCCCACCCTGTATATTAAATCTTAAAAGTCATTATTCTTATTACGCATATGATATAAATACAGTATAAAGAATGGCTAGTTAGAGATACGAGAAAGGATACGAGTAACAGAGGTAATGTACATTTAATCCTAAAGATTCATCACCATTCCTTCATTAAAATAGATTTCATTTTTGTTTACAAAAACGTTTAAATTAGCAATATTTTTAATACAGGGTGTACATAAAGTCAGGATCTATTTTTGTGAAGCACTTGGAAATTATATGGAATTCAATCATAAAATGATAAAGTGGTAACATTTATTAAATAATTAAGAGTAGGATTCGACGTGACGCCCATCATTATCCCTGCACAGCTCAAATCGTTCCGCAGCATTTCTAAACACTTCTGGAGCATTTGCGGGGTTATGTTATCTGCAGCAGTTCGTATACGTGTACGTAAGTTTTCAAGACTCGTAATCTTCGTCTGATAGACGTGCGACTCGATAAAGCCCCATGCAAAGAAATCTAAAGGGGTTAAATCTGGTCATCTCGCGACACAAGGTCTGTTGCTTCCGCGTCCGATCCAGCGATTTGGAAAACGTCCATTTAGATAATCCTGAACAATTTTGGCATAGTGACAAGGAGCACCATTATGTTGATAGACGACGGGGATAGGATTGTTAGTACCGTCGTCTATCAACATGATGGGCTCCTTGTCACTATGCCAAAATTGTTCAGGATTATCTAAATGGACGTTTTCCAAATCGCTGGATCGGACGCGGAAGCAACAACAGACCTTGGCCAACGAGATCACCAGATTTAACCCCTTTAGATTTCTTTGCATGGGGCTTTATCAAATCGCACGTCTATCAGACGAGATTACGAGTCTTGAAAACTTACGTACACGAACTGCTGCAGATAACATAACCCCGCAAATGCTCCAGAATGTGTCCTACTCTTAATTATTTAATAAATGTTACCACTTTATCATTTTATGATTGAATTCCATATAATTTCCACGTGCTTCACAAAAATAGATCCTGACCTTATGTACACCCGGTATAAGTCCTTAAAACAGTCTATATTTTCAGTCTAACGAAAATAGGTGTAATTTTATGGAATGAAGACAATCTAAATTGAGGAATAACTTTGGTATATTTTTAATTTGGTATCGGTGAATTTCTTTGATGAGTTACGAAATATCTATTTTGTTAAGTTAATTATTTCGTACATGCGTTTGTATATGAAAATAAAACGTGCTTAGGGACTTGTAGGTTATCTCCCCCCCCCACCAATTTTGACAATATTTTCGTTAAAACTAACGAAAATATCACGACTTAACCTAACCAATTATCAAGGGCGTACAGTTGATCTATTAGTAAATAGTAAATACTATTCCAGAAACAAACAATGTTAATTAATAATAGATCAACTGTACGCCCTTGATAATTGGTTAGGTTAAGTCGTGATATTTTCGTTAGTTTTAAACGAAAATATTCTGTCAAAATTGGTGAGGGGGGGGGGGGAGATAACCTACAAGTACCCGTGCTTATTTTGATTACAGTATTAATGTTTAATAATTTTAGGCTTTTAAAGCGGGAATTGCCAATCTTTTCCAGATGATGACCTACTTCACAATTTACTTTCAACGAGTGATCTCGTTTGAACTTTTTGGCCACCTTTCGGAAACTTTATACTTCGCATATTTAACATCGTTAATATTTTTTATTAACATAAACTTTTATTTATTCAGAACGCAAAAAAGTTAAATAGTACGTGTTAATAAATGTTAATGATTTGATATTATGCTAATTTTATGTTTTTAAGTTAGACGATTAAATAATTTGTGGAATATTTTCCACACGCTTTGAATACTGATCGAAAACAATAAAATAGTTTGGCATTTCCCCAAACATAAAGTTTTTTATTTATTTCTTTTTTAAACCCGTTCATCAGCTATCTAAAAATACTTGGCGATCGACTTTCTTCATGCAGGAAGGAGGGGCCAATGTCGACGCCGCCTAAAAATGCCTCCCCCGCTATAGAAAGAGAATGAGAGAGCGGAAATCAAGGTTCAGACTTTTCGAAATGTCTGGACACGCTGCGTTTGAAAGAGTGAAGGTCCTAGTCAGGGAGAAAGATGGATTTAGGAAGATTGTTCCAGAGCTGATCGTTGAGTAGATAAAAGAGAGAATACCGATTAACCCTTGCGTTAGAGAGTTGAACAGAAAAGGAGTGAGAATTTGTCGAAAATCTGGTACTGCGTGCTCTCCTTAAAGGAGGGGCAATGCAGCAGGAAAGTTCAGAAGAGCAGTGTCCGTTATAATAACGATAGTAGAGAGAGTGAGGGAACATTGCGGCGAAGAGAGAGGGATTGAAGACAGTCGGTAAGATGGGGGGAAACGATGAGACGAAAAGCCTTTGATTCCAACTGGTCAAGTGGAGCTGTTTGAGTTGAGCCACCCAACACATGAGAAGCGTACTCCATACAGGGGCGGACAAGACCTCTGTACAGAGACAGCAACTGAAGGACGGCAGTTTGGAAGTTAAGCATTTGTGCCAGACTCTGTCAAAAGCTTTTGATTTGTTAGTGCAATAGGAAAAGCTTCACCGAAATCCCGAAAAGAGTCACGAGTTGTCGACGGTACTTTATAAAAGGCTCCTCATTAGAACACGCAAAATTAAACCAAGGTTTTTATTTGCTGTACGAAAAGAATATAATATGCAATGCACAACACAATGCAGTGCCCGAGAGAATCACCTTCCTGATGCGTTCAACGCACTTGGAGGAGCCCCGGCCACGGAAGCAGTAATCATTCCTATTGAAAAATTTATTATTTTTTGAGAGAGAGATTATTTTTATTTGGGTGCAATATTAAGGTTAAGTTTACTTTAAATAGACACAGTAATTATAGAAATAATAATGGCCCATTTAGACAATGTCAACATAGCTACATACTTTTTCACTGTAGGCTGCAGTGGTTTTAAGGTTAAAATTTGGTCAGCAGCCAGATTACTAACTATGGTCAAGCTAAATTCATTAAAATCAATTTAGACTTACCAAAAATGAAGTTGCCAGTTGAACGTTACCCTTTCTGTTTCTAACTAATCCATAAGTTTCATTTAGTTTCCAGATTTGAATTTTGTTTGTTAAGTTTTAAGTTACTATTTAACACACTGCTAAGTTATTTATTTATAGGGGCTATTTCCCAGACCTAGGTTTTGCAGTTTAAGTTAGGCTAGGGCTGTATTGCCCTTAAGTTTTTGTTTTTAAAGGTTTAAGGTTTAAGGTTTTGAAGGTTTTTACTCAAGTTAAGTTAGGGCTATATTGCCTTTAAGTTTTAATAGGGGCTATAACAGCCATTTAATTATTTAGTTAGGGCAGTTGTAGCCCGGTTCGAGTTTCTTCTAGGTACCTAGTTTTAATCTCTTACCTTAGTTATTTTCTTTAATTAAATTACTTACACCTAGTTCTGGTAGGCCACTATTTAGTTAAACAGGGTTTTAGTTTAATTGCAGTGGTTAATATTGAGGTTTAAAGGTTGACTTTAAGTTGCCCGGTTAGTTGGGGAACTAAGATAATTTTTTACGAAAAAACTAGCCCACTTGATTCAGCAGTCAAAATTTTTCAAGAATCGACAAAGAGCTCCGTTTTTCTTTTTCTCAGAAACTTTTTTCTTTCTTCTTTTTGTTAATTAGGGAAACCCAACTTCACTAGTTGGTTAGAAACGAGGGTTGTTATTTTTATTCTATATTTATTTTGTTTATATTTTATTTGGAAATATATGCGGTTATTTCTAACCACTTTTTTTAACAATTCCATGAGAAATTAAAGATGTACTGTCTAAGGACCTCCCAATAGGTGGCGCTGAAGTGCCAAAGGCGCTTCCTCTTGGGAGGATCCAAAGGCCGAACTGGAGTAATAGGACATGAAACAGATATAAGAGTGTGGTCGGAGGAACACAACAGAGGAGAAAAATGTTGGACAGAGTAAGGAGAAGGATGAGAGATGAGAAATAAATCCAGAATGTTGTTCCTATCTCCAAGGCAATCATATTTACGAGTAGGATGTTCTACAATCTGCTCTAAGTTATTCAGGATAGAAAAGTTGTATGTTAGTTCACAAGGAATGTCAGTGAAATGGACGAAAGCCAAATGTGATGGTGAACATTGAAATCACCTAAATTGTAGATTTCAGCGAAAGGAGTGGGATAGAATGTATTCCACTTTAGAAATGAAGTAGTTGGCCACCCTTGCTTTAAAGTACGCACTTAAATAATCGTAAAAATCAGCATCTGATAGTATCCTTTTTATTCGTTTTTTAATGATAAAGATATTTGCCTTAGGCGTTGTCAACAGAATTTCCCCATATAAGGTTGAAATACTTCACATAAGGAACATGAAGAGGATGATACAGAGTTAATAAAACCTGTTTAGGGGATATATATCCAAGTTTAAATATTGTAGTCTAGCAACATTCCTAGAAATCTTTTTAGATACGAATTTAATTTACATGGTCCTTCCACTACCAGTTCTTTTCTTGCATTACCCATTGAAATTCTTACAGTACATTCCTTTACAACGATTTCTCCAACAACACTGTGTTAAAATACCTATTTCATTTGTATTAAAAGTCATCAAATTTGTTTTATTGGTATGTTCGTACCAGCACCTTCGTCACTTTCTTCAGTACTTCCGAAGGTTCTCTTTCTGCCTTCTTCAGCATTCTTGCAGCGATTCTTACAGCAGGCACCTGCAGGCATCTTCATGCCGACACAAGATTTCCTTCGATCGCATCTCTCCTTCAAACAAGGAGTTTATTATTCTCAACCAGAGATAACACTGGGGAACAAATTTCAAATTTTTGTCTATTGAATTAGATTTGACAGTTACTTCTAGGTAATTTGGGTGCGCTGAGCACGAATATTTACTCGGTTTTGCTCTATCAGGTCCTGATTTTGCTCAACACCCCTCCTCTTTCGTCGTATTCATAAAAAGGTTTTTTTCTCAATACTCGCTGTCTTTTTGCAGTTACACATTATGCAACTAGGTTTTTATCTAGGTATTTGTACCTATTGTTATGGTATTGTTGTATTATGTATATTTTTATATGTAACACCCTAAAAATATTTTTAATTTTGTCATTTTTAACCCATTTTAATATTAGTAAATTAAGCTAAAAATATCATAGAATTCTAAAATTTTCTCGAGCGTTCCTGTTCTCTGTAGAGTATTCTAGAGGGACAACTAAAATATATAAAAGCGACTCGTTTCCAGAGTTAATCAGTCAATTCAATCAGTCAGTCAGTCAGTTGAGTTAGTTAATTAATTAAGTTTGGGCATTAACATAATTTTGAATTGGCATATGATTTAGTGAGTAATTTTGTCATCGTGATTTAATAGTTGATTTAATTAGACGTAATTTATATTGTACCTACTCATCCGTGTTTCTAGTTTAATTTCATAGATTGTAAGTACCTATTTCATAATAAGTACCTATTTAAACTAATTTTTGTGTTTATATTTCAGATTTTCTTAAATTTATATGAATTAAGGGCTTTAAATACCTTTACAAATTGGCAGAACAATCAAGCAATATGTCATCAAGCACTAGAAAGTTCAAATGCAAAAACAACCCTGATTCCTTCTGTTATATATGTGGAAATTTTACACTTCCACATCAACGAGTAAATATAACTGACTTCGTAAAAAGAGCTTACTTAGCTTATTTTGGCATAAAACTGGGGGACCAAGATAAATCGTGGGCTCCACATAAAGCCTGCACTATATGCATTGAAAGACTGCGACATTGGACGAAGGGTTCGGATTCAAAAATACCTTTTGGAGTTCCGATGGTAAGTTTATGATTTCATAAAACTACGTAATTTAATCACTAGTATACTGTAACTTACCTAAATGTAATTGTAACTTAGGTACATAAACAAAAACTTTACAGAAAATGTTTATAAGAATCTCAAATATTGCATAAGGTTGAAACACATAGAAATGTTAAATGTTTGGGTGATAACTTTTGATAAAATTCAAAAACAAGTCTCTCGTCGCTTTTGTTAACGCTTTACAATTTTTTTTCCATATCAGGTGTGGCGAGAGCTTACTAACCACGAGACCGATTGCTACCTTTGCTTTGTCAAGACTTCGGGCTTCACTAAGAAAAATAAACATTGTATCGAGTACCCAAATTTCGACACCGCGATACGACCTGTGCTACATTCAAATGAGATCCCCATTCCAAAATTTAAGGGTCTGCCAACTCAAGAATTAGTTGAAGATGTTCCTGAAAATATTGTTATACACTTTGAGGAGTCAGACACCGATTTTGACCCCAGCGTATTTGAAAGTCAAAACGATCCGCAAAAGTTTAACCAGGCCGAGTTGAATGATCTTGTAAGGGATCTAAATTTGCCAAAAAAGGCTGCGGAAATTTTAGCTTCAAGACTTAAAGAGAAAAACTTGCTTACTTCAAACACATACATTTCATTTTACAGAAAAAGAGAAGAAGAACTTGTTAAATATTTTAGAACAGAGGATAGTTTAGTATATTGCTGCGACATAGTTGGTTTGTTAAAGAAGATGGGGGTTGAGTCTTACGATGCAAATGATTGGCGCTTGTTTTTAGACAGTTCGAAAAGGAGTCTTAAGTGTGTGTTGTTGCATAATGGCAATCTATACGGCTCGATACCGATTGGGCACTCAACAAAATTAAAAGAAAAGTATGAACATATAGAAAAGGTTTTAAATCTTATCAAATATAGGGAGCACGAGTGGATCATATGTGTTGACTTAAAAATGGTTAATTTTCTGCTAGGACAACAAGGAGGGTATACTAAATATCCCTGCTTCCTTTGCTTATGGGACAGCAGCCAAGGAAGAACATTATTTCAAACAAATCTGGCCAGCACGAACATCACTTACTGTCGGAGAAAAAAACGTAATTAATCCACCTTTAGTGAGCAGAGATAAAATCATATTTCCTCCTCTGCATATAAAACTAGGCCTCATTAAACAATATGTAAAAGCTTTAGATACGAACGGCGAGTGTTTCAAATACATAACTTCAAAATTTCCAAGTTTAAGTTATGAAAAAATCAAGGCGGGAATTTTCGACGGTCCACAAATAAGAACAATGATTAAAGACAGCAATTTTCCTAATGTCATGAATGAACGCGAAAAAAATGGCTGGTTCTCATTCGTGGACTTGATAGAAAACTTTTTAGGCAATTATAGGGCAGATAACTACGAAGAAATCGTAAAAAAACTTTTAAGGGACTACAAAGAGTTAGGTTGCAATATGAGCATAAAAATGCATTTTTTGAATAGCCATCTTGACCAATTTCCAAGTAATTTAGGTGATGTAAGTGACGAACAAGGGGAGAGATTCCACCAAGATATCAAAATTATGGAGGAACGGTACCAAGGCCGCTGGGATTCCCACATGATGGCTGATTACTGCTGGTGCTTGAAAAGAGACCTGCCATCAACAAGCAAATACGCTAGAAAGTCTTACAAAAGAAAATTTTTGCCACAGTGAAAGCTTCATATCTGTTTGTTTTTTTATTTTGTCATTTCTATCGTTATAATGTAATTTTACTGTAGTTTGAACTGCTTGTATTCATGAAACTTGAAAAAAAAATTTAACACATGACTTAATTTTTTAGTCCTAATTTGAAAAATCTGGAAAATGGCACATAGGCTGTCGACAAGAATCAGGACCTGATAGAGCCAAACTGAGTTGAAATTCGTATTCAGCGCACCCAAATTACCTAGAATCAAGTGTCAGATATCATTCAATAAAATACGTGTTGCCCAGTGTAATGCATCGGAGCTCTCCCTCGCCTTTTGAAGATGACGTTACAGCATACCTTCGAGGCATCGCAGCTCAACTTGCCTCTTCAGTGATATATTAACTTCCATCATGTAACGACGTCGTAACAAACCAATTTTAGCCTGGTGTCATCCATTAAGTTAATAACATTAAATTCAATCGCCCAATCTTTGTATTTATTTTTATAAACTGCTGCACTACAGAATTAATCAATCAATCAATTCAAATCCAATTTATTTTGTGAACGTGCCTTCAATCAGGTGTAACATTATTCACTGCATTTAAATTCATAATAACTGTAAAACTTTATTTCTTTTCTTGTTTTGTTTGATTAAATGAAAAACAACGAAGCTTAGTAATCTCCTTTAATGACATTTATTATTGACATTATTATTATTCTGATTGAAAGCTCAAATGGTAACCTTAAGCCTCAAGCAATTATTTATTTAATTAACCTAATTACAAATATTATAGGGCCTACGCCAAAGGCTCTATAGACATTTAGGAAGAACTTATTAGCGGTCAACCATTTCACAGCTTTGCAAAATTATGTTTTAAATATGTCCTTCTCTGTATTAACATCTTTGCAAAATTATGTTTTAAATATGTCCTTCTCTGTATTAACATCTTTGCAAGAAAATTACAACGTTGTATCATTTGCAAACATTATGAAGTCAGATATCAGATGAACGTGGAAGATCATTTATATAAATGAAAATAACAGTATAGCTATAAGATTGAACCCTGAGGTATATCAAGTTTTATAATCAATTTAGTTGAACAGACATTGTTTACTGATACAAATTGATATGTATTTGGAAATAATTTTTAAACCAATCTCTGATAGAGCCTCTAAAGCCGTAACAATATAGTTTGTTAAGTAGACTATCATGGTCTGTCACATCAAAAGCTATACTCAAAGGAGAGGCAGTGCAGCAGGAGAGTTCAAAAGAGCAATGTCCGTTATAATAACGATAGTAAAGAGAGTGAGGGAACATTGCGGCGAAGAGAGAGGGATTGAAGACAGTCAGTAAGAGGCGGGGAAATGATGAGACGAAAAGCCTTTGATTCCAACCGGTCAAGTGGAGCTTTTTGAGTTGAGCCACCCGACACATGAGAAGCGTACTGCATGCAGGGACGGACAAGACTCCTGTACACTGTACAGAGACAGCAACTGGAGGACGGCAGTTTGGAAATTAAGCATTTGTGCCAGACTCTATCAAAAGCTTTTGATTCGTTAATGCAATCGGAATAGCTTCACCGAAATCCCAAAAGGAGTCACGAGTTGGATGTCGACGGTACTTTCTGAAAGACTCCTCATTACTATAATCTTATGGCGCTTTCCATAAGATTCAAACCAACTATTTCCATTGTTTTATTCTTACATAAGTCATATAGTTTTGGAGATAATAAATTGTAGGAGTCTAAGTATTGTTGCATTCTACCGTACCTTTTACAGTTTTTAAAAAAAATGCTGATTACAGATAATAAACACACCAGTTGTAATTAGTTGGTAGTGCAGGATCACTCCCCTTAAACATGGGTGTTATACAATAAATTTTTAGCATTCTGGAAATATATCTCTGGAAACACTTTGGTTAATAATTTTAGCTAAAGTTAAGGATTTTTTTTCAACACTTCACTCTAAGTAACGAAATGTTATTATTTGTGTTTTCTAATTTATCAATAATACTCTGGACCTAAGTAGAAGTAGCAGGAACAAAGGAAAGTGAACTTGGTGGGTTGGGGGCAGTGTAGTCTAAAACTAAGTGATCATTATTTAGTAAACTGTGAGCGAAATTTATTAGCTATATATGAATGTAAAGTGTTTATTTAAAGAATTTGCTACAGAAATGTAATCGGCAATTTGGTTATTAGCAACATTTAGTTTCTCTACCGAAGTTTTCTCACTTACATTTCCGAGAAACCTGATAATAGCTGTCCATGTATTTTCGTGTCTCCTTTGAACTTTACCTTGGCTTTCAGATGCTCTCGTCTTGGAGTAGGACTTACTAGTTTACTTGAATAACTGTACTTAGAGTGATAGAGCCATGAAGTGTCGGAGTGAATAATATGGCACAAATGAAATGAAGAGCACCAAAAAAGTGCTCGGTATTTGTAAGTTTAGTAAATGAATTATAAAAGAAATGAAATATCTTTTGGGCAAATTATCCTGTAGACTGTAGAGTATAGTTTTCAGTCCGTGTTGCACACATCGCGTAATATGTGCGCACGAGATGAAAGAATGTCTTTAAATTTCTGTTATTAAGAATGGCAAACTGGTTTTCGATAGTGCGAGTCGTCGACGCATATATATGTAATAATAATAATAATAATAATAATAACGGTTGTTATTGGTTACGTTTGTGAAAGGAGCGAGAAAGATGTATAAAACCCTTTATGTCTGTTTCAAGAGCTATACATTTCTTCATCTTCCAGACTGTGGTCCCTTTCAAACTACTGTCTATTAATCGGAACTAATCTATTCCAGCGCCGCTCCACCATTTTGTCTCATTTTCGATCCCAGACAGGGTCGACTATCGGTCAAAACCGATCCATACTGCTGATACGATTTTTTTCATTAGCTACTTTAATTAAGCATGATTTTGCGAACAAATTTCTACCAGTTTCACCAACATAAACTGAAGGGACACTACGTGCAAAGAACGATATATACAGTAGTATCTGATCATCCCATAAGTAATGTCGTTTTTTACGATAGATTAAGTTTAAACTAGTCCTACTCGGTTTAAGCATAAATTTTCCGAAGGTTATATCTAAGAGGAGATCTATCGTGTTTCGCTACATACTTTACAGACCTTGACCAGTGAAGACGTGTGTTTTGCTTTATGTGAACCCCTCATAAACATGGCGGTATCAGAAGAGCATATCAGGCATATAATGCTTTACGAGTTCAAAAAAAGGGAATAGTGCTACTGAAGCAACGCGAAACATTCAGGAAGTTTATGGCAACGATATTCTGCATGTGAGGAAATGTCAAAGATGGTTTCAAAAGTTTAGGAATGGTGACTGCTGTTTGACAGATGCAGCACGCTCTGGACGCCCTGCTGAGTTTGATGATGACCTGCTGTTAGCCGCACTTGAAGAAGACTGTTCAACAACTGTCGAAGAATTGGCCCAGAAACTCAATTCATCCCCGTCCACTATCCATCGACATTTGCAACAACTCGGGAAAGTGCCTAAGTTAGGAAAATGGGTGCCACATGAATTGTCGGTCGACAATCTGATGGTGCGGGTAAACATTAGCACAGCTCTTCATTCCCGTGAACTCCAAGATCCGTTTTTGCACCGTTTAGTGACTGGTGATGAAAAGTGGATACTGTACCAGAATGTTAAGCGCCGTCGACAGTGGGTTTGTGCCGGAGAACCAGCGACACCACAGCCAAAACCAAATCTTCACCCTCGGAAGGTGTTGCTTAGTGTTTGGTGGGATAAAGGTGGTGTCAACAACTGGATCGATTGAACACTGCACTAAAAGAAAAGAGACCTTTGGTTAATCGGAAAGGAATCGTGTTCCACCACGACAACGCACGTCCTCATACCGCTCGGATCACTTCTGCAAAAATTGAGGAGCTTGGGTGGGAAAAACTTCCACATCCTCCATATTCTCCAGACCTTGCGCCTTCAGATTATCATCTCTTCAGGAGTCTGCAAAGCTATCTTGACGAGAAACAGTATACTTCTTTAGATGACCTGCACACCAGTCTTTGTACGTTTTTTGCCTCAAAATCGCCTGAATTTTATAAACATGGCATTGAAAAGCTTGTAGGACGTTGGCAGAATGTCATTGTTTCCGATGGAAAATATATACTAGATTAAAAAGTTTCAGTTGTTTTTTTTTTGTCCTTCAAATTCCGATCTAAAAAACGACATTACTTATCGGATGACCTGATATTAGGTGAAGACGTAAATGGTTTGGTTCGTACTAAATTCAGGAAATGCTTCGAGAGCTCGTGTTTGTGACTAACGCATCTTGTGTTAGTTGACTGAATTCGGGGATTGTTTGAAATGTATGACTTGTAAACAATAAAATATAATTTCGTAAAATAATAAAATTAAGACATCAAAACTGAATATAAAATAATTCTGTTAATTTTATCGTGGCAGGTTCCTCTATATCAGTGTTTCCAAAACTAGGGTAAATTACCCATTGGGGTAATTCGGCTTTTTCACTCGGGTAATTTGGTACTCTGCAAGTACTTCCAAAGTACAGAAAGTAATAATAAACGATATGGCAACACTGGGACTGGCTTTACGTGGGGTACAGGTAGGATGGGGGTCATTATGAAAGTATCCCTGGGAGAATGGGATAATGACTCAAAAAGTTTGGGAACCACTGCTCTATATAAATGGTATTGAAATGATAGCCGTTGTCATGGACACGTATGAGGAGGTAGAGGAAGGGGGATCAAACGGAGGAGGAGAAATAAGCCATATTTGAATAAGTTGCGATACAATTGCATTTTAATATACTGTATATTTCCTCCACATGACTTTGCTGTCAAAGAACTTCAGACAAGTGAAGATGGATAGTTTATTTTGTGTATAACAGATATTCTTTGAAGCTGACTCCATTTCCACAATACAATCGTCACTTTTCCTTATATTTAAAGAATTTTCTTCCATTACTACTTAAATGAAGTTTAATATTAACATAAACCATATTTAGAAAGGAGGAATTTCTGCGACAATATTAACCCATTAATTGGGTTAATAATGGGTAAAAACCCATTAAAAATAGGTTGATGATCATGTATTTGCGATGGTAAACCACTAGGGTTTTTTTATATAGAGAAAAGGAACCAAGGGTGAGCGGCCACCAAAATGTCCCCCCCCCCCTACTATATAAGAAAGAGAGAGCCGAAACAGTTTTGTAAGTATAAAGCCCCATTGTAATAATAAAACAGTACCAACCAATGACGAGGACCAAAAACTGGCACAGCAATCAAGCCAGACGAATGGGGCCCATTGCGCTAACTTCTAAATCAATATTACTAGTACCATCGGGTGATGAGAACAATAATTCAGGTGGTTTGACTCGGATACTAGGACTTGCTTCATCGGGAGTCGAACCCTTGACCTCAGTGTTGCTTATAGAGAAACGATGTTTCCCAATGAGTTGCGGACGCTGGTTGATGAAACAATAGCAAAATAGTTACAACGAAAGAACGTTGAAAGGATGAACAGTAGAGCAATCAGTAATGATAAGATATAAAGCAACAATTAATTGGACTTGGGACTTTGGTCTTTTTGTGTACAAATACTCTAAATAATTAGAATTCAATGTGTGGTTTAAATACAAAAGTTAATTGAGTGATGATGGAAGACGTTCTCTCAAAACATCTACTGTAAATAAATATATTGGCGTCAACGTTCGTTTTTCTTTTGCTTCTAATAAACTATATATGAAATACCCATGAAAAGGTCTTATACCCCAAAAAAGAATTTTATATACCTCTTCAATATCTTTTTCCAAACAATACGCGGGTTTTGGGCTGTCATTTACTATAATATTGAAGAGGAAAGTGTTCAGACACTTCTGTTTACTTTTATACACCACATAAGGATTTTATATTTCATAAGAACACTGTTTCAAACAAAGGAAATGTAAAAGTACGTAAATTCTTATGTACGTAAATTACTCTTGAAATATACCTTAATAATGATGAAGGAACTGAGAAATATAATCTAGAACTTTTTTTAAAGCTTTTATACACAGCCAACATCGAGTAATAATTACTGCAATATGATTAAAAGATAGAGACGTTCGTCCATTTCGTGAAGCCATAAATGGTGATGAAACGAAACGACCACAGTCAAAAGATTTAATTTGAGTCTAAATTTTATTCCCTTTCATCAAATGACCTTAAAAAGAAGCGAGTTTTCCAAATGCTTCGAAATTCCTTTTTTCTTTCAGTTTCGCTCTCTTGAAAAACGCGAAAACTAGAAAGGATTGGTGTCAAACGCACCTTTGAAAATAATAATAATAATCATGTTTAGGGTTCTTTAACCTCCTTCGTAATGGCAAAGGTCATCACTTGAGGGAGAAGACCTATAGCTTCAAGTGGGATTCGAAGTTCGAACAGAGTTCAAAAGGTAGGTGTTGCCCATGTGCTCTAAGATCTAGTTGTCCAAAGTGGTCTAGAGAGTTTGTCTGTTAAATCCTTTCAAACGAGTGTAGTGAACAAATTCGAGCTTCTTTATAATTCTGCCCTGTTGAGCCATTTTGATGTGAAGTGCATTATTCAGTGAAATAACCGGTTAAGATAACGTCTCGTTTTTATCCTTTGTTGGAACACCCGCAGTCAGATCGCATTCGGCCTCAAGAATTTGTAAGTAACAGCATACACTGCTGTTGTTGGGACAGTGAAGCAATATACTGAGTCACCTGAAAAGAAGATAATAAAAAACACGACAGGAAAAAACTTTTCTCATTCCCGACAATGGTAATAATAATAATGCCTGAGCACTGTGCCAGGTTTTCCAGTTTGATCTCTCTCTCTCTCTCTCTCTCGCAGGGGGTATAAAGGTTATGCACGTTCCTTCTGGGTGTAGTAAACTTTATACTTGGGGTGTGACAGCCCTCCGGTCCCGAGTCGTGGGATTCTAGAGAAATTGGCTGCCAATTCCTTTAGGTTCTCTCTCTTTTGGGAGGGCGGGTGAAGTCTGTTGTACAAACCTGTCCCGTGGGTTACTAGGACCCCTTCCCATCCCACTCTGTCCTTTTAGCTTAGGTTAGGGATGTTCTCCTCTGACTGCAGGAAAAAAAGAAAAACTTTTAGTATTGTCTTTTTCTACTGTTACGATTAGGACGCTACTGCTATCTCATGCGTGGGAAGAGAGGCTTGGAACCTCTATAAATAACACCATTTAACTTCAGTTGTAGGTAAATATTTAGAGGGGATAATAGCGAGTAGGATTGTTGACCATTTGGATTCTTACAAGCTACTTGGGGACTCCAACATGGGTTTAGATGGCATAGGTCGTGTCTCACCATCATGCTCGAGTTTTTCTACGTCATGTTGAGTGAGTATGATAAGAGTAGGGCGATTGATTAGAAGGCCTTTGATAAGGTACCTCACCGCCGGCTAATGGCCGAAGTGCGCGCGCTGGGTATTGGTGGGGAAGTAGGTAGGTGGATTGGAAACTGGCGAAAAATGCCACAAAGTTAATCCCTTTCGTTAGGCATATGGGCTACAATCGACGCTTACGTGACGCGGGTTCAAAGATGTCGATTTTAGAAGCATGTTTAGTTCAAATGATAACCCAACTCGCAACAATGGTTAGAAGTTGGATTTGAAACGATTTAGGACTAGTATATGTGGGAATTACTTTAACACGTTGATAGTTTAAGATTAAAACATAAGAAAACTCTGCAGGAGTTCGCTTGCACGGTGTCTCTGTGAGCAAGGTAAATATAGAGCTATTTATATACTTTTCTATCCAGTTTTCTACTACTGCTAGCATAGTTGAAAGACAAAATTTTCCCTGGCACCCGTTGCCATTGGTACCTCCTCGGTATGGGCCGCAAGGCCTTTTGAGGTACTTCTTTTCCTTGTAACTCCTTGTAACTCTCTCTCTATATATATATATATATATATATATATATATATATATATATATATATATATATATATATATATATATATATATATATATAATTATATATATATACACACACACACTGTTTAGTGTAATTCACGAGGACTTTGACTATAAAAATATCTTTACCCTCCCTAACCTCACAAATGTTAGACACCCTCCGACATTACTTAAAACGACTGAAATTAACCTAGTTTTTAGTCATAAAAATAATAATAATAAATCTCTCGCCTAATTAAGAACAGTGAAGATAATGCAACTGAATGTATCTATTCCACCGGATGTAAACGATGCAATCCAGTTTATACAGATCAAAACGGAAAACTTTCAAATATCAGAGTAAAACAACTTAAATACGTGTGCAGAACCGCGAATAATAATTCCAGTGAATTGTTTAACTGTACAATAATCGTAGTAAGTAAAGTATTAACTGGGAAAGTTCAAAAATTTGATTAAAACAATTACGTAACTGAAAGAAACCTTCTAGAATATGTATTTATTTACTTAATTGTAAGGAATGTCAATAAAGGTTCGGAAAATTATGAAATAGACTCCATCTTCTTAAAATACCTTTTTCCCTTAATCATTTAAGTCCCTACTTTTTAATTCTTTAATATTCTTTAATAATTTTAATAATAATAATGATAATAATAATTATTATTAATTAATATTATTATTATTATTCCCTCATTTCTTTTGTCGGTACTGTATATATATATATATATATATATACACTATATATACCGTCGAACGGGCGAACGAGGTCGAACTGAGGAGTTCCTCGTTAACGTCTTTGAAGTTTCGCGCTTTGGTCTCTCTTCACACGAAGGTCAAGCTGGTGGCCCCGCTTCTACAATATATACAGGGTGTTTCAGGAGGAAAGGTCAATACTTCGGGAGGTGATAGTATCGGTCATTGTGAGAAAAAAAGTTCATATGAACATGTGTCTAATTCTGAATGGTTACGGAGATAGAGCTGTTTGAATCTACAAATACAAAAGCATTGTTAATGGTAGGTACCTAATCAAGAAAGAGAAACCAATTGCTGTTCCTAACATTTAATGTTTAAACATTGGCATTTTGAATGGTATCAGATACAGAAATGGCAAATTTGTTACAGTTTACAATACGTTTTCGAAAATCCCACCGTCAACCTCAATGCACTTTGTAACTCGTGTGCGAAGATCGCGTGTTGTTCGTCTGAGTTGATCTTGACGTTCCTTTATGCGGGCAGCAGCATCCAAAATGCGCGCGAGCAATTCGTCTCGTGTAATCCACCTTTCTTTTGTAAACTTGACTTTTCATCCACCCCCACAAACAATAATCTAACGGAGAGAGGTCTGGAGACCTTGGTGGCCATTGAATGGGACCACCGCGGGGGGAGGAAGAGCTGGCGCGCATCAGATTCAAATGGCTCTATCTCCGTAACCATTCAGAATTAGACACATGTTCATATGAACTTTTTTTCTCACAATGACCGATACTATTACCTCCCGAAGTATTAACCTTTCCTCCTGAAACACCCTGTATATAATGCGCCTCGGTGGTATATTGGTTAGCGTCGCTGACTATAAATCCATCGGCCCCGGGATCGAGACCCAGTGACAGCAGGCGGCGCGCAGCAAAACCCAGCTATTCATCCTTCCACACAAAGAAATTGGTTAAACTGTAGGTCTAAGGTGGAGTGACAAGCTTGACCTTCGTCAGAATGAACAATTCGGGCGGAAACAAAAACCAAGGTTATATTATGGTCATTTGTGAGTAGGTTCAAGTAAAATCAAACACAGACCAGTGCATTTTACGTATATTGAATCATACCCACTTTCCAAATAAATACCCAGTGACCATAATGCAGTTAACGGAGACAAATGTACGAAGGATTTTGAATAGGTCTATTAATTAATATCTCTTATTAAATTTTAGTAGAGTAATTTTATATCATATATAGAATTAAGTATCCTTTAAAATGTTCGTTTTCTGTAAGCTTAGCTATATTAGAAGAAAACAACATTTTTCAAATCATATTAAGGGATTATTATTATTATATTACGAACATTCATCAGTATTTAGCTGTAAATTAAGCAATACACCTCGTCACTTCCTGACGAGGTGTATTCCCGACTACACGAAAGCCTTGGAATAATTTTTAATTTTCCTTGTGGGTTTGCATCATTCATTCACTTCACGTGTTTAAGTGTGAAATTCATCCCATATATATATATATATATACACCAAAGGTATACTGTATATATGGCCGGATTAAGGCTGTGAGGTTCCTAAGGCTAATAAGAGGAAAGGGCCTATATATTGTATATAATTCATAAAAACTTCAAACAAATAGAAATGTATATTTATCCAAATGTAAATGTTAAGTTCTCACTGGATGAGCCTAATTTTGTGCAAAATTTGCGTTTAAAGCAAAAAGGCGTTGCCTACAAAAATCATGAACCAGTCTGAAAAATGCCTCCAGCTAAAAGGCAAATCTTTTTTGTGTGCCTAATAATAAACCTTAAAAAGAACAGAACGAGAATAACGCACAAAAGCATTTGGCATTAAAAATTCAAAGTTAAAAAAAACAAAAATATATTTAGCGGCAGCGCTTAGGAAGCTTAAGATTTTCATGACTATAGTTTTATTGACCAAATAATTGAACCCCGAGTAATTGGGGGGGGGGGGGGGGGACTGCGCCTTGCAGAGTCGAAATCAGTGACAGCTGTTCAACCGATTTACTGCCGTCAATATGGCAAGATCCTCACTCCAAACCCAGCATTAAGGAGGTGTTTTGCAAGTTTTGGGAGACATGAAGTGTGATTGACCTGCCAAGACTCGTCCAAGAGACATTCCAATGCAGCCTGAGAAAGTCTATTCGTCGTGGCTCAAGTTAACTGCAGGTACCAAGATCAACGTTAGAGGCAAAGTTGTACACAAGAGATTGCATCTTTACAGTGCTGGGCAGCGCAAACGAAAATTCACTTGCGCAAACCCAAACCCATAATACCTTGAGCAAGCGCAAATGCGCAAACTTCTCGAAACTTGCGCTTGCGCAAACGCAAACGCAAACTATTTATATATACAGGGTTTTCCCAAAAAAAATAGGTGCGGTTTTTTTTTTGGGACACCCTGTATAAAATTAAATTTATAGTAAATCAAATCAAAAGACTTTATTAACAGACACACGATCCATAGATATATCAATAAAGAATAGACACAAAATTACAATGTTAAATAAATAATAATAAAAAAAAAAGAAATTACAATATTACAAGGCCTGCCTCGGCCTTCTTCTTGAGGTTCCTCATGTAGGTCCGCCTGGAGGGGAGCTTGAAGCTGGGGTTCAGGTACTTGAGGAACCTGGTGAAAGATGAGGACTCCGTGGTTTTGGCGGGCAACATCTCTTCAACCAAGAACCTGTGGAGAAGTTAAAAATTAAATTCATTTTGAACATTTTCAATAAAGGTATTTTAAAACATAAGTTACAAAAAAGATTAGGTATGATTGTAAGGAAAGTCTTTATCTTATCTTTACAATGAATTTTTATTTTTATATCATATAAATATTTGATATATTTAATAAATTATTTAAATTATTCTATTATTAGTGTATAAAATTAAGATTTATAATTATTATTTATTTACCTGTGCAAAAGGTCCTGGGCCTTGCTATTGTTGAAGGCGGCAGATCCAGCAAAGGAGGACTCTATGCTGGCCTGGCGCATTCTCTTGGAGCCAGAGTCCTTGGTGTTGCCAGAGAGGGACCGGCCGCGCTTGGACCCACCAGTGATGGCAGCGAGGTCTTTGCTCTGGTTGGGGTGAATCTTGAAAAAAAAATTATAAATTATATTGTAATGACAGTGATATACAACAGAAGTGTTTGAATTGAGACAAAGTATAATTTATTATTTAATATTTAATTATATTTTAATAAATAATAATTTCTAAAGTTAACTACTTATCAAGTTTTTTTAAAATTTTAAATTTATAAATAAACTTAAACTCACATGCTGATGGTGTTGAAGCTGATCTTGGCCTTGCACCTCTTACAGATGATGCTGCCCCTGTAGACCACCCTGCCCCTCTCAACCACCCTCTTCTTGCTGGTCAAAGGTCCAAAGAAGGTGTCCAGGTGGGGCCAGGGGTTGTTGAGGTCCTCTTCCTCCTGGTGAGGCTCTGAGCCATGGCTGGTCACGCTGCCGGCCGGGCTGGGGCAGAGGTGGGGCTGGACAGAGACTGGTGTCTGAGGCTGTTCATGGTTCACTAGTTATAGACAGTAGTTATGACTTATGAAGTTTCTAGAAGTTACTAGAGTAGTTAGTAGTTTGAACTCTGAAATAAAATTAAAATCAACTAATCAAACAAACGTGTTTCACTAGCGTTGTTGGTATACTGAGTGCTCACTGCTGTCTGGCGGCGCCACCTGTCTGGCAGTCACGTGTTTATGAGCTAAATCCACTATTTTTAATATTTGTTTTTTTTTTCACGTTTGCGCAAGAATTGGCGCAAACGCAAATGCGCAACCGAAATCACACTTGCGCAATTTGCGTTTTGCGCAAGTGCCCAGCACTGCATCTTTACGCGTATAAAGTGCAAATAGTCCAAGCTTTACAAACCAGATTACACATTGAGCTTTCTCCTTTGTAGTCGCCATTTTCGTTCAAGCTTCTATCAATAGAAACTTGACACTCAGATTACAACCTGTAAATCAAGAAAAACTTCATTACAGTCACGTAGCCGGGACTTTCCAAGGGGGGGGGGGGGGAGAGGTCGAAATTGTAGAACAGCTGACCTTTTGGTGCAACGACCTAGTCACTGGGGAGGTGGGTTTAGAGTAGTTAAATTTAGAGTACGGTACAGTAGTTTAGAGTAGTTTGTAAAGTTTAAAAAAATGCAAGTGTTTATTTACTAAATGATCTTATATATTATAATATCACATCATAAGTTATAACTATGGTTGCAAATGTGGACCTTTCCCGTCAAGGGGGTGGGAGTCGCTCGATACCCCGTGGCTACAGGCCTGCATTAGTTAAGCAACAAAATGCAAAAAAATGCATTATTCTATCTCTTTTGGTTTTGTTGTAATAAAATTTTAAAATCGGAACAGAACTTTGTGGACACCCTGTATTACATAAAAATACCATTAATTAAAACAAGAAGAACTTTTTGTAAATACAAGGAAACTTTTTATTTTAATAATTTTTAAGAAATTGGTTGTGGAAAAACTATTCAGTAATTTTCTTTATTCTTTATTTGAGAGTTATTCTCGGGAGCATTGTACAAGTTTTCCTACTGTGGTGTGTTAATATTACCTTAAAATTGGATCACATGTGTTGACAGTGTTATGATTTACTCATAACAAAATGTCTCTAAATATAAAAGTGGCCCCCCTCCCTAAAACCACCCCAAAAAAGGGAAGCAGTAATTGTTTCTACTGTAAGTTACCGAAGCTGGAGTTCTTTTTTTTTTTTTTTAATAATAACTGGGAAAACAGCAGTGGCAGGCAGAGCTGGGCAGTATTTAAATACATTTGTATTTAAATACGTATTTAAATACATTTGTGTATTTAGAACTGTATTTATAAATACATTGTTTTTCATGTATTTAAATATAGTATTTAAATACTTTAATGAGTATTTAAATACAATGTATTTAAATACTCAAAATATAAAATGTAAATACTTTTACTGGTTTAATACACGTTCTGTACTAGCACAGTACGACGCGTCGACAGTGTAGTACAGCATGGTTCATGTTTCAACGTGTCAGTTCAATCAGTTGTGTGCCACTCTTAGTCGAAAGCGGTTGATTTCTTTTCGTGTGCGTGTCATGGCTTCAACAAGCAAATCCGGTGAATCAAACAGTGATATATCTGCAGATAACAATTTAGTGCACCCTCTGTTTGATGGAAAATACTTTAAAATTAAATCTAAAGACGGTAATAAGGTAAAGTGCACCTGCTTGCTGTGTAAACACGAAGTCTCTGCTGCAAGCAATGCTACAACGAATCTGTACACTCATCTGAAGGTGTGTTTTTTTAGACATCAAAAAATATCTTTAAAATGTATTTAAAATGTATTTACAAATGTATTTAAATACAATTGATGTATTTTGTATTTAGTATCTAAATACATTCGTAAAATGTATTTAGTATTTAGTATTTAAATACATTTCTCCCATGTATTTAGTATTTAGTATTTAAATACATTCAATGTATTTATTGCCCAGCTCTGGTGGCAGGTCTAGTGCAGAAACAAATGCTAACCAGATTTGAGGGCCACATGTGAATTACATCACTTGCCTGAACTAGAATCAAGTAAAAATAAAGATAATCATAATGAAAAGAGTTTGGGTGAATTTCGTTTCAATTTGAAAGAGAGTCAAGAAAAACAAATTTACTCATAACTATCGACAGACCTAGGGCAGTTTTTTTTTACAGACATCAGAGACAGTGAGTTAAAACGTTTAATTATATCAACAGGATCATGCAAACCTCATGGGCCGTTTCCTTGGGATGAGAAACGGAAGGGTCAATGTTTTCTGGAAAGTTATTACTCTAAAAAATCTAAGGTTGGAATAGATTTACCTCGAACTTGGTTGTTATTCATCTTTGCTAGATAGTGCTTATTGCAAACCAAGTTGGTTGGTTGCAGATTGTAGCTGTTCTTCTTTTAATGAAGCTTGGGTTAAGGGCATTAGAGACTGGAAATATATGCAGTGGCGGACTGGCTCATAAAATTTTGTCTGCCAAAGAGGTCAGGGGGCCCATAACCCCATTACATAATTCAATTCCAGTCCTATCCTAATAGGCCTATTTATGAGTTAAGTTTGTTTAAATAAAAAAGTTAATATTTTTTTTATAAATTTATTTTACCAATAAGTACAAATATTTTACAAGTACTGCTTGCGGCCCTGCATATACATACATACATACATACATACATGCTATACTAAGAGTAGTTTTTTAAGTTCATTACTCGAGTTTGCAAATCGGTCTATTATAGTTTCCATGTCTAACTCATCCAACCTGACCATTTCTATAGACATCAACATGTATGCTTCCAGATTCTCCTCCGACAAAGAATTTCGTAATCTTGTTTTTATTATTTTAAGCTTAGAAAATGCCCGTTCACACTGAACTTGAGTCACAGACAGTGTACAGATAGCTTTGTACATTTGGTAAAGATTATCATATGCCTTGTCATTAAGTCTGTTTGATGCAAGAATATACAGAACACATGATGGACAATTGCCACAATATTTAGAGTATGAATTCATTTTACTGCTGCTCTCTGCATTATCATCATTCAGCAAAAGCTTAAATATTTCAAAGTTCGATGCAAAAGCTACAATTCTAATTTTACTTCACTTCTATTATCCCTGGAGCAAGTTCAAGAATACCTTCCAATGCTTCTTCTTCAAGACCATTTTTAGTAATATATTCATAATTTGATGGATCGAGGCATGACATATCCTTATATAGTTGTCTATGGTCAATGAAACGGGATTCCAATGATTGTACAACACGATCCATTATCAAGTTGAACACATGTACACGATAATCTGACAAAGAATCAGATGTGTTTGTTTCATCAGCAGCTAGTTCATCTGCCATTCTCTTTGTTTTATGTTTCCTCTTGATTGGTAACTCAGATTTTACAAAATCAATTTTCACTGTTTGATTTTCATCATTATTGAATTGTGCAATGTGCTCATTGGATTTGTTGGCAAATTTCAAAGCCTGACTATATACTTTATCAAATTCTCTTGATCCTTTCTTCAAATCTGTAATGGATTTTTCTACCATATTCCATGCAGTAAACATATTTAAGCCACTTGTCTGTAGATAGCTTGACAAAGGGGCTGTAATTTGAAAGATATATAAGTATGTGAATGCTGTCAATAGTGTTTGAAATTCTAGAAGGCAAACAGTAAAACATTTGCCTCCTGTTTTGTTTTTGCATCAAAATTGTTAGAGCTTTGAATAATGGATAAACATGTCAGAAGATCCACAAAATTACTGATACATATCTCGTCAAAATTTCCAAATATAGTAGTTGCTGCACTGGACTTCCCTGACCACCTGGTTTCACCAATTAGCTTTAATCGTTTCATCTTTTCTTTCCCTAGATGATGTCCAACAACTTCAATCCAGATGGCCATTCGCTTATATGATACCTTCACAAATTTTGCTAAATTCTGGAGTAAATTGAAGAAGGAAACTGCTGGTACACAACACTTCGTGGTTTCAGTAACTACTAAATTGAGTACATGGGCATAGCACCATACATGAACATGCTGATCAGCTACATCAGCAATTTTACTCTGTAAGCCATTATATTGTCCATGGTAGCTTGCAGCGCCATCTGTGCTATCTGATAAGCAGTTTTTCGGATCTATTTCAAGACGTTGTAATGTTTCATTTAATAGGTCAAAAAGTCCCTGCCCTGTACCATCATTGCTTGGAACAATTGCAAGTAGTCGTTCATGGATAGTACCATTTAGTACATATCGAATAACAATACTAAATTGATCAATTAATGAAATATCCTGGGTTGAATCTACTTGTATGGAATAATACTTGGCCTCAGCAACTTCTTGAGTAATTTTTTCCTGTATCATATTCTTCATAATTTGGGTCAAAGAAGAGATGGTTGTTTTACTCAAGAATGTGACAAGACTACCACGACCTTTACTTTGTGCCTTTCTTTGTTTTTCCAATCTTTCACATCGTTGTTCAGACTTTTCCTTCACCATGGAAATATGAGAAGCCATAATAGGATCATATTTTGCCATCAACTGCACAGTAGCCAAGAAATTTCCATGATTTTCTGTTTCATCAAGAAGAGAATATGCTGACTCATTTCTGTGTCCACGAAAAGGAAGAGCTTGTTTACCTAACATCCTTATTATATCTACAACTCTGGCAACAATATTTCTCTGCTTTAGTACTTCATCTTTTCGCTTCTGCAATGATGCATCGAAAAAACGAGCTAAACCACCGTCATTTACTACACTGATATATTCCTGAGCATCCTTGCTATGCATACCAGTTGATTCATGCTCTGATAAGCACTGGCTAATGCGTCTGTAATCATTAAATCCTCGCACAAAAGCAGATGGGTTAGAAGAGGTTGGTGACTCAAATGCCAAGCAAAATGAACAATATAGTGATCTATTCTTCTTATTATCTGTTAACCAGTGTCGTGAGACAGTGTCACCCATAATTTTTCGCTTATATAACTTTACATTAAATGGCAGATCATGATCATGTGGCTGAATTGGATGCTCTTTGAAAAAAGATTTCAAATCTGTTCGTGCAGGATATTGAAAGAGCTTATCCTGTCTAAATGTTGGTTGATTCTCATGATCTCATCATTATTTAAATCAGCTACTAGATCTTTTTGATTATGTACATGTACAGGCCCAGGTTCAGTTACTGTTATTCCACCAGCTAATTCAGAATCATAAAAATCAGCATCTACAGTCTCAAAAACGTTAGGCATACCTTCATCTTTATGTTCTAGAATCTAGATCTACAGTATCAGCATGAACAGTTGTAGTTGAATTTCTCTGTAAGTCGCTTTCCTCTTTCTGACATGTAGATATAGGTGTTGATATCATAAATGCTGTTATAGGCCTGCACTTTTTTGCTGAATCATTTCTTTCTGCTTCTCGTTTATCTTTCCGTTTCTGTGCTCCAGATTTCCGTTTCATGTGTTCCATTTCCTTACCTGAAATATAAAAAAACTAAATAAAATTAATAAAGTAATCTGATTTACTAATTGCATTTAATATAATCAAGATCAACAAATTTCAAAACAAATAACAATGCTTGAATTATACTATAATGAATGAATATATGTATTCTGTAACTGTATTGTAATGTAATTGTAATGTAATGTATTGTAATCTTTTCTCAATACTATTACGCGTATTTTCTTATTTATTTTTATATCTATCTTTATATATAGCAACTTTATATAAAATATATACATAACTCTATATATCTTTTATATATGGACATAGAAATGGGTAAATATAATTATACATATATAACAACAATAACAAAAATAAGAGACTTACTTTGATAAATCGGAATTGATTTTAATGAAGGATGTAGGCAACTATTAAATAAACTAATGAAATTCAAAATGTCGCAGTGACAGGCAGGTTGACAAAACTGTATTTTAGGCACGTAAATTTATTAATTTTTGCTACTTTCTAAAAGTTTAAAACCTGCAATAATTTTAACAAATTAAAGAAGTTATTAATACATTTGCCTTTTTATATACTATTAATAAATACAAAATAAAAAAATTAAAAAAAATTACAATATTAATAAATACAAAATAAAAAAAATACAAACAAATAATTACAAAAATCTAAATAAATTATATCTATTTCATGTAATAGAAATACTGTCAACACCCTCAATTCTAGGATATATCTCATCAGGTCCAACTGACTTATGTTTATTTAAACTTTATATACGAGTATGATAGATTGGCTGCCAATTTTTTTTATCTCAGGTCTAGGGGGCCAACTTCCCTTTTTTCTAGGGGGGGCCCATCTGCCACATGGCAGACTGACAGCCTAGCCAGTCCGCCACTGAATATATGAATGATAGAATTCAGAGCCATGAAACGTAAAGTGCTCATCTTTCTATTGACATCAAAATAAAGGAATCATGTTTAGAATTTCGCCAAATTATCGATCAAAGTGCTGTTGGACTAAAAAAGGAAAGTGTTGATTGTTGAAGAGAAAGAAATAGATTTAATGAAGTGTCATGGTCAAGGATATGATGGTACCGCTAATATGAATGGTATTTACAAGCAAGAATTTAAAAAAAAGAACCAAATTCTGAGTACGTGCAAATCCTTTAAATCAGGGGTCACCAACCTGGGCGGTAGCGCCCACTAATGAGCTCGCATTAAAGGTAATTAAACATTTATTTCATTATTTATTTTATCGATTATGTTGATTTATTCTTTTTGATCTAAGGTGGGCGATAAGCTTTTTTAATTTTCAAAAAATCGTAAAAGTGGGCGGTGAACAAAAAAAAGGTTGGTGACCCCTGCTTTAAATCTTGCACATACAGAAATCCCCCGTGTTAACGGCCTTCACATTAGCGGAAACTTCACTTGGACGGACTAAATCGCTGTCTGGTCGTTAACATTCAGTTTAACGTAATACAGGTCGTTAAAGTGAAGATTTCCGCTAAAAAAAGTCTTTTAGCATCACCGAACTTCACTTTAGCGGACTCCGAGTCCTCACACCAGACCTGGATTTCCGGCCATCACACCAGAAGTTCCAGATGATATTTTGGAGGATTGACTATATGTGGTGAGTGCATAAAAATAAGTATTTACATGTGCATGTGTTCATAAGTAGGTAACTCTATGTATGCATTTTCATGTTATGCGTTGAATGTGGAGATTTGAGGGCTATACACACATCTGTAACTGTACTGAAGTATTTTGGTTACGGAAAACCCCACTTTAACGTCCCGTAGTCCGGTAAAGTTGGGGTCGTCCGTACTTCACTTTAACGTTCCCCGGTACGTTAAAGTGGGGGTTTTCCGTACTTCACTTTAGCGACCACACGCTCCCTCCAAAGTGTACGTTAATGTGAGGGTCTACTGTACTTTAAATCTTGTGCTTAACGATTGTGTTCAAAACACACCTGAAATTAAGAACTTTTATGATACAATTGAACACCACTGTACTATTTCGGCCATAGCATAAAACAGTGGGCAATATTAAAAAATTGGCTTCTGTCTCTGAGGTAATCGAAAAAGTTAGTTAAAAAAACTATGCTCAACTCGGTGGTCATCTAGACATGACTCTCTAGTTCAGTGGTGCACAAACTTTTTTGATGTGAGGGCCAAACCAACCATCTGTTTTTATGTAGGGGCCAGATATAGATATTCTATTTTTTATAAATATGCATTTTTATAACCAGGGGTAATATTTCAGATTTTTCACTTTTTCAATGAATTGAAAAGACCCGTGGGACCACTGAAAAGACCCGTGGGGGCCACATTTGGCCCGCGGGCCAGGGTTTGTGCATCACTGCAGTCTAGTTGCTTTAAGATTCCGCTATTTAGACATCGTAAAAGGACTCAAAAAATAATGCTTCTTAGCAAAAAACCTGATGAACGTGCTGAAGCTTCTGGTCTTATGAAGCAATTAGAAAAGTTTGAATTCATATTCCCTTTTGGTTTTCAAGCAAAATTACTTGAAATTACTAATGTGGTTTCTAAATGCTCGCAAAATGAAAATATGATATTAGACAAAGCCGTTAAATTACTATACGACGCCATTGAGTCTTTAGTGCGTGTCAGGGACAACTTTGATGAAATGAAACAAACAGCTAGAGCAATTTCTATTAAACGGGGGTATGAATCCTAAATTTAATCACAAGCACCAAAAAAGTAAGAAAACATTTTGATGAATTGTGAAGATGAAAGGCTTACTAATCCAGAAAAATATTTTAAAGCCATTGTAGTTTACAATCGCTTAGATATCATAATTGCTCAACTGAAAAATAGATTTGAAGGTCTGAAGCGAGTAGCTGAGTTTCAATATTATATTCCCTGAAAAAGTGACTTCTGCCACTGATGAGGTATTGTATGAGGGAGCAATGACTCCAGTAAATAAATATGTATAGTATAAAAAAGACATTTCTTCAGAATTTCCTGTTCAGCTACTCTCTCTCCAACAGTGCCTCAAATCAGAACTTGATACGATTTCAACTATCTACCAATTAGGAACATTAGTAATAAATGAAAACAGTTCCTCGCTTTCAAGTTTTCCAGATGTCTTAACTGTGATTACGTTATTTCTAACAATTCCTATCACTGTAGCGAGTGCAGAACGCTTTTTTTCAAAACTCAGATTGATCAAAAACTACTTGAGAACCACAATGGCGCATTAAAGATTAAGTGTACTTTCAATAATATCAACAGAAAACGAGGAAGTTAGAAGCATTAATTTAAACGAAATGATAACAGCCTTTGCAGAAAAGAAAACCCCGAAAGGTTAACCTTAAATAAATGGTGAGTATTCTCAACTAAATATTTTTATATCAAAGCATGGGGTTCATAAGTGTATTTTTCCTCGAGGCCCAAGACGTACTTGTTCCGCCACAGAGGTTAGGTTAAAAATTTTGACATCTGTGCGAAATGGAAGGTAAGCGAATGGATGTAACTCGTATTAATCATAAGCGTAAATTTAAGAATACAATGTGCTTAAAATTATACGAACAATAATACCTCACAAAAAATACACTTTTTCACTTAATTTTGGGAACACCAAAAATAGACATATATTTTCTTCATAGTTACCAATATATTTATTTCTAAAAATAGAATTTTATCATTTACTTAATAAGAACGTAGCACAAACTAAGGTGGTAACAGTAGTGAAATGTATTATTAAAAAACTGATTTATTACAAGTAAGGATTCTGTTAGTTAAGGAAATCGTCACGAGATGGCGTTTGAAATGTTTAGCCTACTAAACCTTAAGTAAATGTTCACACGAAACTGAGTTTGCCTATGTAAAACTTTGTTTACGTATGTTTATGTCAAGCTTTTATCAGAGTTCACAAATTTTGTAGTGTATTGTACCTTATACAGTAAATTCGGCAACTTTCTAAACAATTTTTTTGTTAAGGCGTTTCCCACAAGCGTCTATCGTTCAGTTTTGTTCTCTTTGGATGACAGTTATAAATATTTCGTAAACAATCGACAATTACTAAGCCAAAATCTGTACCTTTTTTTAAATGTTATCTTTCAGATTAACTTAACTGTTAATTTCATGAGATTTTTCCTCTATTTCATTCTTCCCGAGTTTCTACATCCGTTTACGGGTCTATTACGTGTAACGGTGTCATTTTCAGGGGCGTACCTAAAGTATTTGGCACCCGGGGCGGATCCTTCCTTTGGCACCCCCTATAAATAATTTTAAAATTTAAACACAGAAAAATATATTGTTTGCGAGTAGATTTTTAAAATCAAAAAGTATAATGTATGAACATGCATAACAAGCATGAACTATTATGACTTGAAATACATTAACTGAACAAATTGTCTGTGATTATTATCATTTTGGGGGGGGGGGTTAAGTGCAAACACAACTCCTGAAAAAGAGAGAACTGAGCATTAGTCACAAATAACTAGACCACTGACAAAATGAAAATTCAGTAATCCAGTAAATAAGAAGTAAAAAAAATCACATCACGACGATGCATTTACCGGGTATTATAACATCACGACGATGCATTTATAAACACTTAAACATCACTATGAACCACATTGTCAAAAATTACTGGACACTGGTATAAGTACCATGATATTGTTTAAACACCAGCACTTATGCTTTATCATAATTATTTAATGAAACATACCTCATGTATGTGGAGTCACAGTGTCATGAACAAGACTTGGAATGTCAGTTGTAGCCAGCTGGCTACTCAACAACTGATGACTGAAACGTCAACAAACGTTCGCCTTTCGATGTAATTATTATCAAATATTTAATTTTTCGTTTGTAAATTTTGCATTGTCATAAAAATAAAAATTTTTTTATTTTATAGTGGACATCATTAAGCTTTTCTAATAGTTTTGAACATTTTAAATTTTTTTTCTTACTTTGGCGAATTTTTCATTTGGTTTGAAGACTTGTACTGGTATTTCACTCTCCCGATGGCACCCCCCCCTGGCTGTCACCCGGGGTGGATCACCCCCCTCACCCCCTTAGCACGCCACTGGTCATTTTACACGCTATTAACAAATTTATGTAATAAACACCTTTGGAGAAGAAAATACATAATAAAGAGGTAAATTTAATTGAAAATGACCAAACTATAATTTCTGTATTTTCACTAAATCCTGTACTGTAAATAATAGTCTTAAAGAATGATTATTAATCATTTAGCTTTATTTTCTTTGCAAATCCCATAAAAGAGACAAATAATCAAACTGATTTTTCTACATGGTCTTCCACCTTCTGTTTCACTTCTTCAAAAGCAATTATTCGAGTAATTAGATTGATACAGATAACGAACCCCATTCTAAACCTTACTTTAACCTGGCTTGACTTCAATCCAAATGCGAAAATCGGCGTTCTCCTTAAAATTACTCGTAGATGAATGATATACAGATTGCAAAACTGCATTACTAACATCGTATAGACGCTAAAAATGAGTGATCGTGATCGTATATATCGTATACATATCGTGTATATATATTGTATATACGCGAGTGTTCAGGAACTGGTGAAACGAAATTTAAAAAAAAATAACAAAAAGAAGTAATTAAAAAGTGCGAAGTCGTTGAAAATATTGTTTGGAAATTTCAAGTGAAACGTAACACTCTCTATTCATTTCGACCTTACGGATACTGTATATGCTCAGTTTGAAGTTACGTGGTGTTGTAGTGAGTAGATGGGTGAGTTGGGGGGGGTGGGGATTGGATGTTGAACGGTGGAAGACAAAAATTCTTTGTAGTGTACGAAGCTACAAATGGCACTGGAATGCCTTGATCCAGAAAAGGGTTTGCTTTTTCAAACGAAAACTGTCTGATAATTATTTAAAATAAATTTTTAGGTAAATTTACTGAAAAAATTAACTCAATTTATTTTAAGTTTAATTTTTTAAAGATTTTAATTAAAGAAAAGTTTCGAAAATAAAATGTTAAAAAAAATTATCGACATATGTATTTTTAATGTCGAATTGATGTCACACTTCTCAAACAGAATATGAGATTGGAACTGTTTGTGGACCGGAGTTAGTGTGAGGTACTGCGCTTTGAAGGACACTTCATACTTAAGTCCTCAGTCATTACTCATTTCCCCTTCTCAGGGCGATAATGAACGAATAAAGGAAGAAATCATAATTCCTAAATAAAATAAAACCCAAGAATGAGTTCTGATCCACGCCATTGTTGACATTCTCTATTTATTCTTTTATTAACTTAACAATTTATTCTACTCAATTTCATTCTGTTATGAACATCTCGGATACAACTTCATATTATTGTAAGGGTGTCCCGTAAGTCTGGACCCATAGGGAAAAATAATAAAATTACAAAATAGTCCAAAATTTATTACATAATCTGTTCAAAGTGTCCGCCGTTGTGTCGCACACATAGTTGAAGACGCAATCTCCACTGCGACAGCACTTTCTGAATCACAGTCGCAGAAATTTCTTGACACGCCTCCACAATGCGTGCTTTAAGGTGGAAAATGTTCTGAAGTTTGACCTCGTACACTTTGGCTTTCAAGTGGCCCCACAAATAAAAATCATAATAAAAAATAATAAAAAAATAATAATAATAAAATAATAATAACATAATAAAAAAATATATAAATCCTATGGGTCCAGACTTACGGACACCCTGTACTACAATAGAAGATTAACGATATTTTGTTTTTTGTTTGTTTGTTTGTCGCACTGACTCACACATTAACTACAATTAATTTCTCATTGGAAAGAGTGAAAAAGTTGCATAGAAACGCCATCACAATCCGGTCACTGCGTCCATTACCTTGAGATAGACCTGGTCTCTCTAAATATGGCATTCGAAGATTACTTGGAGACAAGAAGTTCATCGGATAAAGGCTGTTTACACGCATACACGTTCTACAATGATTCATTTCCCGCGCAAGTGACATCTCGTCGGCTCGGTCCTAAAATGAGTGATGATCACTTCCTAGGATGTGTTCGGATCTGGCGGGTCTGATACTTATGATACTCATTATTAATTAGAGTATATTAAACTTTTAATGCATGCCCAGAAAGCCTTTCTAAGACTGAATAAAATCGCCTGGCATGAACGAGAATGAAACTGTAAAGTGACACGCTCGTGTTAAATGTAATGTAATAAATGTAATGTTTAACTTCTTATTTTTAAGTGTGTTTGAGGTTATGTAATACAAAGTAATATATATATATATTATATATATATACACTGTGTCACTACTTCCGCTCTTGTAATTCATTGAAAATCCTGCCAGATAAAAATATTTCTTCTCTTTCACGTATATACAGAGAGAGAGAGAGAGAGAGCGAATCATTCACTAGTTATTGATTTTATATATGAACTACCAAGACATTATTACATAATATTTGAAGAGGTATTTTTAATTAAAGAAATTTAGCATTAACATTTTAATTAATAAAATGTACAAAAGTTAGTCGGTGTGAAAATTACTTTTTGTCTTTAACCTTAAAATAACCTCCGTAGTACCAATAGCCTTGACTCAAGCACTTATTAAAAAAAAACGGTAAAAAAAAAAACCTCCCAACGCAGGAGAAACATTATTGTCGTAATTTGAAAAATGGAAGTATCTGGCAATTGTACCAGAGTCTATAAAGCTCAAATACTACATCGGTAAGACCGCCATTTGCCGGTTAGAGGTGTGACCCCTGAAATTGTGCATTAAAAGTTCGTATATTTTTTGGTTTGTATATTGTAGAATAATGTGAATGTTTGTTTATATATAGTATTATGTAACTAGGCTAATTTGATTTAATATTTACTCTTTTGTATCTTATAGGGCCATATAGGCTTTCAATTTATATTTAAGTAAGCCCCGGGTTGGCGACGGTTGGACTGCATAGACATTGTGCGATATTTTTGCCCCAGTTTCGTTTCCAGATTAATTTCAAATTAGTTTGCTTGGGTGTGTTCATGTAGGACCTAGTAAAGCTTTCAATTTTAAAACGTTTAGTTAGAAGATATTATGTAAGAATCCTTGTATGTAGGGTAGGTTTGCATAAATTAAACCATCGCTGCTATCTATGATTTTTTTTATGTATTTTGTTGCTTTTCAGTAATGACAAGCAGATTAACATAGACATGGGGGAACTATTAGATTAATCATATATAGTATATCCTAGATTAGAGACTAGCCGGCATGCTTTTTAGAACTGATCCTGTCAGTGGGTCGACATTGGCCTACTGTGGTGGGATTGATCGATCCTTGCTAGGCCTATATATGTATATAAATGTGTATGTAGTAGGGAATAAATTGTAAAGTTTCGTTTCATAAGGGCTAGCCAAGCCTACATCATAGGCATATTTAAAAGTAAGATGATAGAGGAAGCACTTCTTTAGTTTTATGCCCACAGCGGTTAAAATCGATAAAATGTAACGCCTGCTCAGTTTTTAGCACTTTAAAGTGTATTTATTTGTATAATATTAAACACGCCTAAATATTAAAAGTTGGCAGTGTGATGACTTTTTTTTTTTTTTTGAAGTGTGCAGTAAGAATTTTCTCGGCGTTGGCAATCACGTGACCTACAACAAGGTCACCTTGCCGGGTCTCATTCTCCTTGCAACCACAGAGTAACAAAGGGTCATTCACTGTTATTTGGGGGTACACCGAACACCGATGTTAGCCGTTCTAAGATATTGACAATATTAAATTAATATAAATGAATCTGTCTTTATTAATTAATTACCTTTGAATTTTGGGGACTCGAAACTTCGTTCGTTTGGCAGTGTTCTTCTCCCGACTCTTTGCAGACCATTGTAACGACATTGCGGCTTTGATAGTTATTTCCGACATTGTAGTTTTGTTTCCTAGTTAATATTAGCCCCTGTTAAGATACTTTCAAATAAATAGGTGCGTTTTATCTTTGTTGTTGCTGCAAAAGATTTTGAAAGTATGGACCTACTTTTACTTGTTTACTTCGGCTGAACAATTTTGGGTCGGAGAGTTGGGCTTCTGCTTAAGTAGCGAACGTGTAGGCTATTTAGACAAATGATTCGATTAACTGCGAGTAGGCTAATATTTGTTGCCTCGATTAGGTACTAAATGGTACACTCTTTTAATGATAAAATCAATTACATTAACTACAATTCTTGCATTGAAACTTAAATACTTAAATAAATTAGATTAATTACAATACTTAACTTTTTCATTGCGACTAAACACTATTGATGATGGTAAAATATAGTTATATACATTACTGATAAATAAAAAATGACTAAATAGATTCCGCTAAACTAGAAAGTTACCCCTCAAACAATAAAACGGTTCGTCTAAAAAAAAAAAAAGTATATCCAACTTGACTACTTAGAAATTTGAGAATTTACGTAGGGCCGGACAGAACTCTATTGAAAATTCTAGCCTACCATTCTTTAGACATGACTAAAATTATACTGTGGCTCTAAAGCCGGTATAAAGTGTACATAGGGCTGTACTAAATGCATGTTAAGTTATTTGAAGCCTATACTTAACTTATTAAAGGAAATTAGCATGTAGGCCTAAGCCTAACTCGTAAAACCCAATGACATTAACGAAGATTTCGCCTGATAAATTCCAATCAATCAATTTGGTGTGGTCTATTAATTTTCACAACGGGCATTTATGTTGTCCAATGCCGAATGAAGCTACTTTAAATTAATGTATACCCGAGGCCAGTAGTGGAATCTAATTAGAGTAAGCCTACCCAGATTCCAAACGGGGGGTGAAAAGAGTAAGTTTACTGAGGCTCGGACCGCCAATTTTTTTGTAGCATTTTTTTCTGTAATTCTGATCTGATCTTGGTGTAATGCATTTATTTCGATAAAAATATGCATCAGTGGCCTGTCTGAAACCAGGGGCAGGAGTAGGTGATGCTTGGGCTATGAGCGTACCTATAGAGCCTATTTCTATTGAGTATGCATTAGTTTTTATAGGTTCCTTATAGGCTACATTTGGGGCCCATAGGCATACCCCATTCTATTAGAATATTCATTAACGAGTAACTAGCTAGTGTTTAATTTGCGATAAGAGTTGTTTGGTGAATGAAAGATTCTTTTCAGGTCCCGTCAAACAGACAAAAATGTCGATCACAAAGATCTACGCGCGCACCATCTTCGACTCTCGCGGTAACCCCACCGTTGAGGTCGACCTTCACACTGCCAAGGGCCTCTTCAGGGCGGCCGTTCCCTCGGGGGCGTCCACGGGTATTCACGAAGCTCTGGAAATGAGGGACGGAGACAAGAAGCTTTATCACGGCAAGTCCGTCTTCAATGCAGTGAAGAACGTCAATGACGTCATTGCACCCGAACTCATCAAGAGTGTGAGTAGAAGAGATTAAAAGAATTTAGTTGGCCTTGCAAGGTAGGACAAAGGAAGCAAGCCAAGAAGTAGGTTTTCTAATTTTAAAGTGTCTCCAGTCAGGCTTGTTGACGAGGCAGACCCTTCAATACTTTACTATTTATTTCATTAAGACTGCCTTAGTTAATGTAGGCCTTGAATTTTGCCATAAATGGTCACAAAAGCTATAAGCTTTAATTTAGGTTCTTAAAAGGACATTGACCCGTTCACATCCCCAAGTCGTCTTGCGATACACCACTGTGGCTACTGTATTGACTTAAAAGCTATAATTATTAAGAGTTTTAGTTGTGGTTACCGTTATACGAAGGACCAATCCTAATTAGAAAATGTACTCATTAAACAAATCCGTGAGAACTTTTGGCATGCTACAAAATTTCCGTCTAGGATGAGTTCATTGTTTAAGTTTTAATAGGTCTCTGCGAAATGACTCTTGAAATAGTCTGATTGGTGTATAGTATATATATGTTTAAGGTCATATGACGGAGGGGACCTACAGCTTTACGTGGTATCCGAACCACGGGTCACTACATAATCGGCGCAGAGGACGGTCTCCCATTGTCGCTTAACTTCGCTGATCTCGGAGAAGCTGTTACTACACCGCCACGACGTAGCCTATATATAATATATATAAATATATAAATGACGCGTTCGGTGGAGAAGGTGCGAACGCAACATTTTCGAATTATGCCACAAAATGCAGTTAGTTTGTAAACTTTAAACCTTTGTATTTTTCCGGTTTATTGAAATGTTGTATGAATTTGAACACATATTTGAGTAAAATATTGTGTAATATGTCGATATAATAAAACGCCAAGAAACTTTACAATATTATTTATTGATAGCTTCTGATGTTAACTGGTGTAATCCATTATTTGGTCCTCTTCGTCGAATGTTGTATTACCTGCTTCAACTGTTTCGGTTTCTTCCAGTTCCTTTAACAATCTTGTATAATAGTTCACTGCAGTTGCAGGCATTAGGTCTGATAATTCTTTGAGTTTTTATTTTTTCCTTAGTTATTGGCAGCAATTGGGAATAATTTGGTTGCAGTGTCTGCTGGGCTGGATTGAATAAACTGACACTGTAGGATTTTTTCCCTTTCTGCAGTCTGACGGGATGGCTATTATCTGGGGTTGTGCCGTATGCAGTAGATATTACGTAGCCGCCTTTGTGTTGAAAGTCAAATATTAACTTTCTTGCATCTGTAAATTTAGTAGTTGTTGATTTCCTAATGACAATGCACGTTTTTAGGACGTCAAAATCGAGGAAATCAGCCTGTTTCATTTCTACAACTAGGAAGCGCTACGAAACGGCTGTAGTTATGGCCGTAACATAATCTTTTTTGGTGTAAATAATATTGCTGTAATTATTTTTTATATTGTTCAATTTGGCCAAATTGAGCATCACAGGGCATTGTCGAGTGACCAGAAAGTAGATAGATGTGTTCAATGTGAAGCAATGATGCGGAGTGAATTTCTCAGATACATTAAAACCTAAATTTTACCGTGAAAGAGTACAGACTAACATCTAATTTTTTGCATAGGTAAAGCAAAGGTTTTAAAGGATAATTATACGACAAAAACTCATTTTTCGAATTTTGTGGCGTTCGCCCCTTCTCCACCCGAACGCGTCATATATAATTATATATATATTTATTAGTGATGAATTTCACAATTAAATACGTAAAATGAATGAATGAATGATGCAAATGCACAAGGAAATAAATTATTTTAAGGCCTTTCGTGTATTCATAATTCCCTGATGTCTGATGTGTATTGCTGAATACACGAAATGCCTTAAAATAATTTTTTCCGTGTGGGTTTGCATTGTGTTCCTTGTTAATATGTTGAAAATTTAAACTATGTACGGTACTAAAGTATTGTAAAAAATCGTAGTAACTTATCCGAGGCAATAGTCGGACTTGTTCAAACCAGTTTGCCATAGAGGCCTCCCATGCATACCTTATATGTATGAAGCTTAAGGCATATTGGTAAAGTCTGCTCGTTTTGAGGTTAGGCCAGATTAATTTTTTTAAAATTAAATTGGTTCAGGTTTGGGTTTTTTGCAGAAATGAAAATAGAAAAATGTTAGTTTGGTTTAGTTTGGTCTAAATAGTGCGTGAAATCGCCCAATGACCTTAAGTACGACTCCGTAAAGGCGGCTGATTTATAAGGGAGGTAATTGGATGTGAAAGTAATTTCAAAAGCGAGTCGTGGAAGTTTGTGCGGTAAAGTGTTGAAAGAGGTCAGTAAGGAACTGTTGGCTAATGTATAGCAAAAAATACTCGGGATAGAATGAAAGCGTTTATCACTTTGTCGCATTCGGTGAAACCTTGAAACCTTGGGCCCCAATATTACGTGAAAGTAATCAATCTTTATTGAAAGATTGAATGAACTGAATGAAGGTGTGAATGTGGAAAGTTTTTCTTAAAGCAGAGTGAGTGATGTTGCAGTGGATTAGACTAGCGCAGGCTGTACACCCCATTGAGATAGGGCAAGGTAATTATTTGCGTGTGAATATACTGCTAATGTAGGCCTACTTCATTTTCAGGGATTGAAAGTTACTCACCAGAAGGAAATTGATCAATTTATGATTGATCTCGATGGCACTGAGAACAAGAACAAATTGGGGGCAAATGCCATTCTTGGGGTCTCCCTCGCCGTTTGCAAGGCCGGTGCCTCCGAATTGGGTATCCCACTTTACAAGTAAGCCATAAGAGGATCTTGAGTTATATAGGATGGCGCAAAAGTCAGGACACCTAGGAACTATGTTTTCTCGGTGCAAATAAGTAGATGTATGTAATTACACTGAAAAGCAGTGTGTTAACTTTTACGCCACCTTGTATGTATATGCGTCTCGGTGGTGTAGTGGTTCGCATAGCCAATTGTGAATCCATCGGCCCCAGGTTCGATTCCTGGTGGCGCGCAGCTAACCCAGCTGTTCATCCTTCCACAATAAAAATGGTTTAGTATAAAATGGGTACCCTCAGTAGCTTAATGGTTAAATCGCTGGGATGCAGATCGTGAGATCGAGCTTCGTAGTTCCTGACCGTCTGTGGTGGTTTGGATTCCACGTTAAGCTGTAGGTCTAAATTGGAGCAACAAGCTTGACCATCAAAATGAACAATTCGTACGGAAGCAAAATGGTTATATATATATATATATTAGTGGTGCACCGATTAATCGGTATCGGCACCTTTCATGCCGATTAATCGGCCATGCCAGGTGCCGATACCGATTAATCGGTGCACCACTATAATATATATATATATATATCCGATTTACGCAGTAGATGCATTCCTGAACCTTCCGCGAGTGAATTGTGTAAATTGGAGGAACTAGAACATAGTTAAATGTGCTAAATACGCCCTCCCCTACCCATCCCCAAGACACCCAAAAAATATTAAATAAATTCGTCTGTAAAAAAAAAAAATTAAAGATTGGCAATATGTAATAAATAAAAACTCGCCATTAGGGTCTCTTGGAGCTGGCTTCTTAACCACCAGTGCCTTTTTATTTATAAAGCACTTTTGGACCGCGTTAATCCGAAACCGCGTAAATCAGGGTTATATATATATATATATATATTATAATTTTTTTTTTTTTTTTAAGTTCGGGAAGAACCGATTCGCCTCTATTTAAAAGGGCATATCTCAGCGGAAAAACAAAGAAAAAGTGAGAGGAAAGACAGAGGAAAAAGAAAGGGTGGAGGGGACAGTCGAAGTGGAAAAAGACCAAGGATGAGAAAGACTGCAGGGTCGAGCCCCATCATCCTTGGGTGCTAGGGCCGGGAGGGCGCACGTGAAACCTCCAGGAACAAGCACGTACAAACGAGCACAAAGAGCACTCAAAAGCACGAGCTTAGAACCCCCTTGCGGGGATATATATATATATATATATAATATATAATGTGCCCCCAAGTTGGTCGAATAGGAGACTGAATGAGGAAGGGTGCAGGGTGGGAGAGGAGTGGCAGATATTTAGTGAAGCTGTGCGCAAGTGTACTACGGAAGTGTGTGGTGTACAAAAGATTGCGGTTGGACATAAACGACGGGGTAGTGAATGGTGGAGTGTGGCGGTTAAAATGTTGAACCAGAAGAGGGAAATATATGCTCTGCACTTGCGGCGCAGAAGTGTAGGTGATTGGGAAGAGTATAAGAGGAGGAGGCGAGAAGTAAGGAGAAAGTTGCGAGAGCTGAAAGAGAGGCCAAATGAGAGATGGGGTAAGAGTGTCGGAAAATTTCGGGAAGTGAGGAAAGTGAGAGGGCAGATTAGCATAACTGAAAAGAGTCGATGGGGAAGTGATGACAGATGATGTGAAGACAAGGAGTGAGTATTTTAAGGGACTATTGAACGTGTCTGAAGATAGGGAAGCGGATGTGGTATGTTTGGGCAGCGTGGGGGGGTTGTTCAGAGTAGGAGAGTTATGGCGATTGGTTAGTGGGTAAATCCAGGTTAAATACAGATAAACAACACGGTCATGTCTTTAATTTGTATAAAACTTGGTCTGGGGGCTTTTTTTAGTGAAAACAAATTCCCAAATTTTTTTGAAAATCGGTCGAATAGGTTAGAATTTAGGGTCAGGTCAAATTTGGTTAATCCTGACATAAGAATGTTTTTAAATCCCTATATCTCGGCTTCTAATTGTCGTAGCTTAAACTTTATATGGATGGAAGCGGAATGAGCTCTAGTTTCCAAAAATGGTACTTTCATTTGGATAAATTAATAAAAAAAAAACTTGGTTTTGAAAACAAAAAAATATCAGGATTTGACATTGAAGGGATCAATTTTTAAAAATTTTATTGAAGAAAAAATGTTGCCTGAGCAAAGATCTACCATAATCAGCAATAAAAAGTTAGCTTATAGGCCATTATATAGCTTAAAACTTAATTTTATTAATGCTGACTTTCTTTTTTTATTTTTTATTTTTCTATTTTCAGATTTTAATAACTATATATTGAAAGATACAGGTGTACATAAATATCTACCTAAATAACTTAAAATGCCAAAAAATAAGAAATTATATAGTTGTGATCCTATAAAAAAAACACACAGAATTTTCAATAATATTAAAGTTACGGAACTTATGGCTTCTGTAAGTTATGGAGTTCTTCAAAGGGTTCAGCTATTGTGTAGCAATTCTTACACCTTAATAAGAAGTCAACCTGGAATACTGGAATCTGTACCAGCACCAGCAGAAGAGGCTGTACCGCTACAAGAACTGTCCTTTACCAGCAAATGAAGAATCCTTTGAGCGCAGTAGTAGTTCATCTACAAATATTTCTACGACTCCACCTGTTAAGGAAATTTTTTGGAAGATCCACAACATAATAAGGATATACTTAGCGATAAAATATTACCATATTTAGATGAAAGCCCCACAAAACAGGTAAATATCTTTAAATATTTAAAGGTATTTACCCGTTTTTGTGGGGCTCATCTAAATATGGTAATATTTTATCGCTAAGTATATCATTACTATGTTGAGGAAATTTTTTTGGAAGATCCACAACAGTGGAGCCTTAGAAATATTTGTAGACGAGCTACTACTGCGCTCAAACGATTCTTCATTTGCTGGTAAAGGACAGTTCTTTAGCGGTACAGCCTCTGGTGCTGGTACAGATTCCAGTATTCCAGGTTGACTTCTTAAGGTTTAGCAATTGCTACACAATAGCTGATCCTTTTGAAGAACTCCATAACTTACAGAAGCCATAAGTTCCGTAACTTTTTTGAAATTTTTTTTTTTTTTTTTTTTTTTTTTTTTTTTAAAGGATCACAATTTAACTTCTTTTTGGCACTTTTTAAGTTATTTAGGTATACCTGTATCTTTCAATATATAGTTATTAAAATCTGAAAATAGAAAAATAATAAATGAAGAAAGCCAGCATTAATAAAATTAAGTTTTAAGCTATATAATGGCCTATAAGCTAACTTTTTATTGCTGATTATGGTAGATCTTTGCTCAGGCAACATTTTTTCTTCAATAAAATGTTTAAAAATTGATCCCTTCGATGTCAAATCCTGATATTTTTTTGTTTTCAAAACCAAGTTTTTTTTTATTAATTTATCCAAATGAAAGTACCATTTTCGGAAACTAGAGCTCATTCCGCTTCCATCCATATAAAGTTTATTAAGCTATGACAATTAGAAGCAGAGATATAGGGATTTAAAAAATTCTTAGGTCACGATTTGGACAATTTGACCTGACCCTAAATTTTTGACCTATTTGACAGATTTTCAAAAAAATTTGAATTTTTTTTTACTAAAAAACACAGACCAAGTTTCGTGAATATTGAAGATGTATTAGTGTTATATCAGCACTTCTACATGTCTATTTATCCCGGATTTATCCTAGTGCGTCTGTTTAATGTATGTATGGACAGAGGTGAGCTGCCTCAGGACTAGTGGAGTGCGTGTATCGTACACCTGTATAAAGGCAGGGGGGACAAAAATGTATGCTCGAATTAGAGGAATTAGTTTGAGTGCGCCAGGTAAGATGTATGGGGGAGTGATGATTGAAAGGTTGGTGGCATGCACGGAGCAACAGATTGGGCAGGAGCGAGGGTTTTTTTTAGAAGAGGTAGATAGAGGGTGTGTGAACCAGGTGAGAAATAATTGAAGAAAGATTTGTATGTGGCGTTCATGGCTCTTGAAAAAGCATATGATAGGGTTGACAAAAGCGTGGCAAGTGCTGCAACTGTATAGGTGCATGGGTCGTTGTTGAATGGGGGTGAGAAGTTTTTACCGAGTAGGGCATGTGTGCGTGTGGGAAGAGAAGGGAGAGTGGTTTCCGGTTAAAGTGGATCTACGGTAGGATTGTGTCGTGTCTCCATGGTTGTTTAATGTGTTTATAGATGGGGGTGGTGAAAAATGAATGCAAGGGTTATGGAGATGGGATCGGGGGTGAAGTATGTTGTGGGTGGAAGTTCTTGGGAAGTGAATCACTTGTATGCGGCTGATACGACTCTGGTGGCGGACTCGAGAGAGAGAAGCTACAGAGACTGGTGACGAGTTCGGGAGGGTGTGTGAAGGAAGGAAGCCCAAGAGTAAATGTGAATAGGAGTAAGGTGGTGGTGCTGTAAAAGGGAGGTTCGTGAGCGACTGAGTGCAATTTTGTATGGTAAAAAGGAAATGGAAGAAGTGGAATGTTTCAAATACTTAGGGGTTGGATGTGGCGAGGAATGGGACTGTGGAAGCGGAGGTGTCACGGTGGAAGAAGGGGGCAAAGGTACTGGGTACCCTGAAGTGTTTGGAAAGAGATAAAAAGTGTGTATGGGTGCGAAGATGGGTATGAAGGTATAGTAGTACCAAGAATGTTGTATGGATGCGAGGCTTGGGTGGCGAAGGAAAGGATAAAAGTGGATGTACTGGAAATGCTTGAGGCGGATTGATCATGAGAAACGCCGTTATCCATGAAGTGTTAATCGGAATCTTGTGGAGAGCGGATAAGTGGGTGTTAAAATGGTTAGCATATGGAGAGGATGGTAGAGGATTTAGGTGTCGAAGGGGGAGGGGTAGACGTAGCAGGAGATGGAAGGATGGGGTGAAGGAAGCTTTGGGTTAGTGGTCCTGGACGTCTGGCAGGGTGAAAGACGCGCGCTGGATAGAAAAAGTAGAGCAATGTGGTATGTGCAGGGGCGACGGGCTGGCAATGTGCGGCCTCGGTAAACCGTAGAATTATTGTCCTGAGGCTGGTGCATTGTCATGACAGTTGAAGTGAATGTGAACGATTGAGGCGCTTCCTGCATGTTCCTGACGCGATCTCATTGCCGTGGGAGAGGCGTTTGGGTATAAAAAAAATATAAAATAGATAAATGAACGAATATAAGAGTTGCTTAACCTCGGCAACATATAAAGTCGTATGACGGAGAACCTACAGCTTCACGCAAGCTGTTCGCAAAGGACTATCTCCCATCCAACTACTACCCACACCCAGTGTAGCTTGATTTTGCTAATCAACGAGAAGCGGTATTAACACACACACACACACACACCTGTATTTGACCTCTCCGCAGCATCACGCCTAATTTGGGTTTTTATACCTATTTATCTGCCAATCAATAGAAGGATGAACGGCTGGGTGTGAGCTGCAGGCTGCCCTCGCTGGCGATAGAACCTGGGCCGATCGATTTGGTCAACGACGCTAACTACTACACCGAGGTGCAAACATATATTAGTTGTACGCAGTGGGTAAGACGCTGATCAGTAGGTCGCGAAATAGTCTAGGCCACGACTTCATGATTTGGACGACTTTGTTTGGTAGTGGTTCAGATTCCGTTAAACTGCAGGTCCTCGTCAGAATGAACGATTCAGGCGGAAGCGCAAAAGTCTTCAACCAGATGGATATAATCCCCGCGTTGGTATTCTGGTGGTTAAGATGAAGGTGAAAGTTCTAGCTCGAATATCTCTGCTCTGACTTCAGATTTGAACGATTGAGGAGTTTCCTTTTAGTGTTAGTTTGATCGTGGTTCGAATTCCACAGTGGACTGTAGGTCCCCCTTGAAGCGAGGTGACGAAGTTAAGTGTCTGAATTAATGATTCGCCGAGTAATGTTCTCAGATTTTTATAACTTGTTTGTTGAGATTATTTTTGCTTTATGAAGTGAAATAAATTCGTACTTTTAAGCAGACATGGGGTAATAGTAGTAGACTATTACAGGATTTTTCAAGTAATAGTAATATCATAATTTTTTTGGCTGTAATAGTAATAGAAGGCAAAGTAATAGATAAGTCTATTACAGTGGCAATGGACATATTGTGTGACCAAACAACTGAAAAAATGAACTAAATCTACAATAAAACTAAAATAACGTGAAATTGTGAACTAATATTGAGGGAAATTTTTCCTTCAATAAAGTAAAATTTATCAAGACCTACACCTACAGTCTGAAATTGTAATGATTTAGTTGAAACAAATATTTAACACACTGCTTCTAATTGCATTTAAATAGACATGAAGATACTTTTCAATTGAGTGAAGTACCCCACATACAAAAGTAATAGTAATAGACCCCATGTCTGACTTTGAGCTTGACCTGACTGCTTCCTCCTAAAGGCACTTGGCCAACCTTGCCAACTACCCTGACGTAATCCTGCCAGTGCCAGCCTTTAACGTCATCAACGGAGGTTCTCACGCGGGCAATAAACTGGCGATGCAGGAGTTCATGATCCTTCCGACGGGCGCGACTTCATTCACCGAGGCAATGCGAATGGGATCGGAGACTTACCACCACCTCAAGTCTGTCATCAAGGCTCGGTTCGGCCTTGACGCTACTGCTGTAGGTGATGAAGGTGGTTTCGCGCCTAACATCCTGAACAACAAAGACGCCCTGACTTTGATTCAGGAAGCCATTGAGAAGGCGGGTTACACTGGCAAAATCGAGATCGGAATGGACGTGGCTGCGTCAGAGTTCTACAAAGGAAGCAACACCTACGACCTTGACTTCAAAACTGCCAACAACGACGGCTCGCAAAAGGTCAGCGGAGACAAACTTCGCGACATGTACATGGAGTTTTGCAATGATTTCCCCATCGTTTCCATTGAGGATCCATTCGATCAGGTAGGAATCAGTTTGTATAGAGGACCTTTTTCATGCTTACACCCCAAAAGCAACGCCCACCACTTTAAATTTGTTAATAGAAATTTTACTTAGAAAAAAGTTAAGTACCTAGATTGATAAAAGCCTCAAAAGTCAACCTTACCTCGTTTAAAGTAAGAAGTCAACTCTTAAATGTTGTTCCACAGGCGAAGCATTTTCATGTAAATTTGAGTCGTATATTTTCGGTCAAAATGTGTCTTCATTCTGCTTGAAAAGGTCCCATCTACTTGAAACACTCCTGCATTTCATTTGGGAACCCCCAACTCTCCTTTTAATCTTGCCTATTGTTACCACTGTACGCGTATTCATTCTTTTGTATGATGTCTCGATTATCCGATTGTAAGACTACTACTGTTAATTGTTTCAGGATGACTGGGATAACTGGACCAAAATGACCTCGTCAACCGGCATCCAGATTGTGGGTGACGACTTGACTGTGACCAACCCTAAACGCATCCAGATGGCAGTCGATAAGAAGGCTTGCAACTGCCTTCTCTTGAAAGTGAACCAAATCGGCTCCGTCACTGAATCCATTGACGCGCACCTTTTGGCGAAGAAGAATGGTTGGGGAACCATGGTCTCCCACAGGTAGGAAATGAAAGATTATGGTCTTGTGGGCTGAGGAGGAAAATCTCAAAAGGGAATTGGAGACATTTTTCAGAGCTTTGGAGTCTTAACTTCTCTAAAAGATAAATTGAATAAAGTATTCACTCCCTCTTGTGTAGAGGGAAGTTAAGACTCCAAATATCTCTAAAATCTTTCCATTTTCCTCTTGGAAAAATAAGGGGTTAAGTGGGCTGAGAATGGGGAAATAGCCTGGACTGGGTCCATAATCATTGAGTGAGCCTGAATTGACATTGGAAATAAAGGATAGTCTTAATAGGAAAGCAGTTTCGGAATAGGATGAGTGTATTGCTTTTGCCAGAGTTGTCTTATTCAAACGAACCATAATTCAGCTTTTGTACCAACGTGTTTCCTCGCCATTTTTTGTAAAACTGTCACCGAATGAAATGTGAAAGTGGAGAAAGTTAACTCGCTGTTGATAGTCTTTAGGAATTGTTCCTTAATGGTTATCCTTTCAGGTCTGGTGAAACTGAGGATACCTTCATCGCCGATCTTGTGGTAGGTCTTTGCACCGGACAGATCAAGACCGGCGCCCCTTGCAGGTCTGAGAGATTGTCCAAATACAATCAAATCCTCCGCATTGAAGAGGAATTAGGAGCTCATGCTAAGTATGCTGGAAAGTCATTCCGCCAGCCATGCTAATAAGTTTGCCAACCAACTTTGAGTCATTCTAATGTTAATTAAATTTAATTGTAAATTGTGAATTTAAGCGCTTTAAATTGAAATGTATCACTCGATTACGGCAATGAAACTTTACTGAAGCGTTCAGATAAGGATTCTTTTTCGGATAGATAAGGCGGAGGTCGTAGATTGTGAGCACTTTTATTCCATTTAAGTTATTCTCACAATGGTCGTACGGGATTTAATTTTTTCATGAAACCATGATTGTCCGTTGAAAGAAGTATTCAGTATCATTTTAATTACATTATTTTGTGATATTCTTTTATTTAAGGAAATTTCTTAAACATTACAGGCAGTTTGATAAATGATTTAAGTAAAAGACATTTAAGAGTTAAATCTATTATGAAGCGTCATTCGATTCTGTAGAATGCTTGGAAATGTCTGTTAGTCAATAAATGTTATTGTTTAAATCTCTTCCTTTGCCTCTGATTAAAGGGAAGCATTGTATGATCGAGAAGTAATCTCTTCTTGCACGGAGGTTTCTCATCTTTAGGTTAATCACTTGATGGGGGTTTCATACTCGGTAAAATTGTAAAATAAATTAATCCAATAATAGCAGAAATACTGCTGTGACGTATCGCGCTGTAAATGTCGGAACGGACAAAATTTTCACTAAATATGGTCTTTTAATGAATATACCAAAAAAGTTTTTTTGTCTGGGCTGAAATGTAGGAAGCGTACGGTCCTATGTTCCTCTTCCTGTTCTCAAGAACTGTGTTTGTGATGACACCCTGCTTAGGCAAACTTTCATCTGGTACTTTTCCTTCCTGCTGGAAGTCTTCATTCAGCCTGTCCAAAGAAGGGTGACCACTCTCAGCCCTCCAACTATCTTCCAATTGCTTTGATTTATTGCCTTTCTAAAGTTTTCGAATCTATTCTTGATAGGAATATTCTTAAACATCTCTATCTTTTAGATCGTCAGTATGGGTTCCGCAAGGGACGCTCGACTGGCGATCGTGCATGCATCTAACTTCGTCATCCTCGTTTTTGGATTTCTGCGAAACCTTTTGAAATGAGCTGCACATATCAAAAGCTCTTGGAAGTGTGCCACGAATCCTTAATTTCCAAATTGCCCTCTTTCGGTTTCTATCCTCCTATTTGTGCAGTCTGATTTCCTTTCTGGCCGATCTATAGCTGCGGTGTAGATGGCCACTGTTCTCCTAAAGTTATTAATGGTGATACTCTTCAGTGTGTCCTGTCACCCACTTGCTTTCATTTATTAATGATCTATTAAGTTGCACTTCCTGTCCTATCCAATCTTATCCCGATGACTTCACCCGCTTCATAAAGCGTCCCTCTGTGTCCCAAGCTACGTGTGGGATAGCTATGATGCACCTGACCTCGGAGTTTTCTAATTTCGCCGATTAGGCAGAGAAAACCTTGTGGATTTCAATGCCTCCAACTCTCCTTCCTCTTTGGGAAGATCGTTTTCGCGGTCATTCGCTCTTGAACCCTTCCTGAATGAAAGTAGTATCGAAAAAATTGAACAATGTGATAGGTTTTTAAATTTGCTCGTGTTTAAGAACCTTTTGCATATTAAATGTGTGATCAAATAGCAAAAGCTTATGTGGCTATTGCAATTTTAGGTAATGGTCGGAGCGGCAGAAAAATCTGCCCACTTGGAATATCGCGGAAAGAAAAAAAGTGGGCAAGCTTCTGTTTATAAAAGTTTAGTCTGAGGACTTTATAATAAATTTTATTAATGCGTTTGAAGATTTTTTTAAAGTACTGTACAAAAAATTGAAACATTTCGACAAAAATTGAAACTAAAACCACCAAAAAAAACACCACCACTTGATCCAGGGTTAATAAGAGGTGTTGCCTCCCTTAGCTTGAATGACTGCAGCCATTCGTCAATTCATCCCATGAATGAGATCGGCGATCACATCCTGTGGGATTCCCTCCCACTCTTCAAAGCTGCTTGTAGCTCCTGTAGTGTGTTAGGGGCTGCTAGACCAGCCCTAAGACGCTGTCCCATCGTGTCCCAGAGATGTTCTATGAGGTTCAGGTCTGGACTTCGGGAAGGCCACTCGATTCGACGAATTCCAGCTTCAATGAAATCTCTAACGGCTCTTGCTGCATCGGGTCTAGCGTTATCGTGCTGTAGAAGTCTTCGCCAACGAAAGAAGCAAAAGGGACCACATACTCTAGCAAGAGCTCTCTCACGTATCTTGCGGACGTCAATGACCCACCACCAACAGAGTTCTGTGCGCAAGTTTGAAGTGATACCACCCCAGACCATGACTGAGCCTCCTCCAAAAGCAACCCCCTCCATAAAAGTGCACGGGGCGAATCTTTCTCCTTTTCTCCACTTTCCTGTCCATCGAATGGTCTAAGATTAAATCTTGATTCGTCCGTGAATACTCGTCACGAGCGAAAGCAAGACGTATTGCGGTGGTGTGGGAGCAATTCCAGGCCTATTGCTGGACGTCTAGCATGTAAGCTACTTTCCATAAGTCTCCTAACGGTCGGTTCGCTCCGATACACTGACGTCTCGAGACCTTTCCAGCTCATTGCGAACGTTTGTGGTAGTCAAGCGACGATGAAACTACCTTCCAAATCCTGGTCTTCGGGTGTACTCTCCTGTCTCCACAACGTTGGTAGACAGATCGAACCGCTGCTGTTGGAATTCTTAGTGCATCGGCGATCTAACGCTGGCTCCGACCATCAACAATTAGGGGCGACGACTCTTGCTACGTTCACGGTACTCAAATCCATTGTAAATGTCCCATTCTGAAAACCAAAAGAATTAGAAGTCTGTTACTAAACGCAAATGCCTACTCCAACTAGTGGAAGAAAAAACTGGCACTACCAGTCTAAGTAACAATGTCACTGTCGAATTTTCAAAAGTCGAAAATTCGTTACAGCTACTGTTCGCAGCCGACGTAGTTTTCTTATTTGGTTGCCTCGGACTATTTTCTAAACAGCTTCCCCACTTTTTTGCTTTTCGCGGTATTCTAAGTGAAGTCTAGATTTTTCTCCCGCTCAGTATAACGAAAGGCAAAAAATTACATTTGTGCAGGAGCGATCCGCAAAGATTTTTTCGAATGGTTCAATTGTTGCTGCTGAAAGACGTTTTTGACGCATACGAAGATGGGTTGCTCAATTTGAGAAAACGAACTGTACTGAAAGGGAAATCCTTGGAAGAGACGAATGAATGCAGTTCTACCATGACAGAGTTGAACATACCTCTCATGTCCATAGGATTGGTTAAAGAATCCAGCAACATTTAAAGAATGAAACCAAAACCTGCAATGACTTAGTATTTCCCTAAAGTAAATGTCTGGTGTTATCACGTTCTCGCATCTATGACTGAAAAAACCAACGCGGTTCTTACCTAAATACAAGTAATTTTTATTCGTTGCAAGAAACCCTGCCTGCTACAAACCACCTTACAAGGTCGACCACCACCACCATATTTTTTTCGAAGCGTTCGAACATTTTTGAACGAAACATTTCCTGGGCGTTGGATTGATAAGGGAGGACTTACAGGATGGCCTGCTCGCTCCCTCCACATCGGACTTCTCTTTTTTATCTTCAAAACGGCCCAAGGTACCATAAATCGAGGTATCTTCGGGAGCAAATTCATCGTATTCGTGATGCTATATGTTCATCCCTGAATGAGTGCAAATTTTTTCAGAATTTTTGTAGGATAATTATTTTTTTTTGTAAACTATTTCACTCACAGGTACAAACATTATAGAAGGGAGTCGTCTGGAGCACCGACTACGTAAGTAGGCCAGTGAATCAGTGCCTAATGAACATACAATTGCCTACGCCAATGCCTCCAGATTTGAGATTTATAAAATATATCGGAGACCAGTCCACTAACCATGGCTTCTATTAGCTTATCGACCGACTCACCAAGCCTAACAAATGGAAGACATCAGGTGATTTGAATTCTGCTATCTGAAGTAAATATACAAGTTTGTTTTTGGGGACACTCAAATATCTACAAAAGTGGTTTTCCTGGACAAGTTAAATTAGCCTTGTTTGCGCAAGTTTAAACACTTCCGTAAAGCTTTACTTTGTCCTGCATTTTCTCTTTGCAGGACCATCCTGGGTAATAAGTCCGTTGGCTCTGCTCCAACCCCGACTTTCAGCTTCCAATTTAACTTGGCGCTTGTCGTAAATGAAAACTAAAGTACAGTAAGAAAGTTACACGAGAAACACGTAATCATAAGAGATTAAATTAATTTTGTTTGACATAGCGCAGCCTGTACATTATGAAGTTAGTGACGCACAGAAGTACTAAGCGGCGTTAGACAAATTAGGTTTTAATTTAAAGTATGAAAAAACTTAGACAAAGAATTTAAAGTCACTTTAAAGCTAGGATCGGTTCAGTTCCCTTCCACAATTTCCTGAAGTAGAAAGGTAAAAGGACATGAAAGTTAATACTAGTTTCTTCAATGTTTTGAAGTGTACACAAGCAAAATTGCGTCCACACTAGTTTTCCATTACATGCAGACAGTAAAATGACGAAAGTTGCACAGCCTCCCTCTCCAGGAAACTTCGCAAAGACGAAATTCTTGTTCAGTATTATGTTCGTAGATTATTTATTTGCACCAGAGGTGGGGAACCTGCCACCCGCGGGTATAGTGTGTAATTAAATTAATCGCCCGCGGATAGTTTGATTTAAAATCATGCACAGTATTTACATATTAAGTCCCAAACTATTTTTAAAGCTGCAATTTGCCCACTAGAGTATTTTAGTCTAAATTTACCCGCCACACAAAAGTTTCCCCACCCCCAATTTACACCAACACTGTCCAGCTTCTGCCTATTTAGGGTATCAAGTTATATCATTCATTTCTACTCTAGGAAAAGTTTAAGACGAGACTCGCGTCATGTGGTAATCTATAATCATGTACAACGTGAGTGGTTCATGCAAAGTACTACTAACACTCAATGCTTACAATAATGACTAGCAAAACTAACCTAATCAGACCGTTCTAACTTGCAAATTATAGTTGCAAATCCTACCTGTATGTAATCAATCCACGATCGCGTTATATAGTGGAAGAATTCAGACTTTGGGTGGGAAGCATCGTACTCGAGTTAAGAGTTACTTTTATTTACTTAAACTATTTTATGGAATAACCCAAACTACAGGTCGCTATATCCGAATGCACAAGACTATCACCCACTGAATCACTATCTGGACTTAGCTTCACTCATCTTCGATAAACATCGAAAGTCAACGTGTCCATGATCTAATCGAGAGATTAAGGAGCTTAAAATTTCACTCCCTTTAAGCCTTCACCGACCTTAGGTTTAAAATAAGGATTCAATTGATCAGGAAAAAATTTATTAAACGAGTTCTACATAAAGCTTAAAAAGGTCAGTCTAAAATTTCATGCAGAGCGATTAAGTCTTTCATAATATTGTTCTTGTGCCTGACGAGGCACTCCCAGAGTTTCTACCATTTGTTTATCCAAGCTCTTACTTATTTTACTGGTAAGCAGAGAGAACACACTAAACATTAGGACATAAGTATAAGCTCCAGTTTCCTTGTGCAGGGCTATAAAAAAGGTACTCGTCAAACTAGCTATAGCCCATTTTAACTCTAAAATCAGCGAAATTTCTTCTAACTGCAACACAAATAAGGTTCCTTCCTGCAGGAACAAGTCTGGGAGAGGACCCCAACCATAGCTATATGCTACCATATAGCTTATACTGCTCCAAACGAGCAAAGTTAACAAGCCATGGCGAGAAGTTTCAGGATAAGAGAGTCTAAAAGCAAATATTGAAGCGAGAGATATCAGTGCATAAAACATAAGATCCGAAGAATTTTTGAGTATTTTTTTACGAGATTCGAATAAATGAAATTTAATTAAAGCTACATCAGTGATCATGTTAATGAACATTAAAATTACAAAACAGCCTTGTGCTAAAGGTAAAGACCCAGTAAAGTCCCTAAATAGGATCGTTAAAAAGCTTAGATAAACATTAATTCCGCACAGCTGTTTGCCTACTTGCAGCAACAATGCAGCTCGTAATGGGTGGTACGGTTTCAAGTTGAAACATCTCTTTAGAACGTCAAAGATATCTTCCTCTTCGTTGCTTTGCATAAGCAACTCCCTCGCCCTTTTAAATGCACTGAAGGCCTCCGATTTGCCCACAAAAAGCCATTGAAATGCTTTGAGCGATTTCCTCCAATCTGTAGTAAAATACCATTATTAACCACCATTAAAAAAATTCACTGTTCAAACTATATCAAATATTAGAATTTTTTAGTTAACAACTAATTAAGTTTGCCAGGTCCATGAAGACTACCATGTCAAAATTTTCAACAGAAATTATATACATTTTCATTCTAAAAGGGGATCACCTGAACTGTCAAAAAAGTAAATTTGGATTAAAAGTTGAAAATTGGAGAAAAAATTTGAATATTTAAGTTCCCATATTCAGTGTTTACTTCTGGCTCACGTTCACTGCTGAAAAATGGGGGAGAGGATAGATAATTAATTAATCTAAGTAAGGTTTTAATGTAGTGAAAGTTCTTTCCATTATTTGTAGAGGGGATGATTAGACCACTAAATGCGGGTGGAAATAAACACGTCTAACCATGTCTCCAGTGAGAGGGTAACGAGGGACAAAACTTTTGAAATCAAGGTTGGGGTGGGGGGCTTGAGAGTTTCAAACCTTTGTTAAATAAGTATTCGCGATGAAAATTTATTGCAGAGAACTTAGTTTCGAGGCCTTTAACTTACTGCAAGTTCGGTAAAAACAATACGGAGTCTCTGGAATCGTGAAGATGGTGAATAATTGTGGTAGACTCGCAACTGCGCCTACCCAGGCTAAGCCTCGCCAAGTAAGGAACTGTCCAAGAACAGCCATGCACAAGAATCCTTCAGAAGATTAGATTACAGGATTAAATTAACGAAGATAAATTAAAAAAAAAAAAAAAAAAGTTTCTTCTGTACAAGTCAGTTTAAAGAGTTACAATTATTTTCCCGAATTAATGACTAAGAAATTTTTATCTTTAGATCACTTTTTAAAAAGCAGAACGAGAAACTACTCTTGGGCCGGCCGAACAGAATCGCCTCGCGGTCGCTGCAGTGTGGGGGCTGGTTCTAGACATTTTCGCCGTAAACAAAAACATTTTCGTCGTAAAGAAATTCGCCGCAAGAAACACACGAAAAACAAGCACCAATGAATGAAAAATCCAACCACCTTCGTCAGATTTAATTTATTTTAGCTTTTCAGTTTAGTTCGCAGTCTGATTGTAAGTCTTTTTGGTGGAAGTTCTCCCGTTACTCTTATTTTTAAATTATACAAATCTAAGCCCTTATAATGGCCTATACAGTAAAGAGTAATCGTGGTGGTCAGAAATTAGTGGATGATAAGAATTACGTATACCGAATTGATAGAAAATACAGTGATAAAACTTACTGGAAGTGTGAAATGAAAGAGTGTAGAAGTAGAGTGCACACTATACTTGAAAATGATGCATATCAATATGCAAAATATGCAGGTGAGCACAGCCATCCCCTCATCCTGCGAAGCCTAAAGTTTACCAAGCTATTGCAAATATAAAATCAGCGGCTACTAATTCACAACTCTCTACGAGATCTTTAATTGCCGATGCTTCTGCCAATTTAGATAGCACAGCTTGTTCCCTAATGCCCTCTTTGCCAAATTTATCACGCAATATTAGAAGTTGGAGGCAAAAAAATAAACAAGCTCCCCCATCCCTAAAGCAAGAAGTGGGTATGTAATTCCTGACGAGTAAAAATTTCATGAAAATGGTGAAAAATTTTTATTATTATGATAGGAGAACATGATGCTGACAATTTTAGTGTTTGGCACAGAATCTGGTTTAGACGATTTGGTGAATCATAAGGATTGGGCGTGTGATGGGACATTTAAATGTAGTCCAGATATATACGTTGCACATAGTAATAAGAAATAGTAGCATTCCTCGTCTATTTGCTTTACTTCCGGGGAAATCTGGAGAGACTTACAGCAGACTTTTTCATATTTTAAAGGGCTTACGTTCATCATTAACTCCCGAAACCTTGATGATCGACTTTGAGAAAGCAAGTATCAGCGCATTCTCCAACGTATTTCCAAATGCAACTATAACCGGATGTTTATTTCACATGGCAAAAAATATTTATCGCAAAGTCATTGATATCGGACAAAAGTTGCGCTATCAAACAAACTGAATTTAACACAAAAATTAAATGCTTCACAGCGCTAGCATTTCTTCCAGTTAGCGACGTTATTGACGGATTTATCGAGCTAACAGATGACGACGATTTGCCCCCGAAGAGTTGGTATCTTATTTTGAAACCCACTATATTGGAGGAGAGAAAGGCCGAGGCCCGCGAAGATGCAGAATGGAACCCACATTTCCTATTGAACTGTGGAATGTCTACGAAAGAACGTGTAATGGTATGCCGCGAACGAACAACAGTGTAGAAGGCTTTCACAACGCAATACAAAGCTGTTATTAATATGCATCCCAGTATTTGGAAACTCATTTTAATGAAGGAAGTTATGTAGCGAAAGAGTGCGACGTCGAACGAGGAGATGAACCAACCAGAAAAAAAGCTTATAAAAATATTAGTACGAGACTTCATAATCAAGTATTAAGGTACAATCCAGAGCAAAAACTGCATTTTTTGCGCACCATAGCTATGAACTTGCACACTTTTTAATTTAAAAATATTGTTTTGTTTTTCCTATTTCTTTACTTTTAACGTATCAATAGACTATTTTTAATTGCCTTTAAATCTTATTTTTTTAATCTGCTCTTTTTATTCTTACGGCGAATTTCTTTGCGGCGAAAATGTTTTCGGCGAATTTTCCTACGGCGAAAATGTTTACGGCGAAAATACCGGACACGGTGGGGGGGCTACCATTCTGTCAATGTAAAGTCACGCGCGATTAAAGTCACGACCAAATCGTCAGTTGTGAGTTTCAAGACGATCGTGTGCGCGGCCAGCCTTAGTGTACCGGTCTTTCGTAAACATCCCAAAAATGTAATACTATTTCACACCGGTTCAGTTGCTTTATTAGAATTAATGCAGGATTGGAAATCCTGAAAGTGATTGACGCAGTAGTTGCCATATGACTATCAGCACTTTTATATAGTTCCTAGTATAATGAAGCCTTAAGTGGTAACAGTCTTACCCGATGTGGTGCTGAGAGAGGTGATAAATAGTACTAAAGCGCGATGAGCCTGAACCGTGGTTTCATGAAGGTAATACATTCCGGCAATGTTTTGTGCGCCAAGGCCAAAACCACTCATGAATCGAGCAATTAAGATGCTTTCTGAAGAGTTACCGAGAGCCAATATAACCCACGCTGGAAAGACATTTTCTACAAAAGTTTTGGGTTGGGAAAGGTGAATGAAAAAGGGAATGAAGTCATGATCACCAAGAGACACTGATCATATTCCATAGTAGTTTTGGCAGGTTATTTTAATTTGATTTGCTAAATTTGGTTATAATGTTTTAGGAATAGGCAAGTTAATATTTCAAGCTGGACAATGTCCTTCAAGGCCTTTAAATGAAACAGACCTTTATATACTTACATACTAGGCAGGTGCCCATAGATTGAACAAGAACTTTCCTCCAACCAGCAGTAAGGGAAAAATAGGAAGTGGCCGTTCCGAAAATTGCGCCAAGAAACATTATAAACGGCAACCTTTTAATCTGCAATTTAAACAGTTTATATAATCTATAAGGTTAGGCCTAACCTTAGCTTGCTCACTAGTTCAGAAGTAACTTCACCAAGGGTCAGACAATTTTCCTTCAGTAAGAGGGAGGATTTGAAGATTAATCAACAAATTTGCCTTATGAAGCAGGAACATCAAAGATATTCCACGATTCTTCAGAGAATAAAATAAGTGAAACAATATTGAAAATTAGATTAAATTTAAGGAAAAAACTACAGTACTACAGTCTTTTGAACGAGATTTGAACTAAATTACGGGAATGTAATCCTTTTCTATGCAACTTTATCACGCGAAATTAAACAAGTATTTTTTCGAACACGAATTATACGAGCAACCACATTAATCGAGGATTAGGCAACAAAAGACTTACAGTAAGGTTGGGAACCTGTAAAGTTTCATCGTCTTCCATGAGTGGAATTGCCGCTGACGGGAAGCTTAAAATCAATGACGATACGAAGCTTCCAAATCCGATAATGATGGCAATTTGGACCTGAAATATAGTAATACTGAAGAAAACTGCTTCAGTAAACGAAGCAACGTTTACCGAAATAACTACCTCACCCAGAGGACGTCAGCACTTTCACCGCTGAAACGTGACGTTTGAACGAACACTAAGCCAAGATTCAGATTCTATCAACAGCTCAGCATTTTACCATGACGCTATCCTGGCAGATTAACACAAACATTTCACTATCCCAAATACAAATGTGGCAAAGTATATTTATTAGATTAGCTTTTTCGGAGAAAAACTGAAAAGATCAAGAGGATAGTTAAAATGGAGAAAAAGTTATTTTGCATTATTCAGATAAATATATTTAAAGATTAGGTGTGCTGTACCGCATCCGCGGTTTCTTCACCCCAGCTCTGTACAGGGGTCTTGTCCGTCCCTGTATAGAGTATACTTTTCATGTACCGGTTGGCTCAACCCACACAGCCCTACTTGACAGGATGGAATCGAAGGCTTTTCTTCTCATTTCCCCGCCTCTTACCGACAGTCTTCAATCCCTCCCTTTGCCACAATGTTACCTCTCTCTCTTTACTATCGCTATTATAACGGACACTGCTCTTCTGAGCACCAACTGCATGCCTCCTCTAAGGAGAGGACAGATTTTCTACACATTTCTTACATCCAACTCTAACGCGAGGGTTAATCTGTATTTTCCGTCATCTACTCAACTGGTCAATTCTGGAACAATCTTCCTCAACCCATCTTTCAAATGCAGTGTCTAGGCATCTCAAACCTCCGACCTTCATTTTGGCTCCTCTTCGAGGGCGCTTTTGTGGGCATTAACCCTTGGCCCCTCCTTCCTGCATAAAAAAAAAATGAAGGAAAGGGAAAAGCCAATAAAAAGTGCGACCATTGTAGTTAGTTTTCATAAAGTAGAGAATTCAATGAGCGTGGTCAAGCATCGTAAATATTGCTCTCGCTTGAACGAACGATTTTCGGGAGTTCAGGATGGAGTAATTGGTAGTGATACAACTCTGAAACCATGTGTTTCGAGTGCCACCTCTCCCGCTGAGAATATCAAGAACGCAAACCCAGGCAGCAAGGATTGGTTCTGCGACTGATCATTAGAGATGTCCTGGGCATCTGTTGGACTCATTTCTCAATTCTGCAACATCCGTGGCCTTTCCTCAAGTTTTCAATCCGTTTTCAATCTCGCCGCCTTGTCTCACACCCGAGTTTGAGAGAACTGACCACTCTTTTCTGTACCCTCCTACTTTGTTTAATTTCACTCCAACGGTGAATGTTGCCTATATGTACGCAATGACCTAACTTTCATCTTGCGAATTCTAATCTTTTGTCTACGGATTAAATACCAATCTCAGACTAAGAATCTGCGCAGTCTACTTTAATTCTACAGACTATCCAAAATTCTTGGACTACCTCACCTCTGAAGTGGAATATGTTCTATCCCATTCTCCTTTCACCGAAACTTCCATTTTGAGAGATTTCAATGTTCACCAATTTCACAAGCATCCCTAACTAGCTAGCTTACAACTTCAATCCTGAATGACCTAGAGTAGATTGTACAACATTCTGGATTTATTTCTCATCCTTTTTACTGAACCTTTTTTCTTCCGTTGTGCTGCTCCGACAATCTTTTATGTTTCCCATCTTATTACTCCAATTTGTTCTTTGGATCCTCCCAAGAGAAGTAGTCAACACCTTGGCGCAGCTGATTGAGAGTCCATTAGACAGTATTAAGCCGATTTGTCACGGAATGATTACCGCTTTCGTGGCCCGGGCCCCTTTAATTAAGTAGGCTGATTATCTTATCGCATTAAAAACAATTATCTTTTACATGGAGGCGTATATTCCACATTCTATTCCTACCACCAATGCAAAAACGCCTTAACTTCGCTAGTTCTAATGCTATCCGCAACAGAGAAGAGGCTTTCAGAAGGTGCCGTCGCCATCCGACTCTTACTCTGCTTACATTTCTGCCCAGAATCTTGCAAAATCTATCCTTTAATTCGTCCAAACTTCCTTCAAACAAAAATTAAAACCTACGTAATTGTAATTCTAATTCTTCTTGCTCTTTCTGGCACTTTGCCTAGAATCTCCACCAATTCTATTTTCCCTCTTTTACATTAGGAAGGCTGTTTCGGTTTCCTCTTGGAAAAAGCTGAACTTTCAAACTTTTGTCTCCAACTCAATCCTAGATTATTTCGGTGCTACTCCTCCATCTGACTTATGTGAAGTCTCTTCCAAAGATTTCTCATGCTGTATCTGGGCTCGACTCTAGTAAAGCGTACGGTCCTGATGGAATCCCTCCTGTTCTCAACAATTGTGCCGACACCCTATCCAGGGAAACTTTTGAGTCTTTCATCTGGTACTTTCCCTTCCTGCTGGTAGTTAGTCGTCTTCAGCCTGTTAAAGGATGACAGCTCTCAACCCCCGAACTGTCGTCCAATTTCATTCGATTGCTTGCCTTTCTAAAGTTTAAATTATCCTTAATCGGAAGACTTAAATACCTCTACGCAATCTTTCAGGGTGTCCGGACAACTGCCCCCTGGACAACCGCCCCCCGGACAATTGCCCCCCCCCATAAGTAAATAAAAATTAAATAGAAATTAAATTTACGTTTAAAAAATGGCAAGCTAAAACAATATTTAACAACTTTATTGCCAATTCTTGTTTAATTTTGCTTGTAGCCTGAAAAAAAATTATTTAAAAAGTTAGCAATATTTAAAAATTTTTCCAATTATTGCTTACTTATTTATAATAAAATTATGAAGTTTAGCTACTTAATTTTATTTAAACAGTTGGCAAGACTTATTGTATTTCATATATACTATGGATTAATTAATTATATTTAAACAGTTGGCAATACTTATTGAAAGGTCGTTTTGAAAGTCATAGTTGGTGGTTAGGTTAGGTTAGGTTAGGCTAGGTTAGGTTAGGCTAGGTTTTTTTAGTAAATTTGAATAAATATGAACTCTTTCATAAGTTTGTTTTTTTATAAATATTAATAAATTTAATTCCTATTTAATTTTTATTTACTTATGGGGGCGGTTGTCCGGGGCGGTTGTCCGGGGGGCGGTTGTCCTAGCACCATCTTTCAGATCGTCAGTATGGGTTCCACAAGGGACGCTCTATTGGCAATCTTCTTGCATCTCTGACTCTTGGTCATCTTCCTTTCGGGATTTCGGCGAAACCTTTGCTATTGCGCTAGACATCAAAAGCTTCTGATAGTGTTACAGAACTAATTTACAAGCTACCCTCCTTCGGTTTCAACCTTTTATCTGTGCTTTCATCTCCAATTTCCTTTTTGGTCGATCTACAGCTGCCTTCGTAAGTAGTCAATGTCCTTCTCCAAAAGTCATTAATAGTGGGGTTCATGGCTATATCCTGTCACCCACTCTTTCTTTTATTTATTAATGATCTAAGTCGCACTGCCTGTTAAGATTTCTCTCCATTTCTCCACCCACTTCAAAAAGCATCAATATGAACAGTCACTCCATGATTCATGTGGGATGGCTATGGTGCACTCGACCACTGATCTTTCCGATTAAGGGGAAGAAAATCTTATGGATTTTAATGTCCTAAAAATTCAGTTTCTTCGCCCGTCTACTCGTCAGTCTTTCGCAATATTATCCTCTTAACTTCAACTCAATCGTTCCTTTTAATATTTGAGTTTCCTTTTCTAGTGTTCTTTCCTGGAAAAGGTAATTATATACCCTTCCTAAAAAACTTCGAAGAGGTTAGGTGTACTGTACCGGCTCCGCACTTTCTTCAGTGCCACTCGGTTGCCGTCTGTATACAGGGGTCTTGTTCCACCCCCACTGTATGGAGTACACTTTTCACGTGTCGGGTGCCACAACTCGCACAGCTCTAGTGGAACGGGTCGAATGAAATGCTTTTAGTCGCAAATTCCAAGCATGTCTTCAATCCCTCCCGTTGCTGCAATGCTGCCCCTTTACTGTTGCTACTATAATGGACACGCTTCTGAACCCTTTGACTGCAAACCACCACCTCTAAGAGCACGTAGTACCTGACTTTGTACAAGTTCCTTTTCTGTTCAACTCTAATGCAATGGTTAAACGGCATTATTAATCTTTCATCTACTCAACCGGACAACTCTGGAACAATCTTCAATCCATCTGCCCTCTACATCCGTCTATGACCTCCAATCTTTCAAACGCAGTGTCAGGCATCTCGAAAACTTTGGAGCTTTATTTTGACTCTTCTACGGGGAGGAGTGCGTTTTTAAGAGTATTTACATTTGGCCCCTTCCTACATAAAGGAATTGCTAAGTAACCCCACTTCAATGCAGTTTCCCTTTTATTTCAGAGGTTATTGTACAGGGTGGGTTCAAGTGTCCTTATTCTGCTGAAAAAGTTATTTTCTACAGGCCATAGATTGATGTACAAGCAGAGATGGGCAAGATCACCAACTTTGGTGATCTTGAAGATCAAGATCAGATCACCAGAAAAATGTGATCTTGAAGATCCAGATCAAGATCGTGATCTTGAAGATCACTTTTCAAGATCACTTTTCAAGATCACTTTTATATGAATTGAAAAAAGTTGTACTCTTGTAGAGTAAACAAAAACAAATTATTTTGTTAATCACTCCTGAAAAGTATCACTCCTAATACTCCCCTGAGGGCTGAGGCAATACAAGCATCGCATCCTACCCATGTCACCTGATCTAAACCACGGGGATTGACGATTCCCCTTTCAGTTTTTCAGGTGGTAAACTTAAAACTTAGTATTATCATAACTTATCAGCAAAGAAAAAACTATTAAATGACCTACATATAGTTTTTAGTTTTATTTTTCTCAATGAATGGTCAGCATATATAAGTAAACATTTTTTACATAGAATTTAATTTTACAGTTTTACTGCAGTACGCAATTACTGACAATATAAGGGTAAAAACCGCAAGTTAAGAGTGTTAATTTAATGTTCAACCGCTGTAAACATTTGCTTTCAGCAAAACCAATTGTTCAAAGTTACCATCCGAGAGACGACTTCGTTTGGGGCTATGAACCATGCCAGCAAACGAAAACAACCGTTCCACTGGTGCAGAGGAAGGTAGCGTGGTGTTATACCTCTTGAAGATCTTCTTTATAGCAGGATACCTATCTAAAGAGTCGAGTGCCTTACTGGTGTCCTGCAAATAATTGAGGACTTCCAAGTCTTCCTTGTTGTTAGGAGCAGAGAATGAGCCGTCCATAGTTCTGAAGAAATCGTCTTCAGATGATGAGTGAGTTCACCGAACTATTACCACTGCTGTCAGAATTACAATTTCTTACAGCCATTTGCAGCTTGTCTTTTACTTGAGACTTGATTGCTTCATGATCGCCGAAATTAGGCCCTTGCAACAATGATATCCATCTAAGTTTGAAATACGGATGAGATACTGAGGCCAAAACGGCATCAGTTACCTCGGGGCTCAACGACAAAAAATGACCAAATCTGGCATTGAAGCCAGAGACGACTGCTGCCAGTAATGGCATGCAGTGTCTCAAGCGCAGGTCGTTTGGTTGGATAGGCTCCAATCTTGCGAGGGCATCTTGAGTCACTAGGACTGTTGGAAGAAGACAACCGTAGTAGCATTCTTTCTCTGCCTGTAATTTGTTGAGGGCTGCTGCAATTGGTTTTAGAACAGACAAATATTCTGAAATAAATTCCAATTCATTGTCTTTGAGGATGGGTAGATTCAGTTCTTCAAGAGCTACATTCACGTCGTTCTTATGTTTATATATTTGGCTTAATGAGTCGTACATTGAGTTCCATCGGGTGACGCATGGGTACCTAAATTGGACGCCAGTTATTTCCTGTATTTTTTCTGCTGACTTGGGTTTACCAGCAGCATTCCACAGCGCCGAACATTTTCCCATTGCAGAATGCTTTATCTTCTTTAGTCCAGGTGAATTCAGTCCTTTATCTGCATCAGTTGTTGCTACCAAGTTCAATGTGTGGGAGGCACATCGAATATGGGATGATAGTTTCACTGACTCCTCTCCATGCTCTCCTGAATGTTCAGGAAAGTTGCTGATGATAACCTCTTCATCTGAATCTTTTTCATCATCATCTGCATCATCTTCATCAATGTCGTCAGTACGATTCTGAACACGAAACACCGAACTCTTTAAAGCATTTCACCATGTTCGATGCATTGTCGGTGACTGTAGATAAAACTTTTCTATAAGATAAACCATGCTCCGAGTTGATCCTGTCCAATATTCCAGCAATTTTATCAAAGCTATGTGTTCCACGAAATCTTCGGCATGCCAGTGCAGCTGATCCTCGCGACAAGTCATCATTGATCTGTAATGTAAGAATATAAAATCAATGTTTGTATGAACATTTTTTTAAGCTTAATTTAATAATATTGGTTAGACACGCACCAGCTAAACTGCGCCACCAAACATTGAAGAGAAGAACTATGTGATATAAAGGAGGCAATTCAGCGATGAGTCGCCTACCATACCACCACATCAGTGACCCATCCCATAAGAGCAAAATGTGGAAGAGTCCATATTCACAGCCTGTGAATATGGACTCTTCCACATTTTGCTGTGAATCAGACACAATGACAGATGACAGAATCAGTGAATTAGTGTGAAATTACTGTGAATCACAGCAAAATGAAGACTCACCAAATTAATGAATGAGGAACACATGTCGAATAATTGAAAAGATTATACTATAAGTCTATCAGACTATCAGTCTATCACCAATGGTCAATTTATCAATTATATAAAAATAATACACTAAATCAATAGCATACCCAATGCGCAGTGACTCCCATGAAACTGCGGTGATTAGTTGACCATATGTCGCATGTAACACACACATGGTCAACTGCTGCCAGTTTTGCTTGTATGTCTTCCTTCATTGTACTGGTTGTTGTTGCAAGAGATCTAGCCAGGGTGCGTCTAGATGGCACCTGAACAGCCGGGTTGACGTCTGAAAAAAATATTTAAAAATTAAAACAAATACAATAGATTAGCTATGGAAAAAATATCAAAATATTTAGCTAGGCTAGCGATAGTCTAATGTTCATACAAATAATATGATTAATTATTTTAATCAGATATTAGCATTGGAAAAAATAGCAAAATATTTGAGTTATACTAACATGAAAGAAGATCCTTAAATTCATGTAGTTCAACTAGGCTCAATGGTAGGAGCCCATTAGCCACAAGCGAGAGAATCTTCTTTTCAAGGATATCCTTGCATATTGGTGGTCCTGGTTTTTGCTTGGAAATGTGGAACATGCTTAGTGTTGACTGCTTGGCAATTTTGGCAGGGCCAGCATTGCTGCCGCTGGCATCTTCTTCTTTAGCTGGACGATTGCGAGATTTCTTCTCCGATTCATATTCACCCAAAAGATCCGAATGTAGTTTCTGCACAAGAAAATAAATTATTATCATGCGGAGAGACTTCTTGAACACCCTGTATAATATTTATCAGAGTATCAAACTTCTAGTTGAAATTAATACTTAACAAGATTCTAAAATTTTGTTATCTTTAACTAAAATTATTTTCACCATGATCAGTAGGGTGGATCGATTTTACATTTTTTTCGATTTCCATATTCTAATAGAGACAAAAACTTGCGCATGCATGAGAAAATAGCCTCTGCAAAATCTTAGCTTAATAGGTAATCATCTTCTGCCCCCGGCAGAGCGATGAAAATCATATTTTAGTAGTCAAAAACGTATTTTTCTTAATTTTTAAAATATTTCAATATGCATCAAAATTATTCCTAATAACTATAAAGTCGATGAAAGAGACCTCATATGATCGTTTTTCCAAGCGCGTTGTCCTACGTTAATATCTTTTGCCCCCGGCAACAACGTCAAATGTTGAAAAAATAGGTAATTTATATACATATTTTCAGATTGGCTCTTTGTCTTAAATAATGCATTTATATATTTCCCATAGCATTTATATCGTTGCTTAGGCATGAAATAACAGCAAAATTTTATGACTCTAGGCTAGGGTTTAAAGGTCATCTCTGGTGAGTGCTGCCAGCAGCAGCAGCAGACTAACAATATTAGCACGGACGACATTGTGGCTATCGGCTGTGATGGTACCGCAGTGAACACGGGTCGAAAGGGTGGAGCCATTCGTATGATTGAAATGAAACTACAAAGGCCAGTTCAGTGGATCATATGCCTATTACACGGTAATGATTATCACTGCGACACCTCATTCAAGACTTGGACGGCAAAACAACTGGGCCAATGGGCTTTACTGGACCAGTTGGAAAACAACTGAACGACTGCGAAAAACTTCCAATTACAGAATTCGATGCCATTCCATCTCCCGACATTGACATAGATGATGCCGAGTTGAGCACTGACCAAAAATATTTGTTAGGCATCTACAGAGCAGTGTCGAGCGGTAGCTGCTCTTCAGCTCTCGCGGCTCGAAATCCAGGTAAGATGACGCATTCCAGGTGACTGACAACAGCAAATAGATTTCTGCGCCTCTATGTTTCAACCAGTGAACCCTCCAGCACCTTCAGCGAAATTGTGCGATTCATTATGACAGTTTACGCACCAATTTGGTTTAAGATAAAGAAAAACTCCAGTTTCACTGAGGGCGCAAAACATTTTTTCGAAATGATGCGTCTCTCTCAGACCATGCCTCAAAGATCTAAGACAATCGCCAACAAAGTCCTCCGTAGAAATTCTTTCTTTGCTCACCCAGAAAATATTTTGATCTCCATGCTACATGCCGATGAGCAACACAAGAGAATTGGGATGGAGAAGAATATTAAAAGCACGATCAAAACAATCACCAGCGGGGGAAATTCGAGCCTTCGCCATGCCTGAGCTTCTCTACGATAGTCAAAACTATTACGAAATGATCAACTGGCAAACGGCTGAGGTGACCGAACTCCCCGTTACAAAAACAATACCTGATACCCGAATAAAAGAGTTTGTTGAGACGGGAGACCAGCCTGATGGACTGATCCCACTATTCCCTTGTCATACTCAAGCGGTCGAGAGACTCATCAAATTAGTAACCGAAGCCTCTGCCAGTGTAAGTGGAATAGAAGAGAGGGACGGATTCATCCGCTCCCGTCTTCACTCCCGAACAAAAATTCCACGATTTGATTCTAAGAAAGATTACCGTATGTAAATCGACATGCAGCCAAAGGAAGGGTGGTTGGGCTGGATAGGGTGGAACTCGACGTACAGCCACCTCCTCGTGGTGAGTTCTGGGTTGCTAATTTTATAAAATTAGCAAGCGAGGAGCTGTACTTAGTACTTATCGTACTTATAACATCGCATTAACGTAATTATAATCCACATTTAGACTTTTCTCGGGGACAGAAGATATTACTCTAGTCATAAAATTTTGCGTGTGTTATTTCATGCCTAAGCAACGATATAAATGCTATGGGAAATATATAAATGCATTATTTAAGACAAAGAGCCGATCTGAAAATATGTATATAAATTACCTATTTTTTCAACATTTGACGTTGTTGCCGGGGGGCAAAATATATTAACGTAGGACAACGCGCTTGGAAAAACGATCATATGAGGTCTTTTTCATCGACTTTATAGTTATTAGGAATAATTTTGATGCATATTGAAATATTTTAAAAATTATAAGAAAAATACGTTTTTCACTACTAAAATATGATTTTCATCGCTTTGCCGGGGGCAGAAGATGATTACCTATTAAGCTAAGATTTTGCAGAGGCTATTTTCTCATGCATGCGCAAGTTTTTGTCTCTATTAGAATATGGAAATCGAAAAAAATGTAAAATCGATCCACCCTAATGATCAGTGCATTTTTATCCTATGTTAAATTGAAAGCCGAATTTCGTCCTTCAGTAACTAAATAGGAGAAATTACAGACATGGATCAGACAGAGAGAAAGACAGATACACCTGGCGTTTTATTATAGTTGGATATCGGCAGTTTTTAATGTAGTTACTAGTCCATAATCTATTAATATCTGAAGTGCACAATATATTCAAATGGACGTCTATGTAAATGTAGCATTAGTCTTGTATGGCACCAGTCACTTAAAATATGACTTGAACCATTATGTTAATGTTGCTACTTACTACTTAGTTACTAAGTAGTACTAACCCTGAGGTGCCTCAGAAGATTGCTTGTTGAGTCGAGGCCAGCACAGATTGATCCTTATTACCAACATTGTTATCTAAATATATTGAATACTGTTCTGGTGACAACCTAGAATATTTGGTTCCCTTGGGAGCCTGTTGAAGTTGTAAAATTGCACTCATTATTAAAAAATTCAATCTGTAAATAAAATATGTTTAGAATTAATTTATTATGAATACGGACCTATAGGCTATATTTTATGCCTATATATAATAATATATTAATAGAACACTTTTAACATAATTGCACAGTAAATTACACTTTTTACGAGCCTAAATTCCACAGCAACTACACCTTCCATGCAGAGCTGGGCATTTGCGGCATATTTTGCGGTACTACCAAACTGGCAGAGCTGGGCAATTGCGGCATATTTTGCGGTACTGCGGTACTGCGGTACTACCAAACTACCAAACCGGCAGAGCTGGGCACTTGCGGCATATTTTGCGGTACTGCGGTACTACCAAACTACCAAACCGGTACCAAACCGGTACGCGGAAATTTGAATGCGGTAGCGGTACTGCGGTACTTTCAGCGATCCTTTGCGGTACTGCGTTATGCGGTCCCGGTTTGGTAGTTTGGTAGTACCGCAAAATATGCCGCAAGTGCCCAGCTCTGCAAACCGGTACCAAACCGGTACGCGGAAATTTGAATGCGGTAGCGGTACTGCGGTATTTTCAGCGATCCTTTGCGGTACTGCGTTATGCGGTACCGGTTTGCAGTAGTACCGCAGTACCGCAAAATATGCCGCAATTGCCCAGCTCTGCTTGAAACCGGCACCAAACCGGTACGCGGAAATTTGAATGCGGTAGCGGTACTGCGGTACTTTCAGCGATCCTTTGCGGTACTGCGTTATGCGGTTCCGGTTTGCGGTAGTACCGCAAAATATGCCGCAAATGCCCAGCTCTGCTTCCATGAGCCCACGCATGACGCAAGTCACCCAACTAACAGAAAACATAAACAGTCGGTGTTGAACAAAGTTGCCACCAGATGTCGCTTGGACAAAAAACAAATGACATTCGCATAGCGGCATATTTAAGAATCTGAAATTAAAAGTGATCTTGAAGTCTAAAGTGATCTTCAAGATCAAGATCACAAGAAATAAAGTGATCTTAGATCAAGATCACCATAATAAAAGTGATCTTCAAGATCAAATCACGATCTTTATCTTCAAGATCACGATCTGATCTTGAAGATCAAGATCGTGCCCATCTCTGTGTACAAAGATGGGGGATTGTAGTAACTACGCATCCAAGGGAAAATGCAAACAAATTCGAGAAAAATTCTAGATTCCACAAACCAGGACCTATAAAGAAATTGTAGATTGGTCAATAAATTTAAAAGAACAGGATCTGTTCATGATGGGCAAGATCTGGACGTCTAGGTACCTCAAGAAAATTAATTGGTAAGAGATGCCTTTGAAACAAGTCCTAGAATATCAACTCTCACAGCATCACGTAGACTGAACATACCACAAAAGACTATTCTGAGGATTTTAAAATAAACAAGAAAAGTTACCATATTCAAGCGCTAAACGAGTTACACGAAGAGGATTATGCACAGAATTAATTAAAAAAAATTTGCCGAAAACTTATTAAACCACATTCTCTTCAGCGATGAGGAGCCATTCCACACATGCTGAAAGGTTACAGTTGCCGTATTTTGGGCTAGTGAAAAACCAACCAAGTTTTACGAATGGGAGAGATTCTCCCAAAGTTAATGTCAGTTTGGGTATGACAAGATCGAAGAGTTTCGGACCTTTTTTCTTTGCAGAAGCTACGGCAACAGAGCCAATTTATCTTGACATGCTTCAGCCGTTTCTTGAACTCCACCTTCGTTCAAATTACATTCTCGACACTTGTCCTTCAACAAGATGGAGCTCCATGTTACTATGTAAAGATCGTTGGGGCATACCCTGATCTCTTACCATATCGCTGGATTAGACGTGGTGGAAACAATCCCTGGGCGGCACGATCTCCGGATTTACCACAATTAGATTTCTTGGCATAGGGCTTCATAAAGTCCGAGGTTTACAAGTGTTGCAGACTTGCAAGATCTGTGAACCCACATCGTCGTGACAGTCGCTAAAGTAACCCCCTAGATGCTCGAGAATGTGTTCCGCAATGCAGTGGACAGATATGAGGTTTGCAGACACTGATGGGGCTCACGTCGAATTTAAGAGTTTAAACTTCATAAATAAATGTAATTATGTTAGATTTTTATCCTAAAATAGCATTTCAGCAAAATAGATTATTTTGGACCACCCTGTAATTAATCTAAAACAAAGGTTTAACTCACTTTTTACGCTTTTATACGACGTATAGACTATAAAGTCGATAAAGCTAAAGAGGTCAGTATAACTAATCAAACTATATAGTATAGGGTGTTCAAGAAACAACCCGAAACAGAAAAAGGTTAAGTTGCAATGATATGCATTCTCCAATGGGCAAGTTTTTTTTGAATACCCTTAGTTATTATTGGTTAATAATAGTTCACCATTCAAAGTTTAGTCACCTTTTGTCGTATAGGAACTTTACTTTTGTTGTATTACTAACAAATTAAAGTAAATCAACAATTTTCGGCTGAAGTTCCGTGGGCACTAGACTTTCGTAATACAGCCATTTCATCCATTACATTAGGAAAATGAAAATACCGAGACCTATTGAGGTTATCAAACTCGCAAAACGCCAATCTCAGGTCAGCTAATTAACGTAACTATTTACAGCTACCAAAGTAGCCTATGTAAGCTAAGAATATACACTATTCACAATCTTCAAACGTTCATTCACGAAAGCGGCCAAATTTTTCTTAAAACTAAGGAACTACCGTTTATCACATGTGGGAAGTTATTCCAAAAATCTACTACTCAGACTGGAAAAGCATTTTCGGAGATGAAGCATCGAAGTCTTTTCTAATTTTCTTGTCAGTTTTTCCATCAGCCTCGTAATAAGAAAAAGATCTAAATTGGCCAAACCTGAAAATATTTTTGAACGTCTATTATATCTTCTCTCAAAACAACATATCCAGTTCCTCTAATCTTTTTCTGTATTCCAATCTTAGGTTAGAGATAAGCTTGACTTCTTTACGTTGCACACCAAGGCATATCAATATCATGTCTAAGGTGAGGGGACCATGCTTGAATGCAGTATTCTAAGCGAGGCCTACAGAAGAATTACATAATTCACAGACAACTTCATTACTCTTAACTAAGATTCCTCTTAATAATACCCAAAGTTTTATTTGCCTTATTTTTAGGCTCTAAACACTTCGTTTTAGATTACTACTAACTACAATGGCACGATCAGTTTCCCCGTCTAGTCAGTTTCCTTGCATCTCGACTAAAGTTTTCATTCTTACCAAAATGGACGACTTCGCAATTTATTTATTTATTTTTTTTTTTACATTGAATGCCATGTACCATTTACAGTACTAGACCAGGCCACTAATCTATCAGTCTTTTAGTTTACAAGAAAAATATTTTTAACTGGGGGCAATTATTGTAGCATCTACAAATTTAGGAACTTTGGCTACCTACTCGCTCCTCTAAATCACTTGTATATAAAATAAAGAGTAATGGACCGAACAATCCTGTGGTACCGAACTTTTCTTTCGGCCACGCAGATTCGCGACCTTTCAGAATTACTCTTTTCCTCTTTGTTAATGGGCCCACGATAACGTCTTTCAAGTGTTTAGAATAAAGCGCGTCAGGACATGGAGCCTTGCTAATTTTTAGCTTACCGATATAATGAGCAATCTCACCCTCAAACAGTTATTTCATTCAAAATAGTCTCTACTAAATGGAATGATATCGTCCACGTCGGGGACATTGCTTTTACCGTAGAGGACGTCGTCTAAAAAAAATTGTTAAAAATACCCGCTATCGCCCGAGCGACTCAGACATGGGCAGTAATGTATTTGAAAATACTTAAATACGTACTTATACAAGTGTATTTAAATAAATGAGGGGTCGCGCGTTTTAAGGTACCTAAGCGCCACCACAGGCGAAAACGTGTTTTTGATGGATATCACTATTTTCACCCTTCCTCTATCGCGTGGTTTGGGTTATTAATGACCTTACGACATGAAGTAAGGTTGAAAACCTTGAAGCGAACTACTTTTTTCCACCTCTATCGCCAGCCAAAAGTTCACATAAAGTTCGGATAGATAGATAGATAGATAGATATTCCAAAAACTCTTCATTAGCATACTTACTCTAATTTAGCCAAAAATGAACGTTCTAGCTCAATTAATAACCGAGACTATTGCCAGAATATTGCTGAACTTTGGAGGCGATTTCTGACAATTTATTTTGGCGCTTAGGTACCTTAAGACGCGGGACCCCTCACATGTATTTATAAATACTTTTCAGAGAGTATATTTACGTATTTAAATACTTTCGAAAAGTATTTAGTATTTGTAAATACCCGTTTTTAAATACATTAAAGTACTTTGCGAACTGTTCAATTTTGCGAGGATGTACAGTACTAACCACCCAGTATTTAACTGATACCACAGAACACATGAAACATTTTTGAAGGGGCTTGTGATTCCAGAAAGTTTCAGGCTCAGCAGGCTGGAATTTTCTGGAAGCACCTTGAAAAATGGAACTTCCAGCCTGCTCTAGTGGCGATTGTCACAGACTCTCAGCTGCAGTGTGGCAGCCGGCAGTCTATCCTGAGGCATCGTCATATGTGGTTGTGTAAAGTTCAGCGCTAACTGTGCAATTAGCCTTAGTCTATTGATCATATTAGATAGGCTGACCATACGTACCGTTTTGAACGGGACAGTACCGTTTGTTTTATATTTCCTGGCCGTCCCGTCGTTTTAATAAAAATGTCAATTTTGTCCCGGTTTATGTACTTACTTTTTCATGAATACAGAATATTACATAACCCCGTCCCTTTTTTGCCATCCCAATGTCCCGTTTTTGTCTCAAGGAAATATGGTCAGCCTATATTAGACGAGGACAACATTTGTAACATGGCTGCAGCAAGTGGAAGTGGTGGAAAAGGTGGTAAAATAGAAGTTGATGATGGTGGAAGTGAAAATAAAAATAGCGAATCACACCTGCACCCACTTTTTGATGGAAAATATTTCCGAATAACTTCCAAATATGGTAGTAAAGTGAAGACTGTCTTCTGTGCCACAAAAGAATTGCAGCATCTACTTCTGCGACTTGGTTTTATTTGACTAAACTGATGCTAGCGATTTATGTGCGTTTTGAAAATTACCTAAATTGTATTTGAAATGTATTTAAATACATTTTAGGAGTAATGTATTTAGTATTTAAGTACTTTCTGAAAACCTGAATTTTATTTAGTATTTAATTATTTAAATACATCTAAAGTATTTACTGCCCATGTCTGCCGAGCGTCGGAAGCGAAAAGCGCCGTTAGCGTTCACTAGAGAACCTATGTTATCTTTTATCGACTTACGATTATGAACTTAATCAAAAAACGTTTTCGGATTATGTTTACTATCCGCAGCTACAAGCATCTCAAAATTACGCTTAGCATTCCTAACATCTTTTAACCTGACGTCTAAGCTCGATATATCTATTAAAGTTAGCTACAATGCCATTGCGCTTATTAAGTCTATACGCTCTGTTATGAACTATCTCCCTAGTCCACCACTTGGGCCTACGCGAAATAAACTACTTTCGATATTCCAAAAACTCTTTAAACGCCTCCCAATGAAAATTTGAGTCATTACCCATTAAAAGAAATTATCCCAGTCCACTACTCTCATCCTGTCCGCAAAACTATCAAAATTAGCCCTACGAAAATCAGACTTTTATTACGTTACTATCCTTACTGTTTTCTATCAATAGCTTAAACCTATACTAGGTTAGGTTTGTCATCACCAACAAAACTTGGAGATTCTGATTTAAAAAACAAAACTGGTTTCCCCAAACTTAATATTTACCAAACTTTGCAACTTTATTCTCATCCCAATTTCTCATTTATTTGAGAAATTTCAGAAATTTTAACCACCACAAAGCTTTTAAGTTCAGGCTAAACGAAGTCATCTCTGGATGAAACGAAGATGTCCATTTTTACCTTTATTATCCACTTCATTTGAAAGCGAGAAGTGGAGATTAAGTTTTAAAAAGGAGTTTGAAATCACCATTAAGTGGGAACTGGTTTTATATTGAATTCGGTATTGTGAAAGTCAGTTTAAAGTATTAATACTCGCTTGCGAATCAAAGTACAAACAAGATATATCAACCTGACGATGAGCCGCTCTCTCCTCTCTCATTTCCCTAGAGCCCTCTTCCCGGAGGGTGTGGAGGTTCCTTTCGTATTCATCAATTTCTTTTTGCTCTTCTTCCAGTCGAATACGCTCAGCTCTGTCTCGCTCTTCTGCCCGTTGTCGTTCTCGAGGGGAAGCCATGTAGAAGCTTTTTCTGACGAATTAAGTATTGATAAACTTTAATTTCTACGACTACAAACCTTAAATTTTGTAGACTGAAAACTTGGTAAATTTTTACAAGTGTGCATTACAGGTTTTGTAAGCTAAAAACAGTTAATATATAACCTAACCTAACAGATCAGGAATATTACCAGAATGGCAAATTTTTACAAGTCTGTAATGTACCTTGTAAAAAAAAAAAAAAAAAATACCGAAAACTTCACCGACTACGATAACCCTCTATAGTTTGTCAACGAAATGTCATTAGCTAGTTTTAATTTCAAATTTAGAAAATATAAAAATGACCAATTGCACATGATGGACAATAGTTTTAAGTTGTGGTCGTCTGAAGTGAAAATAGTGGTTGTTTCAGGAAGTGAACGGAGGTTTGGCAGATAAGTTCGTGTAAATACTTCCATATAATCCAAAATATAGTATATGTACTATAAATCCAATATTTATTAATACAGCAAGTTCATCCCTGAAAGGATGGAAAGCTTTAAATACAAAACCAAGTCAATTTCATAATCTAGCCATAACCTATCCCACTTCAATCTGTTGCTCTTAATTCATTAGACTCCCACGGCCTCTAAATGATGGAGGTATTTCGTATGGAAAAATTACGTACTCTCCACAATCCTTCCGGTTGAAAGGAGGTAAAGGAAAAACCATCATTCCATAGTACAACAAATACCAAAATAATAATGACTAACGGTAATTACCAGTTTATTAGTAACCAATAAATGTCACTTAGGAAGTTAAATAAGAAAGTTAAGGACTTACGTTGAAGTCAAATTTTAACAAATACGTTTCTCTTTAAGAACTAACAACTCTTCAGTTTTTGGAAATTTTAAGGCTCAAATTATTCTTCAAGAATCAGAGACTACAACTAATTTAGGCTCCACACTTCCATTAATGAGCACTTGGTGATAACTGTCGGTTAGTTGGTTCATTGGTTGGCCCGTTTTATGTCCTTCATGCGAGCGCGAAGGGTCATTGAGATGAGTAATAATGGGGTAGGGGTGGAACGAAAAAGTAAAAACAAAATACCACTCATTTAGGAATCGTGGACTTATTACCAAAATTACGAAAGGCGGTCTCATCACTGCTCCTTTTAGGGCAGAGCCCCCTCATCTGTCCTCTCTTGGAGTCTTCGTTCTTGGTGGTTGGATGGACCTTTTTGTGGTGGGTCACTGACTCACTGAGGTGGATATCGCAAAGAAAATAGCAATAATGCGCATTAAGTTTCAATACCTGAAATAATTTTCAAGAATGAGGTCAGTTATTTAATATAAGTAACAAAAATAAATAGGCTATCATTATTTCGATAAATTAAATATGTTAAAAAATCATATAAAAAATGATAATTCCTGAAATTAAAAGTGTTTTAGGAATTACGCTCTCAATTAATTTAAATTTAAGTTTAGATTTTGAATGCATTATAAATTTAAGACCAAGCCATTTTCTTCTTGATTATATGAATGTACAGTTTCGTAAGAAAGAAGTTCGCCGAGAAACCTAAAATTTTTAAAAACCAAAAAATTACTAATCACTAATGAACGTTTTTGTTCTTGAAATTTCATTAATGTCACCGAAAATTAATAAAATATCCAAAGAAAGAAACAATATTACCAATTAGTAATTTCTTATATTTTTACAAATTATGTGTTTGTACTCAACTTTGTAGGCGATCTTTTTCCTAAAAGAAGGACTATAGAGAGGGTTACCATCTTGAATAAGTATAGGAAGGCTCTCAGTAAACTTTTCTCCCGAACCGTCACTCAAACTGAAAGAAGATAACGAGTTACAGTTCTTTACCTTTGCTTCTTAGAAGTGCAGCTCTGTCGGAGATATTTTACAGTACTCACTCAGTTATCCATGATTGAAGGACGGTCCATGATCACCGATAATCCGATTTCACAGTTAACTCAGTATACCCCGCCAGTGGTGGGTGGTGCAGCCACTTCTGCCCGCCTATCTCGCGCGCCACCACACACAGTATTATTCTATTACAGTACAATTAAGTAGTTTGTATTCACTACAAGACTTGAAGATATGCGAAGCCCCAAGCGCACGTGTGTACTCTATGAAGCGCAGAGAGACACGGACTGAGGCACGTTGTGGACCTTGTGGTGGCTTGGCGGGAGGCGAGTCATGGATGTGAACACCCCGCCAAATCTCGGTTAACTCGGTGTCATGATCACAGACAAGCGTACAATGGTCACAATCAGTAAATCACAGTTAATTCGATTCACGGTTAATTGAATCACGGATAACCGCATGAGTACCGTAGTTAAGTTGCGTGCCAATAATCTTGGAGAATATCAGATCATGATAATACTATCAAAGTACTATTTTCCAAAGTCCAACTATTCAAATTCTTCTTGAAATCTTAATCTCACCTTTACGTAAATAAGAGACTTCGGATCGATTCCATTTCAGAATCCGACATCAATTTTAGAATTTTTAGATTCGGGTGCCAATTTTATCTGCGATTCAAATTCGGATTCAATTCCAAATAAAAACCTATTCTGAATCCGGATTCAAATTTGAATCCATCCAAATTTTGATAATTAATTAAACCAGTGATTTGATTGGATTAAAGCATCGGTTTGCAAACTTTTTCAGTGGTACCACCTCTTCCCCACTTAGATAAGTAAGCAAATTAGACGCCCCGACTCCTTCTAATAATGTGATTGGTACACATTTTCACGGAAAACGAGTTAATTTTTAAAAAATATATCGAACTTTTTAGGTTGTGTTAAAAAAACACAAAGTTCGTTACGATTTTTAAAAAATTAACTTTTAATGTTAATTATTTTTCATGAATTTGGACTTCTTTAACTTAAAAAAAAACTTAAAAAAATTTATAAAAGTACAGTAATTGTTATCTATCTACAAATAAAAAAAAAACTTTGGGCGGTTTTGAGCGGAGTAAAAAATATCTCTTTCGCTCAGTCGTCTGTTATGATCGGCTGACTCGCGTAAAGTGGGTGGAGCTAATGTCTCTCGCTCAGTCGCCCGTTAGGGTCGGATTTATCAAGATGAGCGGCGTTAAAGATCATGAAGTGATCACAAGCCCTACCCGTAGTGTAGGGAGCCGAAGGCGCGGCTTGTATAAATTATTTTTATTTTTGGTAAAACAAAATAAATAAGTAACGCTTAAAAACGGCTTAAATTGTTTATAGGTTGTTAATTTTATTTTCATTTCATATTCACCTCCACTTTTGTAGTTGGTTATAAATCTAATCGCGTCCCCCCTAACGACTGTTCTCGTCCCCTCCCCATAGTTTGCGCACCACTGAATTAAAGGATCTTGAAAGCATTGGTGTGCAATTGTAAGCTCATGCACATGGATGGCCTTCTCCCCATTTGCAACGTCGCAATTTTGCAACCCTAAACACTTTTTTTTTTCCTTCACGTCCTAATGGCACCCATTTTATTTTCATTCTTCCTTTCCCATGAGTACCTGTTAAATCTTTTCTCTATTTGTTTATCTCAAGCCTGTTCCCTCTCTCCCTCACACACTACCCCCTGTCGCGATATGGAGTCATATCAAAATCGCGTACACACACACACACACACACACACACACACCAAATTAGTACCTAAAGCCTATAGTTTGTTTTCAACCTATTTTTAATAATGGAAGTTATGGCAACCAACTAAAAATGCCTTTAATTTGCTACTGAATTTCGTACAAGAAATAATGGATTACTTCATCGTTACTTCTTTTATGTTTAGAATAATTTTAGTTCAATTCCAAAAGCGTAAAAGTGAATATGAAAGTATTTTCCGTTGACATTTGAAAGTGAAAAGAAGTGTTATTATATTATTTAATACTTATTACATTATTCAATAATACTATGTAACAAAATTTTGGAAAATTTGTGTTTATCTTATTTTTTTGGTGTTTCTTTATGTTTTGGGGTGCGCTGAATTAAAAATCGCATTAGTTTTCTCGTGAAAACTCTAGTTTCTTCTGAAAACCATAATCTATTTTTTGTACCTAGTGGCTTATCAGAGTGCAAAATCACAATGAAGAAAAGGAAAGGAAAATAAATATATTTCATATTTAAAGATATACAGGGTGTCTCAAAAGTCACTATCTATTTTGAAAAATAATGGGAATTACGAAAAACTGGTTTAAGACATGAAAAATATATTTAGTTCAAAGTAAGTGCCACAAAGAATTAGTGCTATTTATTTATCTGTCTCCACATGGCGACCATCAGTGTCTCTACAGAGCTCAAAGCGATAAGTTGTTTCCCGGAACACACTTTCCAGCATTTGAGGTGTTATTTTCTGAACTGCATCGGTAATACGATTTCGAAGTTCGGCTACATCACTAATTCTTCTACCTGAAACCCCAGGCGAAAAAATCTAATGGTGTTAAATCGGGTGAACGTGCTGCCCATGGTTGTGTTCCTCCACGACCAATCCAGCGACCGGGGAAGCGTCTGTCAAGATAATCACGTACAATTATTGCATAATGGCACGGTGCTCCATCCTGCTGAAAAACTACTGTGTCAAGAATGCCATCTGTAAGAAGTTGAGGTTCGAGGAATTGTTCAAGCATGTCAAGATAATCAACCAATTAACTTTTTTTAAATACACAAATTTGCACCAGAAGTACATATCTTTATGCCAGCATAGCATTTTTAAAAAAACATCTAATGTCACCGAAATAGATAGTGACTTTTGAGACACCCTGTATAATGTATATATAATGTATATAATGTATATATAATGCGTATATAATGTATATATAATGCACCCAAATATAATATGTACACAAATATGCTCACAAATCTAAACGGATAATGCTTAAAAATGTACATTTGAGTGACATTTTCTCTTGTGTCCCGTGGATTATCTTGTATTAAACACCAGATATAGTCGCCCATCATAGCTTCGTCCCATTTTCCCTGATATCTCCTCTCCATGGTTTGGATATCTTGGTGAAAACGGTCACCATGTTCTTCACTTACGTCACCCAAATTTGGTCTGATGAATTCTAAATGCGAGTCCAGATAGTGTAACTTCAGAACATTCTACAACCTAACCTTTGACAGTGTTTGAGTAGATTTTCTACTAGCTCTTCGTAGTTGTCGTTCTTCTTGTTACCTAAAAATCCATGGACTACAAGCCGAAATGATTGCCAAGCATTTTTTTCAAGAGCTGTCATTTTTTCTTCTAACTCTTTAGATAGCTAACATGCGTTTAACTTGAGGTCCAACAAATATATCTCCCTTGATATATCTCCCTTCAGAAAGTTTGGGAACATTGAATGTATATGATAAAGAGCATCACTTTCAGCATCCAAAGCGTTGATGAATTGCTTAATAAGACCGAGCTTGATATGCAGCGGGGGTAGAAAAATTGTGTCTGTTGGAACAAGGGCTTCGTTAAGAACTTTGTGTTTGCCTAGATTAAACTCATTTCTCACGGGCCATTCCTTTCTGACAAAGTGCTCACCATCTGCTCTGCTGTCTCAAAGGCAGAGGAAACACGAATATTTAGTGTAACCGCCCTGTAGTCCAAGCAGGAATCCTAGCATTTTGAAGTCTCCACATACATCCCATCTATGTTCACTGTAGTTTATTTTGTCTAGCAACTGCTTTACATTTTCATATTCTTCCTTCAATTCAACCGAATGAGCCACAGGAATAGATGGAAACATGTTTCCATTATGTAGTAGGACGCCTTTTAAACTTCTAGTTGAACTGTCAATAAACAAACACCAATCAGCAGGGCTGTATTCAATTCCTATCTCAGCAAAAAAGCCATTCACATCACAGCAGTAGCAAAGAGAGCTCGATGCAAAACAGTAGAAGGAATCGTATCGCAAATGCCAATTCCTGTAGAAAGAGATCTTGACACTTGGGTCCAAAAGATTCCACTCTTTAAGGCGGGACGTCATAATTTCTGCATTGGTTTTCGTAAGGTTCATATCCCTGACTAGGTCGCCTATGTCTTTTTCCTTTTTGGTTGGGGAAATGAGGTGACGTATTGGAGCTTGCCTCGAAGTCAGCATCTTCATCTTCATCGCAGGGTATTAAAGGCGTTTCTTCTATTTCCTCCATGGTGGGTGGTAGACATGGAACGGGTAAATCTTCATTATAGGGGACTGGGGCAGTAGAAGATGGGATATTTGGATATAGGGCATTTTTTCGACATTTACCTCTCTTGTAGAGTGAAATGTCTACCATGCAGAAGTAGCAATCATCGTGGTGACTGGTTTGCTCCCTCCAAATGCGAGGAACAACAAATGGCATGCATTTTCTGGTACCTCGCAGCTATCCTTCTAATGTGGAACAGCAGCTTCCACAACAAAAGTGAGGTGCCCATGATTTATCTTGATCGCCCATGGGCATGCCAAAGTAAGCGTGATATGCTGTACAAAACTTCGTTCCTGTGACAATTTTGTGCTTTATTTCCTCTTTTTGATGTAATGGCCGCAAACATAAAATGAATCTGCAGAGTGTCTGCAGGGCCGGATCTTTCCTGTTTCATTAACTGTTTCCAATTTTTATGAAAACAACGTGATATGTACAGTTTTTCACGCTGATTTCAAAATTAGGTTAGGTTAAGTTAGGTTAGGTTAGGTTAAGTTAGGCTTATTAGCATTTGATGTTTTCTAGGACACTGTTTTTATTTCGGTATTAAGTTATATTCTTGTAAAATTTACTGCATTTTCTTCTGTCTCAGTCTTCCTATATAATTCTATAAAATTAAATTTGTCAGTCATTGGAAAGTAAAAAGATGTTGAACTATAGTCTATGCTTGCAGCGGAAGAACAAAATAGATGCGCAACGCCATCGTTTAAAAAATAGCCTAGCCTATGCTTGCAGTGATAGTCTATGCTTGCAGCGGAAGAACAAAATAGATGCGCAACGCCACCGTTTAAAAAATAGCCTAGCCCAGTGCTGTCCAACTTCTATAAAGCGCGGCCAAGATGTTGCCTATAATCATACACTGTTGGTTAATACGACTTAGGAACCCGCTGAATGTTGTTCTCCCTACTAGAAATGACAAAATAGGGACGAAATCAGAAATGAAATTTGGCAAAAGTCCATTCCGCGGGCCGCCAGTTGGACAGTGCTGGGCCCTAGCCTATGCTTGCAGTGATTACACCGTTCTAGTCCTTTTTGTAGTATTTTATAATTTACTTTCATTTCGAAAAAAACTTATTTTTAGACCTAACCTAACCTAACCTAACCTAAGTATTTCTCGATGAAATGGTTTATAATTTTGAAATCAGCGTGAAAAACTGTACATGTCACGTTGTTTTCATAAAAATCGGAAGCAGTTAATGAAACAGGAAAGACCCGCAGGGCCTATTGGTAGCCATCACTCTATAATTCTAATTCAAATATCTGAAAAAATATAAAAAAACATTTTATAAACAGAAATAAGAAACCAAATGTGTACAAATATTTAATAATGGGCCTTAACCAATAAAAACATTACTAATAAACCCCAGTTTTGGGGACATTTTGAATTTTGCACTTGAAATTATTTTTGCTATCTCAGAAAAATGCCTTAAAAATGGCAAAAAGTAAGATTTCTAAATTTGACCATATCATAAAAACTATAGTTTTCCGAGCAAAACCGAGGCCAAATCTGTAATCAGCGTGGCCGAAAACATATAGAAAAGATCGAAAAATCAACATAAACAAAAAATTGTTGCACAGTGTAATAAAAGAGGAGAAAAAGCGGTCACCTCACTTAATCTTCTACAAAATTTCATTCACTTCTGCGAAATCGAAAAAAGTCACATTGTCAATAAATTTACAAAAGAACGCAACCAGCAATATTTTGAGCTTCACATCGGAAGTCACTGGTTCAAAATTCGTGAAGTTGGAATCAAAATCTAGATGGTTCGTAGACTTAAAGTAAATGTTAAACTTCGAGTGGGTTAAAAACAAAATTAATTCAAAATCTTTTGTAGGAAATTATTTACACGTTATATAATGCGAGCGTGGACTGACAAAATATAGGTAAGGTTTGCTACCACTGCATACGTTACTTAGTTTATGTTACTTTGTGAGGGTTCGAACGACGGTTCAGGATCGACCTGTTGTCAACCCCTCTGCAGCATCCCGCCTCATTTGCGGGATTTGGTGAAGGATGGGCTATATATATAATATTGGGCTATATACTATATATAGGGTGTCCCAAAAAAAACTATATACTCTTTATAGCATCATATATTTTATAATTAAAAAAAAAACCAAACAATATATTGTTATAGCAATTGCCAATGAAAGGTAAATTAGTAATCTAAGTGATCAAAATGTTATAGCGAGTTGTTTGCATATAAAATTTAATTAACTACGCCAAGTGCCCAAAATGTTCTCCGGCGGCATGAATGCACTTTTGAATGCGTCGACTAACTGATTCGCAGACATGGACTAATGTGGATGCTGTGATGGTCCCGCACTTTTCCCTAATTGCATCCTTAAGGTGTTCGAGTGTTGCGGGTCTTGTACCATAAACTGCATCCTTCAGGTAGCCCCACAAGTAAAAACCAAGTGGAGTCAAGTCCGGTGAACGTGGAGGATACTCAACGCTTCCTCTTCGTCCTATCCAACGGTTAGGCAACGTTTCATCGAGGTACCTTCTGACATCACAATGATAATGAGGGGGGGGGCTCCATCTTGTTGAAAGTAAAAGTCGTCGTTTCCAAACAACTTCCGAACTGCAGGTATAATTTCTGTCCGCAGCATGTCGAGATATGCGGCACCGGTAACTGTCCCATTAAAGAAAAATGGTCCAACCAAACCCCTGGATGATAAACCACACCATGCTGTTAATCCTGGTAAATTAACATGTTTATCCACATAAACGTGTGGATTATCAAGTGACCAGTACCTGCAGTTGTGTCGATTTACTGTGCTATTGAGCTTGAAGGTAGCTTCATCAGACCACACGATTTTGTTGTATTGAAAGTGCATTCATGCCGCCGGAGAACATTTTGAGCACTTGGCGTTGTTAATTAAATTTTATATGCAAACAACTCGCTATAACATTTTGATCACTTAGATTACTAATTTACCTTTCATTGGCAATTGCTATAACAATATATTGTTTTTTTTTTTTTAAATTATAAAATATATGATGCTATAAAGAGTGTATAGTTTATTTTGGGACACCCTGTATACTGTTGTTTTAACAGTATTTTACTAGGAGTTTTGGGTGCCAGATTTTGCTGTTATTTCTAAGGTAGACATTCATTAACAGTACCGTCCATAAGGCAGGGATTTAACAATGGTTTAAACTTTAAAATGATCGTAATTTTTAAATTTATTCCTGTAGCGTTAAATCAACAGGTAAATGGCTATAGTTTAACTACTTAACGTCTCACTAGATAAAAGAGGATTTACTGATATAAAGCAGCGGTCGCCAATTTATTTTTTCTGTGGTCCTCATGCATAGACGTTTCCGTAACTTTACCAAAATCTGCTATCCGCAATTCCTTTTATAGGGAGCGTTTTCGCAGATTGTAGATTTATAGTAACAGTACTGTACCGAAATTTTGAGAGAGATTTTTCATTCGTATTTTAAGTCACCCAGGCGCTGTAAAGGCAAAAATACTTACGGTTGACAATTAGGTAGAGAATGGATGCGATATCATTACGGGGACTTTCATTTGTAGATAATGTTCGGTACCCAAATCGATTATTCAAATTTCGAAATTGTATTTATTATGGTTTTAAAATTTGAAAAGTATTCCCAAAGTTATTTTCAAATATTCACGTGTAAATATAATTTTTAACAGTGAATTTTATTTTTTTTCATTTAAATATTTAATTATATGATCGTTAGAGATTCAAAATATAGTATGGAAGGTATCTTACAAACTCCTACACTTAGTCCTCCTCCAACTTTAGAGAGAGTTCTTTGATTGTTTTGTGCCCCACATACCATCATCAACCATCGAGCAACTCATTTTTTATTACTTGCCTCATAAACACATCTAAGTGGGAGACTTTTGAATTAGGCGTAGTGGCAACAACGGGTGATCACCACGAAACACTTTCATTATCCATAAGGGACAAGTACACGGGGATAGATACAGAGACTTTCCACTGATATTCCTCGCCGCAGAGGGATTTTCTCTGCTCTCATGGTGACACAACACCGCGAAGTATGAACAACTCAGTATATCACTTGCCGCATGAACACCTTTCACGGCGGAAGATCCAAGTTGAATACGTGCGGCATTCAAAGAGTTGGCAGACATATACAGTCTAGGGTGGATCGATTTTACATTTTTTTCGATTTCCATATTCTAATAGAGACAAAACCTTGCGCATGCATGAGAAAATAGCCTCTGCAAAATCTTAGCTTAATAGGTAATCATCTTCTGTCCCCGGCAGAGCGATGAAAATCATATTTTAGTAGTCAAAAACGTATTTTTCTTATAATTTTTAAAATATTTCAATACGCATCAAAATTATTCCTAATAACTATAAAGTCGATGAAAAAGACCTCATATGATCGTTTTTCCAAGCGCGTTGTCCTACGTTAATATCTTTTGCCCCGGCAACAACGTCAATGTTGAAAAAATAGGTAATTTATATACATATTTTCAGATCGGCTCTTTTCTTAAATAATGCATTTATATATTTCCCATAGCATTTATAATCGTTGCTTAGGCATGAAATAACACACACGCAAAATTTTATGACTCTAGAGTAATATCTTCTGTCCCCGAGAAAAGTCTAAATGTGGATTATAATTACGTTAATGCGATGTTATAAGTACGATAAGTACTAAGTACAGCTCCTCGCTTGCTAATTTTATAAAATTAGCAACCCAGAACTCACCATGAGGAGGTGGCTGTACGTCGAGTTCCACCCTATCCAGCCCAACCACCCTTCCTTTGGCTGCATGTCGATTTACATACGGTAATCTTTCTTAGAATCAAATCGTGGAATTTTTGTTTGGGAGTGAAGACGGAGCGGATGAATCCGTCCCTCTCTTCTATTCCACTTACACTGGCAGAGGCTTCGGTTACTAATTTGATGAGTCTCTCGACCGCTTGAGTATGACAAGGGAATAGTGGTCAGTCCATCAGGCTGGTCCCCGTCTCAACAACTCTTTTATTCGGGTATCAGGTATTGTTTTTGTAACGGGGGGTTCGGTCACCTCAGCCGTTTGCCAGTTGATCATTTCGTAATAGTTTTGACTATCGTAGAGCAGCTCAGGCATGGCGAAGGCTCGAATTTCCCCCGCTGGTGATTGTTTTGATCGTGCTTTTAATATTCTTCTCCATCCCAATTCTCTTATGTGTTGCTCATCGGCGGATGACACGAAGCTGGGTGTTAGGGCGATTAATGACGAAGATAGAGGTAAAATTCAGGAAGATCTGAACAAAATCGTTGATTGGTCAGTCACATGGCAAATGAGATTTAACGTGGATAAGTGCAAAATTTTGCATATAGGTTCGCGTAACGGTAATTTTGCGTATAGTATGTCAGGGAAAGATTTAACAAGCGTAGAGCAGGAAAAAGATTTAGGAGTTATAGTCACTGGTGATTTAAAAGTAGCGAAAGAAAGTACAGCAGCGGTCAATAAGGCGAACAAAGTGTTAGGTTTTATAGCTCGAAATTTTGAGTACAAATCGCGCGATATTATAGTTCCTCTTTATAAATCATTAGTTAGACCCCATTTGGAGTACGCGGTCCAATTTTGGAATCCGCATATGCGCAAAGATATAGACAAAATCGAAAGAGTTCAAAGACGAGCAACTAAGATGATTCCGTCTCTTAGGTCAAAGTCGTACGAGGATAGGCTTAAGGAGTTAAAATTGACTACACCCGAGACTAGGAGGTTAAGGGGTGATCTAATCCAGGTTTTCAAAATTATGAATGGGTTTGATACCGTAGATAGAGATAGCTTTTTCGAAATATCTCAATATAATAGGACTAGAAATAACGGGTGTAAGTTGACAAGTAGAAGGTTCGAGACAGCAGTTGCGAAAAACTTTTTTACGCATAGAATAGTAAATACTGGAATAGTTTGCCGGTAGAAGTAATTAGTAGCACTTCTATAAACATGTTTAAAAATCGATTAGACGCGCATGTTGATAGAAAGGATATAGTTTAAGATAGAAAAATTAAGGCTTTGTGGGGATAGATCCACAGCTCACACAAGTGTTGTGGGATATAGGGAGGCAGCGTCTTGGTTAGGGGATACTCTCTGTCCTTACACACCCCATTTAAAGAGATTCCTCTGCCGAGCGGTGCCCCCCATAGTACTGTGAGGTATTGAAAAACTCATGATCTTAACTTGCCCCACAAACACCTTTAAATGGGAGACCCATAATGGGTGCACACACATTTCTACATTACTGTACAGTCTTTACAGCCACACCTACACTTTTCCTCGTAAGTGTATATATTGTAATGTATATGGTTGTAAATTTTGACTTGGTCCGCAATCGATATGGACCGTGACTTGATGGATACCGTAATGAAATTGACTGGATTCTTTGGATCTGATATATTTGCATGTCCGTTATAAATAGATATAGAGTGTAACATATTTGGATAGTAGTCTATTATGACTTGATCCTCTGGATCCAGAGATCTATCTTTAGTTTTAAATCGATAATTAATTATTTTTAAATTGATAATTATTTAGTTTCGTAAAAATTGGTCGTTGCCAATTTACCGGCAGTTTTACATAAATTTCTTATGTTCTTGTGGTTCGGAACCCACGTAAAATTGTAGGTCCCCTCCGCAACCACAGAGGACATACACATACACGATTACGAACACAGTTAGGTAGACCAGCCATGAGTGGATCCTAGGGTCTTTGTTGGTCTGAAACATTATATATATATATATATATTATAATATATAATATATAATATATATATATATTTTTTTTAGACTAGAGTTTAAAATATTTATTGAGCAACAAAACTTATAGATTTTAGTGATGAACACAATAAAATTTTTACACTGGAAAAACACTTAAGTAATAAAGCCTATCAGAAATTAACTTGACAGTGCACCACGCCAACGGGTATAGTTATACTGATTGGTTCACAATTAATTACGAAACAAGTGCACATCAAATCAACTGGCAACTTAGAAAATTTAAATTTTAGCGAAAACATATTGCTCAAAATTAATTAGTTAAATTCTCACGAGTAAAATAGATATATATATTAAATTTGTCATGAATAATATGACAAATTTTAAATACTATGAGTGAATTTATATATTTATTTTAAAACAGTACTAATAGAACCATTTTTATAAAATCGTTAAAATTAAAATCTGCCAAATTACTTTTGCATTAGCCGAGTAACGAAAATTTATTTACATATACTTAGCAGATTTTAATTTTAGCGAAAAATATTTAGTGATCCCAAATCCACGATGGTGCCATTTCAAGTCAGAATAAGAATATAAATTATTATTTAACAAAAAGCCAGTGTAAAATTATGTATAAATATTAGGACCTTAATTAGACCTTAATATTAAGACCTGATTTGGGAACCACTGGTATATAGGATTCATGTTATCCTTTATTTTCCGCTGTCATCTAATGCGTAACTGGGTACACGAGATAAGTGTACACATGGTGTGAATGAACTCTGAAGCTATTCTGTTTATTATATGTACAGGGTGTCCATAAATTATTCACCCCATTATAAGCCTTAATAAATTCGTTATTATAGGAGCTATCTTAAAATGGTTTGCGGCAATTAATAACACAACTCAAGAATTTTTTTTCTTTATTTCGCAGAACATCCACCAGGGGCACAATGGCGACAGTGAGGAGAAAGCAATGTGTGCTGTGGATGTGGGAAACCAAATCTCCAATTACTGTACAGAGACGTTTTCGGGAGGCATATCAGAAAACTCCACCAACAAAGCAATCAGTCAGCGATGGCTGAAACAATTTCAAGAAACTGGCAGTGTGCTACATCAGAAAGGAGCTGGTAGGCCTAGTGTGTCTGAAGATAAGATAGCAGGAATTCAGGAGGCGTTTATCCGAAGTCCTACAAAATCCATCTGCCGAGCAAGCCGAGAACTGCAAATACCGCGTTCAACAGTGCATAAAGTGGTTCACAAGAGGCTGAAACTTTATGCCTACAAATTGCAAACCTTGCAGAAACTTCTACCAAATGACAAACCCAAACGGGTACAGTTTGCTGTTGACATTCTTGAACGTATTGATGAAGATGAGCATTTTTTGAACAATGTCGTTTTCAGTGATGAAGCGACATTCCATCTGTCTGGTAAAGTCAACAGACACAATTGCCGTATATGGGGATCAGAAAATCCGCATGAATTTATCGAACACGAACGCAACAGTCCCAAGATAAACGTTTGGTGTGCTCTCTCCCATAACCGTGTGATTGGATCATTTTTCTTCCATGAGAACACTGTGAAGGCTACAAATTACCTAGATATGCTTGAATGGTATGCTGCACCTCAGCTTGAGGATATGCAGCCCCGTGTGTTCTTTCAGCAAGATGGGGCACCGCCACACTGGGGATTAGAAGTGCGAAGGTTCCTCAATGAAAAGTTCCCTTCTCGTTGGATCGGGCGAGATGGCCCTATTCCATGGCCTCGTTCCCTCGATACCACGCCTCTGGATTTCTTTTATGGGGCTACACAAAGGACAGAGTGTATGCAAAGAAGGTTAATAGCATCACAGAATTAAGACACCGGATTGAAGAGACATTAGCTTCCATCACGTAAGACATGCTTCTTAATGTTTGGAACGAAATCATCTATCGCCTTGATGTTCTGCGTGCTACCAATGGGGCTCACGTGGAGGTTTACCTAATTAAAACAAAAATTTCTTGAGTTGTGTTATTAATTGCCGCAAACCGTTTTAAGATAGCTCCTATAATAACGAATTTATTAAGGCTTATAATGGGGTGAATAATTTATGGACACCCTGTATTTTTCCCTACTTCCCCTAAATCTTCTTTCGACACTATTTTCTGTCAGCAGTGACTGGCGGAGGAGGGAGAGAACCTTGTCTGTTCTATACTTTAATTTTACTATTATTCCCGCGTGAAAGCTTTATACGTCTATAAGTATAAGCATAGTATAAGCTTTCAGTGTTCTTTTTTTCATTGCTATTTCTAACTCTTTTACTTCTTTCTTGGGCTAGCCTGGGGTGGATCTTAGGGGCTTTGTTAGCCCGTAACTCTGTAACTAATTGACAAGATGAATAAATTCAAGTCACCCGGTCCTGACTTATTTCTCCCGAGGGTATTAAAAGATATTAGGCGCAGTATAGTTGATTCAAACAATCACTCGAATTAGGAAAGGTTCCAACTGACTGAACATTAGCAAATTTAACACCAGTCTTTAAAAAGGGAGCAAAGGCAAATTGTACCCTGCCAAATCGAAATAAATAATAAAACCTTATTTATTTCAGATTTCCCAGATTTTCTGGAAAAATTTCCATGAAATCTTGCCATGGACCCCTGGGGGTCCATGAACCCCAGTTTGGGAACCATTGGACTAGAACAGGGGTGGGGAAACCCTCGCCCGCGGGCGAAATTTCGCCCACGAGCTAATTTCAATTCGCCCGCTTAGGTATTTATTATTTACTAAAAATTATTTATTTACAGCCCAGCAAATAGCTTTTTAAAATACATCTTATATACAGCGTGTCCCAAAGAAATGTATACCCACTTTGTTCGATAATACCAGCTATGAGGATAATAAATATATTACTTTTTATATGTTTTTTAATAAAGAATTTTCTCCTGAATCTAAATATGTAATTATTTTTATTAAAGATTGAAAAACAAAAGAGTTACAGATGTTTAAATTATAATTATTATTTTCGAGACTTCATGTGCGATATTTTCTAATATTTTTGCACGTATACGAGATAAGTTTGAAACCGACGGCACTGTGCAAAACTTACAAAAACAACGTTCTGGAAGACGTCGAACATCTTAGATAAAGTGTCATTTAACCATGGAATTTGTAAATTTTTTGAATTAACTAATAATTACAACATTTATGCTTCAATATCAACACTAAACATAAGTATCTCAAAACAGTCGGTTAAAATATTAGAAAATATCGCACATGAAGTCTCGAAAATAATAATTATAATTTAAACATCTGTAACTTTTTTTTCTTCAATTTTTAATAAAAATAATTACATATTTAGATTCAGGAGAAAATTCTTTATTAAAAACATAAAAAGTAATATATTTATTATCCTCATAGCTGGTATTATCGAACAAAGTGGGTATACATTTCTTTGGGACATGCGTATATAAGCTTAAAATTTGCCAGACGCCCGCGGAGGTGTTTATGTTATAGATTTTCGCCCTTGGTACTGAAAAGTTTCCCCACCCCTGGACTAGAAGAACCAAAAAAATGTCCAACAGTGGTGAGTAATACCCGTAGATATTATCTTTAAGGAATAGAAAGAAGGTAAGTTTTGAACTGACTGCAGAAGTAGTGAAAAAGTTTGGTATGGTTGTCCAACCATTAACAGTAAGAAAAACTTTTTTGAAATCAGGACTTGAAGAATGTTGCAGTAAGAAAAACCTCTATTAAGAAAGAGAACCAAGGTTAAAAACAAAGTTAAAAAGTTGAAATATATACAGGGACCTTGAAATTGGATTGTGGAACAGAGGTCAAAGTTGCATTGGAAGGATGAGTTATAAAAAGTATTAACTATTTGAATATAATTGAGGTCAGTATATGAGACGATGAACATTTGAAACCTATAAAGAGTCTTGCCTGAAGCCAGCAGTTAAGCATGGAGGTGGTTCAGTTCAAGTTATTTTTTGGGATACAATTCCAGTGATGATAGTGTTAAAACCTGGTGGAATGTTATGATTGTCTCCAACTAATTAAATCTCTGAAATGAACTACGAATGTTGTATAAAAAATAAATAAATCAACACTAAGTCCACAGAGGAAGGATAGACACTGATTGACAAAATTAAACCTAAGTAAGCAGATTGTAAATTGAAACCCAAATTGAGAAGATTTGGTAGATATGATTAGATGCCTTTCATAATAATTAAATTGGTAGTTGCAAGCCTACTGAGGAGTCCCCTTCATATAAATTGCGTGCAGGGCCGCCGCTTCCATTAGGCGAGGTTAGTAAATGCTAAGGGCGCCAAAGATCTGGGGGGCGCCAGCGCCTCCCGCCCTGTGCACGTCTGATAGTATTATGTAAGAACAACATGAAAAAAATAATGAAGGAATGAGAAGCATAGACAAATGATGAAAGGTTGTACGACGTATGTACACCAGTAGCTTGACTGATATTTACATAATTAACTTATTCATCTTATTGGGTCATTATAGAACTTTCACTATCACGACCTTTAACTCTTTAGGGACGGGAGTCGTAAATAAGCGATTTAAAAATGTTGCGCGCACAGACGGGAGTCGTCAATAAGCGACTCGGCTTATTTACGGCTTAATATGAGTTCCGGGAGTCGTCAATAAGCGAATAACTGTTTTTATGTGACATATGCCCTTCTTGCTTGGAAAAAACAGTAGATATGTCCTTTTTGCACGCATATTTTAGCACTTTTGAGCGTTCTGATTTGTTACTACATATGCCTCGCTTTACTCGCTGTTTTGATTGGTCATGACACTTTCTTGAACTGTGAAATGATTTTATAATTTTATAATAAATGTATGTATTAGCAAATTAAAATAGATCAGTGTAAGGCAAATAGTTTCTTCAATATGGTACCTTGATTACTTTGTGGGCAAACCCAATCGTGAAGTGGGAGGCGGGTGGGGGCGCCAGCTGCAGTCCTGCTAAGGGCGCCAAATAGGCTGGCGCCGGACCTGATTGCGTGACTAAATGAACAACACTTATCCATATAACATGAGATTTGATGTTTCTATAACACCGGTCTGCATGAAAATCGATTTCTTTATTTTGAGTTGTGATTCTGAAGCAGTTCGCTGCTCTGAATTAAAAAATGCTACCAGTTTTTTTCTATCACCCACAGTTTTAAAGTTATTAGCAAAACAATTTTGTTGCGTTTTGTAATTTTTTACCTTTTTTATCTTTAATTAATTTCGTTTTTTCATATTTTTCAGATAGATAATTCTAACATTACGTCTTTAAAATTTTAATAATGGCTTCTAGAGGATGTACCCATAGTCCAGACATATTTTGTCATATTTGTGGTCGGTATGTTGTAAAACAAAGGACAAATGTAACGACCTTCATTAAGAGAGTTTATCATGCTTATTTTGGAATTAAATTAGGAGATCAAGACAAAAGTTGGGCTCCACACAAGGTTTGTCTTACGTGTGTTGCGGCACTAAGGAATTGGAGCAAAGGTAAAAAGAAAAGTTTGCCATTTGGGATCCCTATGGTATGGTGCGAGCCTAGACACCATACCGACGACTGCTACTTCTGTTCTTGCAATGTTAAAGGTTATAAGGCAAAGAATAAAGAGAGCCTTCAATACCCAAGTCTTCCATCTGCAATAAGGCCGGTACCCCATGGTCCAGAAGTTCCTATTCCCCGCCCACCCGAGAGTCTGGATCAATACAATTCAGATTCTGATTCAGCTCCAAATCCAGACAATGATGATGTTTATGAACAGCCAACAGCTGACCGAGATCCTCCTAAACCATTAACCCAAGCCGAACTAAATGACTTAGTCAGGGATTTGAATCTGCTTAAGGACTCTGCAGAACCTTTGGGGTCTAGAGTGCAGGAGAACAATTTATTGGCATCCGACACATACTTCGCTTGGTACAGAAATCGTGAGAAAGACTTCGTGCCTTTTTTCGAAGAAGATGGTCCCTTGGTAGTTTGCAAGGACATCACAGGATTAGTGTGCAAGCTAGGCATCGAATACCAAACCAGTGACTGGAGGTTGTTTATAGATTCCTCTAAAACCAGTCTAAAAGGAGTGTTACTGCACAACGGTAACAAATATGCATCAATCCCAGTGGCCCATTCTACCCATTTAAAAGAGACCTATGATAACATGAAACTGCTTCTGGAAAAATTCAGTATCAAAATCACAGATGGATATTGTGTGGGATCTCAAAGTCCTTTGCATGTTACTTGGGCAGCAATCAGGATACACTAAGATGCCATGTTTCATCTGCGAATGGTATAGTCGAGCAAGTGACCAGCACTGGAAGAGGAAAACTTGGCCTCCTAGAGAGAATCTTACCCCAGGATCAAAGAACATTTTACATGAACATCTAGTTGAACCAAATAAAATCCTCCTACCACCCTTGCACATTAAGTTAGGCTTGATGAAGCAGTATGTCAAAGCATTGAATAGAGAAGGTGAGTGTTCAAGTACATTTGTTGAAAATATCCAAAGATTAGCTACGAGGAAATAAAGGAAGGTGTTTTATAGGTCCCAGATTAGAAAGTTATTGACAGACGATCATTTCCTGAACACAATGACCAATAAAGAAAAAGAAGCATGGCTTGGTTTCAAGATGTTGAAAACTTCTTGGGAAACTACAAAAGCCAAAATTATGAAAGACTGGTGGAAAATATGCTTAAAATGTTTTGCGCCTTAGGCTGCAACATGAGCATGAAAGTTCACTTCTTATTTTCGCATCTTGACCGTTTTCCCGAAAATCTCTGAGATGTCAGTGAGGAGCAAGGGGAACGATTTCACCAGGGCATCAAAACCTTGGAAAGAAGATATCAAGGAAGATGGCATACAAATATGATGGCGGATTACTGCTGGTGTCTGCAACGAGATCAGCCTAACGCACAGCATAAGAAAACATCAAAGAAGCACCGGTTTAGTCGTCATTAGTCAGATCTACCTTCGTAGTCTTAAGTTTGGAATAAGTCCTGAAATGTTTGCGAGTAAAGAAGGTAAATATATTTTGTTTCTTTCAGTTATTTTTTTATTCTTTCATAAACAAGCAATATGCTTGTCTAAGAGCTAGGAGCTATTTAATTCTGCTTTAATTAGGTTTTACTCTATCACCTAAAGATTTCGTGCTACAAGGGGTGTTGTAATACCTCATCTGTCCCCAAATGTTAACCACCCATTGATGGGAGGGGAGAGAGTATTTTGCTGGGAAGGGACTGGTTGTTATATATATTTACCCTACATTATATGTAAGCGTTACTGTAGTCTATAACAACAAAATTTATGGTTTAGCATGTGCAATCCAATGTTGGTCTCGATAAGATGGTTCACATTTGGGGATAAATGGGGGATTTATGACACACCCTGTAGTAAGAAAACCATACGTGATAGGGAAAAACTAACTATATTTTTGAGATCAGCGCACTCAAATTATATAGAATCACCAACTAGTTGTAAAAATCGATCGACAAGTTTTCAAATGTGTACTGGTGTTATCATCTTGTCGTCAAGATTATTTTTCGGTCGTCAGGTCAGACGACATGACGACAGATTAGAAACCCTGATATATATATATATATATAGTTTCTTGCGTATATTGAGGTTCTGAATGTAGTAGGCTAGGCGGCTTTAAACCCTAGCTCCTGTCCCAAAGCTGGATCCTCTCTGCTTGGCAGATAGCTAGTGAGGAAAACTATATTTTGGAGCCTCTTTGCGAGTGACCCGTTGCCTACATTGGGCTTCCATCATGAAAAAGAAAATTTATAGTATTTGTCATTTACCATTACTTATTCGGACTATAGTGGATTTAATTTTCCCAAAAGAATTCCTTGTTTCATGCACAGTCTGTGTGTAACATAAAAGTTTCTTAGGGGACCATTCTGAATTGTATTATATACATTATAGCATGAATTCACACTTAAATACATGAAATGATGAATGATGCAAATCCACGAGGAAAAGAAAAAAATTATTCCAAGGTCTTTCGTGTATTCAACAGTACACCTCGTCAAGGAATGAAAGGAGAAGACAAGATGACCAAATATATGCTACTATTTATAAATTAGAACAAAAAATTGAAAAGAGGTTAGTACAAGGTTAACAAGCATTGATAAAAGGCAAAAGACATCTTAACAAGATATTTATACATTCCCAAACTGTTAATGAAATTATTTTTAAAATGGATAAATGCACATTCTAAAATATTCCTTTGAATTATATTTGTGTTTTTACCGAGCGCTTTAAACTATCCCATTTGATACTATGATTACATCTATACATATGGTTAACATGTATTAGAATTATTTGCTGTTCTACACATATTTATGCTGTTTCACCCTGATATCTAAAGTTTTTTCCCGTTTGACCTATATAAACTAAGTTACGTTATGTACATCCTATCGAATACACACAACCAACCACATTATTCGGACTATTCTTTATTAGGCAAAATTCAATCGTATTATTATATTTAAAGACTACTTTGATTTCGACCTTACTTGAAAACAATTGGCATCAAAGCAGTCTTTAAGTATAATAATACGCTTAAATCTCCTGAACTCATATAACTTATTTTACGTTAATGTTAAATGTAATATCGCAAGAAAGCGTATTGCTATTCATTAAGTATCGTATTTTGTCATCCTAATTATTTATTGGTCTTAACACCATTGAATGATTGAATTTTCGTCTCGTATCAAAATCACTCCTTTAGAGTCAACCATCATTAATCATAATATTGCAAATGTCACCATAAATTAACTGTTATTCACTGTAAATTTTTGTTAATTAAACAAAACCTATGAAACTTTTTATCTCCTTTATTAAATACCATCAAATTGGTGACCAGTTTAATACCATTAATTTTATTACTTTATGATAGAGGGCCTACTTTCAACAGGCCCATGTATAGTATATGCTACAGTCCATCTGCGAAACCAGTCATTTCACGTAATGCCTAAAAAAATTCAGGCATTTCGCGTACTTCCTGTGACTCTTAAACGCAGGTAATACGCATTACTAACTTAACCAACTAAACACCCTAATTTAACCTAACCTAACCTTCACGAAGTCATTAATTGTTTAATCGAATTACACGAAATTACTGAAATTTTTAGGTATTACGTGAAATGACTGGTTTCACAGATCGACTGTAACACACACACACACACATATATATATATATATATATGTGTGTGTGTTGTGTGTGTATTAGTGATGTAGGTCACATCCGCATCCGCATCCGCATCCGCGGAACATCCGCACATTTTCTCGCATCCGCGTCCGCATCCGCCCTTTGGACTGCGGATGTCGTGCGGATGTGGACGCGTTGAGATAAAACGTCATTAATAAGCGGAAATTATCAAATTCTACTATATTAATAGAACTAGTTCATTGTGCGCAAAAGTGATGCAAGCGACAATACGAGAGGCTGTTCTTGTATGAAGTTACTCTCTTGCAACCTACTTAGATCCACGTTACAAAGCTAAGTTATTTTCACCTAGTACATTAGAACGAGTTAAATCATCACTTGGCAAAGCAGTTGAAGAGCTTCAATCTCTTGAATCTGTCGCTTCGCCACCCACCAAAAGAATAAAAGTTTCAGTGACAGAACCAACACCTTCAACAAGCAAATCTATTACAGAATCTGTCTCTCAGTTTCTTGAGTCAAGCAGCAATGACGAGACCTACGCGATGTCAAAAGATGTAGTAAATGATCGAGAGCTATCACCAAGAAAAACGCCTGGCTGCATGTGACAATCCTATTAGTTGGTGGAAAAATACGCAGAATATCTATCCATACTTGAGTAAACTTGCAAGGAAACATTTAGCCTGTCCTCCAACAAACGTACCAAGCGAGAGATTATTTAGCAGTGCTGGATTAATATATGATGAAAAGAGAAACAGACTGGCAGCAGAAAAGGCAGAAAAATTAATGTTTCTTAAGCATAACCTTCCTATAATTAAGTTTGAACATTAAACGATGAACATCTTAGTTTACTTTATTTTAATTACTCATTTATAAATATGCCTAATAAAACTTTAAACTTAATATAAATAGTTATCAAGCTAATTAAAGATCTCTTTCTATAAGGGTGGAGGTTGGGGAAAGAGGTCGGTGGGGTGCATACCGTGCATTTGAGTTGGGTTCACGTCCCGCATCCTGGTAACACAATTATGGTTTCTAATTGTGGCTGAAACTCAACAAATATAACGAATTTATTTGCAGACGAATTCACTAATTGATTTCTATATTAGTTAGATGCTTGATATTATTTTATATGTTCAGAGAAAAGTACAGCAATTATTGTACAATTAATCAATTATACTACATTATAGCTACAGCTCTCTCTATATAATAACTTATTATATACGTTAAACACAACAAATCTCGAATATATCCTAAAAAATAACGAAAATGTAGACATCCGCATCCGCGGATGTTGAAATCAAACATCCTCATCCGCATCCGCAGATGTGAAAAAAATTACATCCGCTACATTACTAGTGTGTATATGAAAAAAGTTTGAGGCATTTTCTGTCTTTTGATGAAGGATGTTTCATCGATAAGATTTCGCGACAAAATATTATCTTTTCTTTTGTCAGAAAAATAATTGAGATAATTTTAATTGGCAAAACACACACACACACCACACACACACACACACACACACATATATATATATATATATATATATATATAAACTGAAAACCCTCACCAGGACTCGAACGCGGTACCTGGAAAGGAGTAAATTTTGCATAGGCAAAAAACGCACGGTTATACGTTTATATTTCCATCTAATGGTGCCCTTGTGCTTGTCAGTTAGACTTGACTTAAATGTTGTTCATTGCCTCGAGTGCAGAGGGGTTAATAACGTAAAATATCTTTGGACGCGAAAGCGCTAGGTGTTTCATTCGGGTGATAACACGTCACCAAGTTGTTGTAAGTTTTTTCCTATCATAACCTAATGGTTAACGCACGTATTCCTAGTAAGGGCCCCAGTGAACGTTGAAATTTGCATATATATATATTATATATATATATATATATATATATATATATATATATGCAAATGGGTTCCTCTTGTCACCTCATTTAATTTAAGAGACACAAACTCAAAGTAAGAAGCTACATCATGTTAATAGCGAAGACCAACAGTACACACCACTGTACACACCAAATTCACTTCACCCACGTAAGTTAATTCTAATTCATTCTAACCCATTAACCTAAATTTAATGACAGAAGCGGGTGTTAACGAACCTTTTACGGGTGTCGGGTTCCCTTTATAGAGGGGTGTAGGGAGGCGGGGATTATCCTAATCATGAAGGAACCTCATCGTTGCGTAGACACTTCCTCCGAATCATGGTTTGCTCACCCGCAGCTCCTTCAGTTCCAAAAATGGTCGTCTCTCCAACTCGGACGTAGACTAAAGGGTTACAAACCTTGGTTGCTCATCCAAACGGATGACTTGACAACCAATGTAAATGTTTATGGTAAAAATGTTTATTTGAATGTTAACAAACGTGGATGGTTCATGGTATCTTGGCATGGTTTTTTAAACACTTGTTGGTTTACGTCGTCGTCGTCGGCCTAGGCAAGCTACGGCTTGGGACCGTAGCGCATCTATCCGGTATAGGTTAACCTGGATGATGTAGCCATAAGCACTGCCGCTAGTTAAGTGCCAACCAGTGATTATCTCACTAGCCGTATTGAGTCCGTTAGGCGAAACTGCGACAGTACCAAAGGTGGAAAATATAACCGTTGGATTTCTATTATTTATTTGTAAAATGGACATGGTATTAGATTAAAATAAATATTTGAATATAAATAATTAACTGACAATTGTGATATATAATTAATTATGTTTACATACAATAAAATAATAGTATACATAAAATTAGTATTAATGTGGTTCACAATTGAATTATGATGGGTAACTAATTTAAAATGAATTTATACTATTCCGAAATTCAAGACGGTAAAATTAACATTTATCTTGAAACTAAAATAAGAGTATTCACTACACACTCCCCCACCAGAGAGGAAGTTCAAAGAGTTCCGAACGACACAGATTTCCCTGACCTTTTTGGTAGCTACATGTACCTCACTTAAGGTTGATTCCAAAAACGCAGGCTTAAGACGATCGATAGAAACCTTGTCGACCTTGGAACCGCGCTGGATGAGAAATGATTTGCGCGTACGTCGGAGAACTTCATAGGGTCCGTCATATGGACATTGGAGAGGCCGTTTTGGGACAGGTACACGAACGAAAACGTGGGTGCAAGACTGGAGGGCTGGGGAAACAAAGATGTTCTGTTGGCTAGTCAATCGAGGGGGAACAGGCTGAAGGGACTGCATGTGAGAGGAAAGTGTTTGAGCGAATTCCGTAGGATCACATGACTTATCCCCTGCAGTGAAGTAGCCACCTGGTAGCCGCAGTGTTGTTCCATAGACTAGTTCAGCCGCTGTAGTCTTCAGATCACTCTTAAATGCAGAGCGAATACCAAGCAACACGAGTGGAAGCTTATCCATCCAATGGGAGTCTTCGTGACACATAAGGGATGACTTCAGCTGGCGATGGAAGCGTTCGACGAGGCCGTTAGCTTGCGGATGATACGCACAGGTATGCGCATGTACTGTACCCAACAAGCTGGTAAACTTCTTCCAAAGCGAAGACTCAAATTGGCGACCTTGGTCAGTGATGACTTTTGTCGGCAATCCAAATCTTGATACCCATCCATGAAGAAAGGCTCTTGCAACAGTGTCCGCTTGGATATCAGGAAGTGGGATGGCTTCAGGCCATCTGGAAAAGCGGTCGAGACAGGTGAGCAGATAACGTTGGCCTTGAATCACTGGAAGAGGGCCAACAATGTCTACATGAATTACCTCAAATCGCTGGGATGGGGGCGGAAATGCGTCAAAGGGGGACCTGGTGTGCCTTTGGACTTTGGCACGCTGGCAGGCAAGGCACGTTTTGGTCCAATGTTTGACATCCTTCCGCATCGAGGGACCAAACAAAGCGAGAGGTAACCAGGTGTTGCGAAGCACGGATACCAGGATGGGAGGGCTTATGAAGATCCGTGAAGACTGCTTGTCTGTGACATGGAGGGACATAAGGGCGAATAGCAGCTGTTGATACGTCGCAATAGAGGGGCACAGACAATCCTGGCATACTCATTTTCTTGAGGGAAAGTGAGTGAGTGGAGTCTTCTCTGAGCAGGTCTTGTAGTTCCGTATCCTTATCTTGATCCTGTGCAATAGCATTCCACAGTGTAGAGCTGAGGGTAACAGAAGTAATCTCTATTCTTGAAAGTGCATCCGCTGGAGTGTTCAAGACACCTTTGATGTGGCGGATATCTGTGGTAAATTGCGAGATATAATCGAGTTGCCTGATGACTCTGGGAGAGTGGTTACAGCTGTTTTTATTGAAGACAGTGACCAAAGGTTTGTGGTCGGTAAAAACACAAAACTCTCGGCCTTCAAGGAAATGTTGAAAATGCTTCACGTTTAAGTAAATAGCAAGAAGTTCACGTCCGAAAGCACTATAACGCGTTTGGGCTGGCTGCAGCTTTTTCGAGTAAAACGCGATGGGTGCTTGTTGACCGTTAATGGTTTGTTCCAACACCCACCGATCGCAACATCTGATGCATCGACCGTCAGAGTTAGGGGGGCATCACTGATAGGAAATGACAGAGACAATGCACTATTGATAGCATTTTTGGCATTGTCGAACGCCTGTAAACTATCGCTACACCATACCAATTTCGTTACCTTGCGTTTGTGTGTGATCATAGCGTGTAGAGGAGCAAGAACACTGGCACAGTTTTTAATGAACTTGTGGTAATAATTTACCAAACCTAGAAACCGACGTAACTCACGCTGATTATTTGGCATAGGGTAATTTTTTATCACTTCACACTTGTCCTGAAGGGGGGTAATTCCGTGCTGCGAAATCGTGTGACCAAGAAATTCCAAGGTTGGCTGTGCAAACACACACTTAGATGCATTAATAGTAACACCGTATTGTTCTAAGCGTTGAAAGAGGAGTGAAAGATGTTCCTTATGTTCCTCTTCCGTTGAGCTGGCCACAAGCAAATCATCGATGTAGGCATAAACAAAGTCTAAGCCTCTGGTGACCTCATCTATAAACCTCTGAAAGGTTTGCGCAGCATTCCGTAGCCCGAACGGCATCTTCACAAATTCGAATAACCCAAATGGTGTACAAACTGCAGTCTTGGGAATATCCGAAGGCTCTACGGGAATGTGGTGGAAAGCCTTAACGAGATCTATTTTACTGAAGATAGATTTGCCGTGGAGAAGAGAAGTAAAGTCTTGGACATTTGGTACCGGATATCGGTCCGGGATGGTTGTCGAATTCAAAAACCGGTAATCCCCACATGGTCTCCAGTCTCCTGACTTCTTCTGGACCAGGTGTAGGGGAGAGGACCAACTGCTTTTGGAAGGTCTTATTATCCCAAGATCTATCATAAGCTGGAATTCCGATTTGGCAGCTTTCAGTTTGTCCGGGGCAAGACGTCTGGGTTTTGCAAACACAGGGGGACCTTTTGTTGTAATGTGATGGGTAATGGTGTGCTTAATGGTATCACCCATCTGCATCGGTTGAAGAATTCCTGGATATCGCTGGAAAAGGCACTGGTACATGGAATTAGGGGGAACGAGGGAAAGTGCAGAGTTCGAGGCGTCCGGAAGGGCAACCTGTTTGGCAAGAACAGAAAGCAGTGTGGCCTGGTCGCATAAGCGTCGCTTGTCAAGATCCACCAGGAGTTTGAAATGCTGGAGGAAGTCAGCGCCGATTATGGGATGCTGCACTTGAGCACAGATGAAAATCCACTTGAAGGATCGGTGAAGGCCCAAGTTTAGTTCACGCGACTGAGTACCGTACGTGGGTATGCGTGAACCGTTAGCAGCGTATAGAGGCGGAGATTCCGAGTGCGTATGACCAGATTTTTGAGGGAATACACTGACTGACGCTCCGGTATCGACCAAGAAATTGACACCAGAGTTCCTGTCCTTTATGAATAACAGGTTGGCAGTGCGAGTACTAGACGCCATTAGGACTCGCTGCTGGGGTTTTCCGACGAAAAATTGCAAGGGGAGATGCACTTCCTAGCCTTCTTTCCAAATTTCGAGTGGTAGAAGCAGATCTTCCCGGAACTCGAACGATGCCTCTTCGTAAATCTTGACCGAGAATGGCTTCTTTGCCGTTGATTTTGTAGCAGAGAACAAACGTGGTTGAGTTGTTGACTTAACTCTTTCACTTTCAACTCCAGTTCCGATTGTGTGTTCACGTTGTTGACCGGAGCTGTGTCAATCTCCACTACTTTGTCGGCAGTTTCTGCTAGTTTATCAACTGGAGTAGCAGGATCCATAGTGGCCAAGACACGCTGAGCTGATGGAGGAAGTTTCTGCAAGAACAACTGTCTAAAGATGTCCTTATCGAAGGTTTGTGCGCGTTCGCCTAGAGCGCACTGCATAGCCCTCAGCATTTGAGTGGGCTTACGGTCTCCAAGTTCTTCTTTTGAGATTAACTGATGTAGTTTCTCACGCTCGGAGACAGTGGTGCGGCACAGGATGGCAGACTTCAGATCGTTGTATGGGTCCTCACTCGTGGAAGTAGATACGATGACGTCACGGACTTCAGAGATGATGCTCGCTGGTAGAGAGGACAAAACATGATCGTATTTTGTCCTGCTAGCGGTGATCCTTCCCAAGTTGAATTGTGATTCCACTTGGTGGAACCAAATAAATGGATCACCCGGCCAGAAGACGGGGAGCTTTACGCTCAAGTGGGAGATGGCACCAGCGTCGTCAGGCATCTTCTCCTATGCTTGCTGACGTACAAGCAAGACGACAAGTTACCAACGAAGGAGTGGAGGTTGAGACGAGCGCAGGCACAGAGCGCACGGGCAGGGGTGAGGGGCAGAGGGCACGAGCGACATTACAGTCTGGTCCTAGTCGCTCGGGTGAAGGGGGTGATGGGCACGAACGACGTTACAGTCTGGTCCTAGTCGCTCGGGTGAAGGGGGTGATGGGCACGAACGACATTACAGTCTAGTCCTAGTCGTTCGGGTAAAGGGGTAATCCAGCTCCGGGGTCACCAATTGTTGGTTTACGTCGTCGTCGTCGGCCTAGGCAAGCTACGGCTTGGGACCGTAGCGCATCTATCCGGTATAGGTTAACCTGGATGATGTAGCCATAAGCACTGCCGCTAGTTAAGTGCCAACCAGTGATTATCTCACTAGCCGTATTGAGTCCGTTAGGCGAAACTGCGACAGTACCAAAGGTGGAAAATATAACCTTGGTTTCTATTATTTATTTGTAAAATGGACATGGTATTAGATTAAAATAAATATTTGAATATAAATAATTAACTGACAATTGTGATATATAATTAATTATGTTTACATACAATAAATAATATAGTATACATAAAATTAGTATTAATGTGGTTCACAATTGAATTATAATGGGGTAACTAATTTAAAATGAATTTATACTATTCCGAAATTCAAGATGGTAAAATTAACATTTATCTTGAAACTAAAATAAGAGTATTCACTACACACTGAGTCTCATTATCAAATAGTTTATCATCCATTTTCGTTGTTGTAATCAACATTTTTATGGGAGGACCTCTTTTCTTTACGTGTATCTTAACCCTTTAAGGAGGAAGGGGCATTTAGTGATATTGTTGTGACTCACGCCCGACAATTTTGTCCTGCCCAAGAAAAGACCTTTGGGTATTAAATGACAGAATCACAAACTAAAACCTTTAAATTCTTTATTTGAGTCCAAAAATTTAAGTCACTTGATTCACTGATGAATGCGTAACATCATGAAAGGTAGGGAGAAAGTATCTGTGGAGGAAACATAAACTTATGGAGTATCTTGCTCCTGAAGAGTCATGCGCCTGAACTGATAAGAACAAATATGCGGTGCCTGCATTACAAACTGACAAAAATTGGGCAAAAACAAATTCGGATTTGAATATTCTTTGAACAAATAGTGATGAACAAGTAGTGATGAAATACGTACGGAGCCTGTATGACAACCTGTATATGTATGACAGCCTGTTTGCTAGACAGTGTTTCTGCGAGTTGCTCGTACCCTGAAATGGGCATATGGGTGGAATGATGCTCTATGTGAAAAATGTTAAACGTTTCATCTTACTTCCATTTAAGCCCTTATTTTTCTTTTGAGGAAAATAGAAACTAAAATAACATAGATTTATAATATAGAATATATGTACAAAAATAATGTTAATTAAATATAGGAAAGTAACGTATTTTATGTTTAATAAATTAATTATTAATATTTGGTGTATCCTCCTTTCGCAGTTACACAGTTTCGTTTTACAAGACACACTTGTCACTGAAGTTTGTGTGGTTTCAACAATTTCGTTAGAATTTTGCCAAATCTGTTTCATTAATTGGTTTTTAGTCGCGTAATTGTGATAACTTTATTTTGATAATTTCCACAGATTTTCAATGGATTTGAGGTCTGAACTGTTTCGTGGTCAGTTTAAAACCGTTATTTCATTGTTTGAAAATAATTTTTTAACAATTTTGGACGTTTGACAAAGTGCTCCATGTATAGGTCATGAAGATTTCATCATTTCTCGGAAGTCGCTTAAGCATATGTGGCTCTGTCGGTTCTCGAAACGTCCAAAGTATATATAAGTTATATATATATATATATATATATATATATATCTGCTTTTCATTATGGTATCACGGTTGAGCGTGTTTCCAGTGCCAAAATAAGAGATTACTGACCAAACCACATTACTTTTATTGAATTCTTCACTGTGTGTGTGTACACTGGAACAGGTTTCATTAGGTGGTTTTCATAAACGTTTTTGTCTTCTTTCTTGGCACTCAAATTTTAATTCATCACGGATTGTAACCTGCAAAATTGATGGCTATTTGATTGTTCCCATAGTCAAATTTTATTTTTTATACTTTGCTTCGTTACAAGGTCAAACTTTTTTTTCAATCGTTGACGCTGTAGAGCAGCTAGTTTCTGTCCTTTTCTCGGTCTGACATTACAATGCTCCAAATCGTCTCCTCACCGTGCTCATGTTTATCAGTTGCACTCGACCTTCCTCTTAAAAGAGACTTATCTTAAGCGACTTTGCTCCTACACACATTAGGATTTGACGCATAACCAGCAAAAAGAAATCTCCTAAAGTGGGACTTTCAGGCAAAGAGTATCAAATTGTGAGGAAAATAGAGTGTAATTCATCTTTGCCTTTTTGGCTCCTTTTGCGTGACATTGGGAACTAATTGCGTTGATACCGCAGACAATTACCTAACCACAGATGCCTGTTTTTATGATTCATGGCGTTACACTCTCGCTAATACCAGATGTCATTTTCATTATAAACTAATATTTAGGCTCTATATCGTCCTATAATGCATGGACATCATACTTCACTCGAAAAAAGTAGCCAAGAATGTATGCATAGTTGGGTTATTTGGTTAAATGCATGAAATTAAAACCATGAAATAGTGTTTGAATGAAAATCACAAATACTGTATATCGCGGCGTACAAGGCGACTGGGCGTATAAGACGACCCCCAAATTTTCAAGTTAAAATGTAGGTTTTGGGCTATACTCGCCATATAAGACGACCCCCCCTAATCGTGCACTTGATTCGGGGAACCAAATGAGCCAGTGAGGAATTACTGCTCTAATAGTCCTTTCGTTCACTAGCCCTACCACTAGTCACTGACCAGCGGAGCAGTGCTGGTAAGCAACACAGTCTACCTAAAGCTAATGGAAACTACAAAAATATATACTTATTTAGTGTCAGTGCGAAGTGTATTATGGTATAGCTTTGATTATTTGATACAAGGCCAATTCCCTTCTTTTTATGGCAAGATATTGTCAATTAACTACCACAATCTACACTTAACGGTAGCTGGAGATTCTAATAATGTTACCCTCGAGAATGCGAGTAAAAAATTGACGGCTCGCACCTCTGTGAAGCCTGTGATTGGCTAGGCTGACATTTGCATTTTATTGTCGTCATGCAATCATACCACATATTATTTAAGGTTAGACAACTTTCATTCCACTGCACTTTTATTATTTTATTAAATAATGTGAATTAAGTTGAGTTTCAGTAGAAAATATTTGTGGCAGGAGTTACCGAGGCGGGGGTTAGCCTACCGTACACACTCCATCAACCATCACCCATGTTAACAACTTACCCTACACCACAGGATTTAAGGTTCACATTTTATACCTAGTGTATAAGACGACCCCTAGTTTTAGGGTTTTTTTTTAAGCTTCAAATGTCGTCTTATACGACAGCATATACGGTATGTAAAATTGCTCCCCGAAAGTAATTCACATTGACGATAATTTAATGAAAATATTCTCGTGAATTTGTCTTTGGGGGAAAAAAAGGAGAAATTTTCACGCAAATTCTTTCACTTTCGTTTCAGTTTATAAGAAAAGAGAATAAAAAAATGGTAAATGTGACAGAATTCACGTTCGCAAACCTGAATTCTGTCACATTTAATATTTTTTATTCTCTTTCTTATAAACTGAAATGAAATGAAAGAATTTGCGTGAAAATCTCTTCTTCTTTTTACCCCAAAGACAAATTCACATGAGAATATTTTCATTAAAAATCTTTCCACGAAATTCAAAAATCGAATTTAAATTCTGTAAATATTGAATGGATCAGATAATACCTTCCTCTCTTCAATATTGTCGATAAAGTCACAAGCAATTTTGTCGTTACGAAGGAAGGTCGAACAACCCCAAACGTTATTATTATTATTATCATCATCATCATCATCATCATCATTATTATTATTATTATTATTATTATTATTATTATTATTATTCCTGAAAAGGGCTCTTCATTTTTATTCTTAATCTGTACAAATACTTTCTACAGCTTTTTCTAGGAGTTACTAATCAGTTTAATATATATATATATAATATTATTATATATATATATATACACACAAGGTGATTCAAAAGTCAGGTTACATAGAGCTTTTCTGTTTCTTTGCAGGTAAATGAGTTATGAGATGTTATCGAAGGAGGAGCGCATTGATGTGATATTCCTAGCTGGCTGCACAAGTACATCGCCGTTAACGGTGGCCATATCGAACATGTGATGTGACTATTCCCTGTATCATTACATAATACAGTATAGCCCTATGTAACCCGACTTTTGAATCACCCTGTATATATATATATATATATATATATATATATATATATATATATACACACACACACACACACACACACACACACACACACACACATATGTATATTATAATATGAAGCTGAGTGATTTTTGGCGGTGGAAAAAGCTCATTGGAATAAGGGAGAGCAAAACTAATAAGAAGATATTTACAGTTAAACCTCAAATATTAAGTTATAACTATATTTTAAATACAGAAAGATCATAACTTGAAAGATCAAGAGTGATCTAACTGTAAATATTTTGTTTTAGCACTTGAAGATGATGTTACAAAATGTCAAAATCTCTGATTATAAATGTTTAGCTATGAATTAGGCCGGTTGCTCCTGACACACACACACACACACACACACACATATATACAGGGTGGGCCGAAAGTCTGTATCCATAGGAAAATATTTATTTTAATACATAAATTACAACAAATGGTAAATACTTAAAATGAATATCAACTTTAACTCGTAAATGTGTATCCGTGATACTGTACAGTAGTTCGTACTCCAGTATAAATACTCAAATACTTTGTTTACTTCAGCCCAGAAATGGCTTCGAATCTAACAACAGAAGACCGGGTAGAACTTGTGCTCATGTACGCAAGACAGGGCGCTACACACAGAGAAGTTGCTACCGAATTCAATAGAAATCATCCTGATAAGCATCCAGTAACACATGCGACTGTTGGCAAGTTGTTTAAACGTTTCAAAGAAACAGGAAGTGTACATGATCGACGGCGTTCTGGTCGTCCAAAAACTGCAACTGATGAAAATACCTCTGCAATGGTATGTGAAACTTTAACGAATAGTCCAGTAAGTCAACAAGAAGATTATCAAATGAAACACGCATTTCGAGAACGTCAATTCGAAGAATTATTAAAAATCATAAATTCCATCCCTAAGTGTCTCGATGTCAGAGGCCGCCAATTTGAGCATTTGTTAAATTTGTTGTTTATACTGGAGTACGAACCACTGTACAGTATCACGGATACGCATTTACGAGTTAAAGTTGATATTCATTTTAAGTATTTACCATTTGTTGTAATGTATGTATTAAAATAAATATTTTCCTATGGATCCAGACTTTCGGCCCACCCTGTATACAGGGACCTTGAAATTGGATTATGGAACAGAGGTCAAAGTTGCATTGGAAGGATGAGTTATAAAAAGTATTAACTATTTGAATATAATTGAGGTCAGTATATGAGACAATGAACATTTGAAACCTATAAAGAGCCTTGCCTGAAGCCAGCAGTTAAGCATGGAGGTGGTTCAGTTCAAGTTATTTTTTGGGATACAATTCCAGTGATGATGGTGTTAAAACCTGGTGGAATGTTATGATTGTCTCCAACTAATTAAATCTCTGAAATTAACTACGAATGTTGTATAAAAAATAAATAAATCAACACTAAGCCCACAGAGGAAGGATAGACACTGATTGACAAAATTAAACCTAAGTAAGCAGATTGTAAATTGAAACCCAAATTGAGAAGATTTCGTAGATATGATTAGATGCCTTCATAATAATTAAATTGGTAGTTGCAAGCCTACTGAGGATCCCCTTCATATAAATTGCGTGACTAAATGACAACACTTATCCATATAACATGAGATTTGATGTTTCTATAACACCGGTCTGCATGAAAATCGATTTCTTTATTTTGAGTTGTGATTCTGAAGCAGTTCGCTGCTCTGAATTAAAAAATGCTACCAGTTTTTTCTATCACCCACAGTTTTAAAGTTATTAGCAAAACAATTTTGTTGCGTTTTGTAATTTTTACCTTTTTTATCTTTAATTAATTTCGTTTTTTCATATTTTTCAGATAGATAATTCTAACATTACGTCTTTAAAATTTTAATAATGGCTTCTAGAGGATGTACCCATAGTCCAGACATATTTTGTCATATTTGTGGTCGGTATGTTGTAAAACAAAGGACAAATGTAACGACCTTCATTAAGAGAGTTTATCATGCTTATTTTGGAATTAAATTAGATCAAGACAAAAGTTGGGCTCCACACAAGGTTTGTCTTACGTGTGTTGCGGCACTAAGGAATTGGAGCAAAGGTAAAAAGAAAGTTTGCCATTTGGGATCCCTATGGTATGGTGCGAGCCTAGACACCATACCGACGACTGCTACTTCTGTTCTTGCAATGTTAAAGGTTATAAGGCAAAGAATAAAGAGAGCCTTCAATACCCAAGTCTTCCATCTGCAATAAGGCCGGCGTACCCATGGTCCAGAAGTTCCTATTCCCCGCCCACCCGAGAGTCTGGATCAATACAATTCAGATTCTGATTCAGCTCCAAATCCAGACAATGATGATGTTTATGAACAGCCAACAGCTGACCGAGATCCTCCTAAACCATTAACCCAAGCCGAACTAAATGACTTAGTCAGGGATTTGAATCTGCTAAGGACTCTGCAGAACTTTTGGGGTCTAGAGTGCAGGAGAACAATTTATTGGCATCCGACACATACTTCGCTTGGTACAGAAATCGTGAGAAAGACTTCGTGCCTTTTTTCGAAGAAGATGGTCCCTTGGTATTTTGCAAGGACATCACAGGATTAGTGTGCAAGCTAGGCATCGAATACCAAACCAGTGACTGGAGGTTGTTTATAGATTCCTCTAAAACCAGTCTAAAAGGAGTGTTACTGCACAACGGTAACAAATATGCATCAATCCCAGTGGCCCATTCTACCATTTAAAAGAGACCTATGATAACATGAAACTGCTTCTGGAAAAAATTCAGTATCAAAATCACAGATGGATATTGTGTGGGGATCTCAAAGTCCTTTGCATGTTACTTGGGCAGCAATCAGGATACACTAAGATGCCATGTTTCATCTGCGAATGGTATAGTCGAGCAAGTGACCAGCACTGGAAGAGGAAAACTTGGCCTCCTAGAGAGAATCTTACCCCAGGATCAAAGAACATTTTACATGAACATCTAGTTGAACCAAATAAAATCCTCCTACCACCCTTGCACATTAAGTTAGGCTTGATGAAGCAGTATGTCAAAGCATTGAATAGAGAAGGTGAGTGTTTCAAGTACATTTGTTGAAAATATCCAAAGATTAGCTACGAGAAAATAAAGGAAGGTGTTTTTATAGGTCCTCAGATTAGAAAGTTATTGACAGACGATCATTTCCTGAACACAATGACCAATAAAGAAAAAGAAGCATGGCTTGGTTTCAAAGATGTTGAAAACTTCTTGGGAAACTACAAAAGCCAAAATTATGAAAGACTGGTGGAAAATATGCTTAAAAGTTTTGCGCCTTAGGCTGCAACATGAGCATGAAAGTTCACTTCTTATTTTCGCATCTTGACCGTTTTCCCGAAAATCTCTGAGATGTCAGTGAGGAGCAAGGGGAACGATTTCACCAGGGCATCAAAACCTTGGAAAGAAGATATCAAGGAAGATGGCATACAAATATGATGGCGGATTACTGCTGGTGTCTGCAACGAGATCAGCCTAACGCACAGCATAAGAAAACATCAAAGAAGCACCGGTTTAGTCGTCATTAGTCAGATCTACCTTCGTAGTCTTAAGTCTTTGGAATAAGTCCTGAAATGTTTGCAAGTAAAGAAGGTAAATATTTTGTTTCTTTCAGTTATTTTTTTATTCTTTCATAAACAAGCAATATGCTTGTCAAGAGCTAGGAGCTATTTAATTCTGCTTTAATTAGGTTTTACTCTATCACCTAAAGATTTCGTGCTACAAGGGGTGTTGTAATACCTCATCTGTCCCCAAATGTTAACCACCCATTGATGGGAGGGAAGAGAGTATTTTGCTGGGAACGGGACTGGTTGTTATATATATTTACCCTACATTATTATGTAAGCGTTACTGTAGTCTATAACAACAAAATTTATGGTTTAGCATGTGCAATCCAATGTTGGTCTCGATAAGATGGTTCACATTTGGGGATAAATGGGGGATTTATGACACACCCTGTAGTAAGAAAACCATACGTGATAGGGAAAAACTAACTATATTTTTGAGATCAGCGCACAAATTATATAGAATCACCAACTAGTTTGTAAAAATCGATCGACAAGTTTTCAAATGTGTACTGGTGTTATCATCTTGTCGTCAAGATTATTTTTCGGTCGTCAGGTCAGACGACATGACGACAGATTAGAAACCCTGATATATATATATATATATATATATAGTTTCTTGCGTATATTGAGGTTCTGAATGTAGTAGGCTAGGCGGCTTTAAACCCTAGCTCCTGTCCCAAAGCTGGATCCTCTCTGCTTGGCAGATAGCTAGTGAGGAAAACTATATTTTGGAGCCTCTTTGCGAGTGACCCGTTGCCTACATTGGGCTTCCATCATGAAAAAGAAAATTTATAGTATTTGTCATTTACCATTACTTATTCGGACTATAGTGGATTTAATTTTCCCAAAAGAATTCCTTGTTTCATGCACAGTCTGTGTGTAACATAAAAGTTTCTTAGGGGACCATTCTGAATTGTATTATATACATATATAGCATGAATTTCACACTTAAATACATGAAATGAATGAATGATGCAAATCCACGAGGAAAAAGAAAAAAATTATTCCAAGGTCTTTCGTGTATTCAACAGTACACCTCGTCAAGGAATGAAAGGAGAAGACAAGATGACCAAAATATATGCCTACTATTTATAAATTAGAACAAAAAATTGAAAAGAGATTAGTACAAGGTTAACAAGCATTGATAAAAGGCAAAAGACATTTTAACAAGATATTTATACATTCCCAAACTGTTAATGAAATTATTCTTAAAATGGATAAATGCACATTCTAAAATATTCCTTTGAATTATATTTGTGTTTTTACCGAGCGCTTTAAAACTATCCCATTTGATACTATGATTACATCTATACATATGGTTAAACAATGTATTAGAATTATTTGCTGTTCTACAAGCATATTTATGCTGTTTTACCCTGATATCTAAAGTTTTTTCCCGTTTGACCTATATAAACTAAGTTACGTTATGTACATCCGATCGAATACACACAACCAACCACATTATTCGGACTATTCTTTATTAGGCAAAATTCAATCGTATTATTATATTTAAAGACTACTTTGATTTCGACCTTACTTGAAAACAATTGGCATCAAAGCAGTCTTTAAGTATAATAATACGCTTAAATCTCCTGAACTCATATTTTACGTTAATGTTAAATGTAATAGCTCAAGAAAGCGTATTGCTATTCATTAAGTATCGTATTTTGTCATCCTAATTATTTAGTGGTCTTAACACCATTGCATGATTGAATTTTCATCTCGTATCAAAATCACTCCTTTAGAGTCAACCATCATTAATCATAATATTGCAAATGTCACCATAAATTAACTCTTATTCACTGTAAATTTTTGTTAATTAAACAAAACCTATTAAAAACTTTTTATCTCCTTTATTAAATACCATCAAATCGGTGACCAGTTTAATACCATTAATTTTATTACTTTATTATAGAGGGCCTACTGTCAACAGGCCCATGTACAGTATATGCTACAGTCCATCTGCGAAACCAGTCATTTCACGTAATGCCTAAAAAAATTCAGGCATTTCGCGTAATTCCTGTGACTCTTAAACGCAGGTAATACGCATTACTAACTTAACCAACTAAACACCCTAATTTAACCTAACTTAACCTTCACGAAGTCATTAATTGTTTAATCGAATTACACGAAATTACTGAAATTTTTAGGTATTACGTGAAATGACTGGTTTCACAGATCGACTGTAACACACACACACACACACACACACACATATATATATATATATATATATATATATATATATATATATATATATGTGTGTGTGTGTGTGTGTGTGTGTATGAAAAAAGGTTGAGGCCCTTTCTGTCTTTTGATGAAGGATGTTTCATCGATAAGATTTCGTGACAAAATATTATCTTTTCTTTTGTCAGAAAAATAATTGAGATAATTTTAATTGGCAAAATACACACACACACACACACATATACACACACACATATATATATATATATATATAAACTGAAAACCCTCACCAGGACTCGAACGCGGTACCTGGAAAGGAATAAATTTTGCATAGGCAAAAAACGCGCGGTTATACGTTTATATTTCCATCTAATGGTGCCCTTGTGCTTGTCAGTTAGACTTGACTTAAATGTTGTTCATTGCCTCGAGTGCAGAGGGGTTAATAACGTCAAAATATCTTTGGACGCGAAAGCGTTTGGTGTTTCATTCGGGTGATAACACGTCACCAAGTTGTTGTAAGTTTTTTCCTGTCATAACCTAATGGTTAACGCACGTATTTCCTAGTAAGAGGGCCCCAGTGAACGTTGAATTTTGCATAATATATATATATATATATATATATATATATATATATATATATATATATATACACACACACACAAACTCAGAATGGTCCCCTGAGAAACTTATATGTTAAACACAGACCGTGCATGGAACAAGGAACTCTTCTGGGAAAATTAAATCCACTATAGTCCGAATAAGTAATGGTAAATGACAAATACCACAGTTTTTCTTTTTCATGATGCACGCCCGACGTGGGCAACGGGTCTCTCGCAAAGAGGTCCCATAAATATAGCTTCCCTCACCAGCTATCTGCAAAGCAGACAGGATCCATGTCCCAAAGCTGGATCCTGTCTGCTTTGCAGATAGCTGGTGAGGGAAGCTATATTTATGGGACCTCTTTGCGAGAGACCCGTTGCCCACGTCGGGCGTGCATCATGAAAAAGAAAAACTGTGGTATTTGTCATTTACCATTACTTATTCGGACTATAGTGGATTTAATTTTCCCAGAAGAGTTCCTTGTTCCATGCACGGTCTGTGTTAACATATATATATATATATATATATATATATATATATATATAGATATATATATATATATATATATGCAAATGAGTTCCTCTTGTCACCTCATTTAATTTAAGAGACACAAACTCAAAGTAAGAAGCTACATCATGTTAATAGCGAAGACCAACAGTACAAACTGATCAGAAAATGGAAAGTCAGAGGATTGAAACGTTAGTTTTCTTTTACTTCACCCACGTAAGTTAATTCTAATTCATTCTAACCCATTAACCTAAATTTAATGACAGAAGCGGGTGTTAACGAACCTTTTACGTGTGTCGGGTTCCCTTTATAGAGGGGTGTAGGGAGGCGGGGATTACCCCAATCATGAAGGAACCCCATCGTTGCGTAGACACTTCCCCCGAATCTTGGTTTGCTCACCCGCAGCTCCTCCAGTTCCAAAAATGGTCGTCTCTCCAACTCGGACGTAGACTAAAGGGTTACACACATACGGCAAAATGAGGCATCGTGAAATACGTAGACGGGAAAACCTTGGTTGCTCAACCAAACGGATGACTTGACAACCAATGTCAATGTTTATGGTAATTATGTTTATTTGAATGTTAACAAACGTGGATGGTTCATGGTATCTTGGCGTAGTTTTTTAAACACTGAGTCTCGTTATCAAATAGTTTATCATCCAATTTTCGTTGTTGTAATCAACATTTTTATGGGAGGACCTCTTTTCTTTACGTGTATCTTAACCCTTTAAGGAGGAAGAGGCATTTAGCGATATTGTTGTGACTCACGCCCGACAATTTTGTCCTGCCCAAGAAAAGACCTTTGGCTATTAAATGGCAGAATCACAAACTAAAATCTTTAAATTCTTTATTTGAGTCCAAAAATTTAAGTCACTTGATTCATTGATGAATGCGTAACATCATGAAAGGTAGGGAGAAAGTATCTGTGGAGGAAACATAAACTTATGGAGTATCTTGCTCCTGAAGAGTCATGCGCCTGAACTGATAAGAATAAATATGCAGTGCCTGCATTACAAACTGACAAAAATTGGGCAAAAACAAATTCGGATTTGAATATTCTTTGAACAAATAGTGATGAACAAGTAGTGATGAACAAGTAGTGATGAAATATGTACGGAGCCTGTATGACAACCTGTATATGTATGACAGCCTGTTTGCTAGACAATGTTTCTCTGCGAGTTGCTCGTACCCTGAAATGGCCATATGGGTGGAATGATGCTCTATGTGAAAAATGTTAAACGTTTCATCTTACTTCCATTTAAGCTTTAATTACAAATAACCTTATCACTGATTGATTAATATATATATATATATATATTATATATATATATTATATATATATATATATATATATATATATATAGTCGGAGATAAATTAATATGAAGAAATGCACCATTCAATAAAAATTAGAATCAGAGCCGTTATTTTTCTTTTGAAGAAAATAAAACTAAAAATAACATAGATTCATCATATAGAATATATGTACAAAAATAACGTTAATTAAATATAGGAACGTAACGTATTTTATGTTTAATAAATATTAATATTTGGTGTATCCTCCTTTCGCAGTTGCACAGTTTCGTTTTACGAGACACTTTTCATCAAAGTTTGTGTGGTTTCAACAATTTCGTTAGAATTTTGCCAAATCTATTTCATTAATTGGTTTTTAGTCGCGTAATTGTGATTTGTGATAACTTTATTTTGATCATTTCCACAGATTTTCAATGGATTTGAAGTCTGAACTGTTTCGTGGTCAGTTTAAAACCGTTATTTCATTGTTTGAAAATAATTTGTTAACAATTTTGGACGTTTGACAAAGTGCTCCATGTATATAGGTCATGAAGATTTCATCATTTCTCGGAAGTCACTTAAGCATATGTGGCACTATGCCGGTTCTCGAAACGTCCAAGTATATATATATCTGCTTTTCATTATGGTATCACGGATGAGCGTGTTTCCAGTGCCAAAATAAGAGATTACTGACCAAACCATATTACTTTTATTGAATTCTTCACTGTGTGTGTACACTGGAACAGGTTTATTAGGTGGTTTACATAAACGTTTTTGTCTTCTTTCTTGGCACTCAAATTTTAATTCATCACGGATTGTAACCTGCAAAATTGATGGCTATTTGATTGTTCCCATAGTCAAATTTTATTTTTTATACTTTGCTTCGTTACAAGGTCAAACTTTTTTTCCAATCGTTGACGCTGTAGAGCAGCTAGTTTCTGTCCTTTTCTCGGTCTGACATTACAATGCTCCAAGTCGTCTCCTCACCGTGCTCATGCTTATCAGTTACACTCGACCTTCCTCTTAAAAGAGACTTATCTAAGCGACTTTGCTCCTACACAAATTAGGATTTGACGCATAACCAGCAACAAGAAATCTCCTAAAGTGGGACTTTCAGGCAAAGAGTGTCAAATTGTGAGGAAAATAGAGTGTAATTCATCTTTGTCCTTCTTTTTCTCCTTTAGCGTGACATTGGAAACTAATTGTGTTGATACCGCAAACAATTACCTAACCACAGATACCACAGAATGCCTGTTTTTATGATTCATGGCGTTACACTCTCGCTAATACCAGATGTCATTTTCATTATAAACTAATATTTAGGCTCTATATCGTCCTATAATGCATGGACATTATACTTCACTCGAAAAAAGTAGCTAAGAATGTATGCATAGTTGGGTTATTTGGTTAAATGCATGAAATTAAAACCATGAAATAGTTTTTGAATGAAAATCACAAATATCGTATATCGCGGCGTACAAGGCGACTGGGCGTATAAGACGACCCCCAAATTTTCAAGTTAAAATGTAGGTTTTGGGCTATACTCGCCATATAAGACGACCCCCCTAATCGTGCACTTGATTCGGGGAACCAAATGAGCCAGTGAGGAATTACTGCTCTAATAGTCCTTTCGTTCACTAGCCCTACCACTAGTCACTGACCAGCGGAGCAGTGCTGGTAAGCAACACAGTCTACCTAAGCTAATGGAAACTACAAAAATATATACTTATTTAGTGTCAGTGCGAAGTGTATTATGGTATAGCTTTGATTATTTGATACAAGGCCAATTCCCTTCTTTTTATGGCAAGATATTGTCAATTAACTACCACAATCTACACTTAACGGTAGCTGGAGATTCTAATAATGTTACCCTGGAGAATGCGATTAAAAAAATTGACGGCTCGCACCTCTGTGAAGCCTGTGATTGATTAGGCTGACATTTGCATTTTATTGTCGTCATGTAATCATACCACATATTATTTAAGGTTAGACAACTTTCATTCCACTGCACTTTTATTATTTTATTAAATAATGTGAATTAAGTTGAGTTTCAGTAGAAAATATTTGTGGCAGGAGTTACCGAGGAGGGAGTTAGCCTACCGTACACACTCCATCAACCATCACCCATGTTAACAACTTACCCTACACCACAGGATTTAAGGTTCACATTTTATACCTAGTGTATAAGACGACCCCTAGTTTTGGGGGTTTTTTTTTAAGCTTCAAATGTCGTCTTATACGACAGCATATACGATATGTAAAATTGCTCCCCGAAAGTAATTTACATTGACGGTAATTTAATGAAAATATTCTCGTGAATTTGTCTTTGGGGGAAAAAAAGGAGAAATTTTCACGCAAATTCTTTCACTTTCGTTTCAATTTATAAGAAAAGAGAATAAAAAAATGGTAAATGTGACAGAATTCACGTTCGCAAACCTGAATTCTGTCACATTTACTATTTTTTATTCTCTTTTCTTATAAACTGAAATGAAAATGAAAGAATTTGCTTGAAAATCTCTTCTTTTTACCCCAAAGACAAATTCACATGAGAATATTTTCATTAAAAAATCTTTCCACGAAATTCAAAAATCGAATTTAAATTCTGTAAATATTGAATGGATCAGATAGTACTTTCCTCTCTTCAATATTGTCGATAAAGTCAAAGCAATTTTGTCGTTACGAAGGAAGGTCGAACAACCCCAAACGTTATTATTATTATTATCATCATCATCATCATCATCATCATTATTATTATTATTATTATTATTATTCCTGAAAAGGGCTCTTCATTTTTATTCTTAATCTGTACAAATACTTTCTACAGCTTTTTCTAGGAGTTACTAATCAGTTCAATATATATATATATATATATATATATATATATATATATATATATATTATATATATATATATATATATACACACAGGTGATTCAAAAGTCAGGTTACATAGAGCTTTTCTGTTTCTTTGCAGGTAAATGAGTTATGAGATGTTATCGAAGGAGGAGCGCATTGATGTGATATTCCTAGCTGGCTGCACAAGTACATCGCCGTTAACGGTGGCCATATCGAACATGTGATGTGACTATTCCCCTGTATCATTACATAATACAGTATAGCCCTATGTAACCCGACTTTTGAATCAACCTGTATATATATATATATATATATATATATACACACACACACACACACACACATATGTATATTATAATAATGAAGCTGAGTGATTTTTGGCGGTGGAAAAAGCTCATTGGAATAAGGGAGAGCAAAACTAATAAGAAGATATTTACAGTTAAACCTCAAATATTAAGTTATAACTATATTTTAAATACAGAAAGATCATAACTTGAAAGATCAAGAGTGATCTAACTGTAAATATTTTGTTTTTAGCACTTGAAGATGATGTTACAAAATGTCAAAATCTCTGATTATAAATGTTTAGCTATGAATTAGGCCGGTTGCTCCTGACACACACACACACACACACACACACACACATATATACAGGGTGGGCCGAAAGTCTGTATCCATAGGAAAATATTTATTTTAATACATAAATTACAACAAATGGTAAATACTTAAAATGAATATCAACTTTAACTCGTAAATGTGTATCCGTGATACTGTACAGTAGTTCGTACTCCAGTATAAATACTCAAATACTTTGTTTACTTCAGCCCAGAAATGGCTTCGAATCTAACAACAGAAGACCGGGTAGAACTTGTGCTCATGTACGCAAGACAGGGCGCTACACACAGAGAAGTTGCTACCGAATTCAATAGAAATATCCTGATAAGCATCCAGTAACACATGCGACTGTTGGCAAGTTGTTTAAACGTTTCAAAGAAACAGGAAGTGTACATGATCGACGGCGTTCTGGTCGTCCAAAAACTGCAACTGATGAAAATACCTCTGCAATGGTATGTGAAACTTTAACGAATAGTCCAGTAAAGTCAACAAGAAGATTATCAAATGAAACACGCATTTCGAGAACGTCAATTCGAAGAATTATTAAAAATCATAAATTCCATCCCTAAGTGTCTCGATGTCAGAGGCCGCCAATTTGAGCATTGTTATAATTTGTTGTTTATACTGGAGTACGAACCACTGTACAGTATCACGGATACGCATTTACGAGTTAAAGTTGATATTCATTTTAAGTATTTACCATTTGTTGTAATGTATGTATTAAAATAAATATTTTCCTATGGATCCAGACTTTCGGCCCACCCTGTATACAGGGACCTTGAAATTGGATTATGGAACAGAGGTCAAAGTTGCATTGGAAGGATGAGTTATAAAAAGTATTAACTATTTGAATATAATTGAGGTCAGTATATGAGACAATGAACATTTGAAACCTATAAAGAGCCTTGCCTGAAGCCAGCAGTTAAGCATGGAGGTGTTCAGTTCAAGTTATTTTTTGGGATACAATTCCAGTGATGATGGTGTTAAAACCTGGTGGAATGTTATGATTGTCTCCAACTAATTAAATCTCTGAAATTAACTACGAATGTTGTATAAAAAATAAATAAATCAACACTAAGCCCACAGAGGAAGGATAGACACTGATTGACAAAATTAAACCTAAGTAAGCAGATTGTAAATTGAAACCCAAATTGAGAAGATTTCGTAGATATGATTAGATGCCTTTCATAATAATTAAATTGGTAGTTGCAAGCCTACTGAGGAGTCCCCTTCATATAAATTGCGTGACTAAATGGACAACACTTATCCATATAACATGAGATTTGATGTTTCTATAACACCGGTCTGCATGAAAATCGATTTCTTTATTTTGAGTTGTGATTCTGAAGCAGTTCGCTGCTCTGAATTAAAAAATGCTACCAGTTTTTTTCTATCACCCACAGTTTTAAAGTTATTAGCAAAACAATTTTGTTGCGTTTTGTAATTTTGTACCTTTTTTATCTTTAATTAATTTCGTTTTTTCATATTTTTCAGATAGATAATTCTAACATTACGTCTTTAAAATTTTAATAATGGCTTCTAGAGGATGTACCCATAGTCCAGACATATTTTGTCATATTTGTGGTCGGTATGTTGTTGTAAAACAAAGGACAAATGTAACGACCTTCATTAAGAGAGTTTATCATGCTTATTTTGGAATTAAATTAGATCAAGACAAAAGTTGGGCTCCACACAAGGTTTGTCTTACGTGTGTTGCGGCACTAAGGAATTGAGGCAAAGGTAAAAAGAAAAGTTTGCCATTTGGGATCCCTATGGTATGGTGCGAGCCTAGACATCATACCGACGACTGCTACTTCTGTTCTTGCAATGTTAAAGGTTATAAGGCAAAGAATAAAGAGAGCCTTCAATACCCAAGTCTTCCATCTGCAATAAGGCCGGTACCCCATGGTCCAGAAGTTCCTATTCCCCGCCCACCCGAGAGTCTGGATCAATACAATTCAGATTCTGATTCAGCTCCAAATCCAGACAATGATGATGTTTATGAACAGCCAACAGCTGACCGAGATCCTCCTAAACCATTAACCCAAGCCGAACTAAATGACTTAGTCAGGGATTTGAATCTGCCTAAGGACTCTGCAGAACGTTTGGGGTCTAGAGTGCAGGAGAACAATTTATTGGCATCCGACACATACTTCGCTTGGTACAGAAATCGTGAGAAAGACTTCGTGCCTTTTTTCGAAGAAGATGGTCCCTTGGTATTTTGCAAGGACATCACAGGATTAGTGTGCAAGCTAGGCATCGAATACCAAACCAGTGACTGGAGGTTGTTTATAGATTCCTCTAAAACCAGTCTAAAAGGAGTGTTACTGCACAACGGTAACAAATATGCATCAATCCCAGTGGCCCATTCTACTCATTTAAAAGAGACCTATGATAACATGAAACTGCTTCTGGAAAAAATTCAGTATCAAAATCACAGATGGATATTGTGTGGGGATCTCAAAGTCCTTTGCATGTTACATGGGCAGCAATCAGGATACACTAAGATGCCATGTTTCATCTGCGAATGGGATAGTCGAGCACGTGACCAGCACTGGAAGAGGAAAACTTGGCCTCCTAGAGAGAATCTTACCCCAGGATCAAAGAACATTTTACATGAACATCTAGTTGAACCAAATAAAATCCTCCTACCACCCTTGCACATTAAGTTAGGCTTGATGAAGCAGTATGTCAAAGCATTGAATAGAGAAGGTGAGTGTTTCAAGTACATTTGTTGAAAATATCCAAAGATTAGCTACGAGAAAATAAAGGAAGGTGTTTTTATAGGTCCTCAGATTAGAAAGTTATTGACAGACGATCATTTCCTGAACACAATGACCAATAAAGAAAAAGAAGCATGGCTTGGTTTCAAAGATGTTGAAACTTCTTGGGAAACTACAAAAGCCAAAATTATGAAAGACTGGTGGAAAATATGCCTAAAAAGTTTTGCGCCTTAGGCTGCAACATGAGCCTGAAAGTTCACTTCTTATTTTCGCATCTTGACCGTTTTCCCGAAAATCTCTGAGATGTTAGTGAGGAGCAAGGGGAACGATTTCACCAGGGCATCAAAACCTTGGAAAGAAGATATCAAGGAAGATGGCATACAAATATGATGGCGGATTACTGCTGGTGTCTGCAACGAGATCAGCCTAACGCACAGCATAAGAAAACATCAAAGAAGCACCGGTTTAGTCGTCATTAGTCAGATCTACCTTCGTAGTCTTAAGTCTTTGGAATAAGTCCTGAAATGTTTGCAAGTAAAGAAGGTAAATATATTTTGTTTCTTTCAGTTATTTTTTATTCTTTCATAAACAAGCAATATGCTTGTCTAAGAGCTAGGAGCTATTTAATTCTGCTTTAATTAGGTTTTACTCTATCACCTAAAGATTTCGTGCTACAAGGGGTGTTGTAATACCTCATCTGTCCCCAAATGTTAACCACCCATTGATGGGAGGGAGAGAGTATTTTGCTGGGAACGGGACTGGTTGTATATATATTTACCCTACATTATTATGTAAGCGTTACTGTAGTCTATAACAACAAAATTTATGGTTTAGCATGTGCAATCCAATGTTGGTCTCGATAAGATGGTTCACATTTGGGGATAAATGGGGGATTTATGACACACCCTGTAGTAAGAAAACCATACGTGATAGGGAAAAACTAACTATATTTTTGAGATCAGCGCACACAAATTATATAGAATCACCAACTAGTTTGTAAAAATCGATCGACAAGTTTTCAAATGTGTACTGGTGTTATCATCTTGTCGTCAAGATTATTTTTCGGTCGTCAGGTCAGACGACATGACGACAGATTAGAAACCCTGATATATATATATATAATAGTTTCTTGCGTATATTGAGGTTCTGAATGTAGTAGGCTAGGCGGCTTTAAACCCTAGCTCCTGTCCCAAAGCTGGATCCTCTCTGCTTGGCAGATAGCTAGTGAGGAAAACTATATTTTGGAGCCTCTTTGCGAGTGACCCGTTGCCTACATTGGGCTTCCATCATGAAAAAGAAAATTTATAGTATTTGTCATTTACCATTACTTATTCGGACTATAGTGGATTTAATTTTCCCAAAAGAATTCCTTGTTTCATGCACAGTCTGTGTGTAACATAAAAGTTTCTTAGGGGACCATTCTGAATTGTATTATATACATATATAGCATGAATTTCACACTTAAATACATGAAATGAATGAATGATGCAAATCCACGAGGAAAAAAAAAAAAATTATTCCAAGGTCTTTCGTGTATTCAACAGTACACCTCGTCAAGGAATGAAAGGAGAAGACAAGATGACCAAAATATATGCCTACTATTTATAAATTAGAACAAAAAATTGAAAAGAGATTAGTACAAGGTTAACAAGCATTGATAAAAGGCGAAAGACATTTTAACAAGATATTTATACATTCCCGAACTGTTAATGAAATTATTCTTAAAATGGATAAATGCACATTCTAAAATATTCCTTTGAATTATATTTGTGCTTTTACCGAGCGCTTTAAAACTATCCCATTTGATACTATGATTTACATCTATACATATGGTTAAACAATGCATTAGAATTATTTGCTGTTCTACACGCATATTTATGCTGTTTTACCCTAATATCTAAAGTTTTTTCCCGTTTGACCTATATAAACTAAGTCACGTTATGTACATCCGATCGAATACACACAACCAACCACATTATTCGGACTATTCTTTATTAGGCAAAATTCAATCGTATTATTATATTTAAAGACTACTTTGATTTCGACCTTACTTGAAAACAATTGGCATCAAAGCAGTCTTTAAGTATAATAATACGCTTAAATCTCCTGAACTCATATATTTTACGTTGATGTTGAATGTAATAGCTCAAGAAAGCGTATTGCTATTCATTAAGTATCGTATTTTGTCATCCTAATTATTTAGTGGTCTTAACACCATTGCATGATTGAATTTTCATCTCGTATCAAAATCACTCCTTTAGAGTCAACCATCATTAATCGTAATATTGCAAATGTCACCATAAATTAACTCTTATTCACTGTAAATTTTTGTTAATTAAACAAAACCTATGAAACTTTTTATCTCCTTTATTAAATACCATCAAATTGGTGACCAGTTTAATACCATTAATTTCATTACTTTATGATAGAGGCCTACTTCAACAGGCCCATGTAGTATATGCTACAGTCCATCTGCGAAACCAGTCATTTCACGTAATGCCTAAAAAAATTCAGGCATTTCGCGTAATTCCTGTGACTCTTAAACGCAGGTAATACGCATTACTAACTTAACCAACTAAACACCCTAATTTAACCTAACTAACCTTCACGAAGTCATTAATTGTTTAATCGAATTACACGAAATTACTGAAATTTTTAGGTATTACGTGAAATGACTGGTTTCACAGATCGACTGTAACACACACACACACACACATATATATATATATATATGTGTGTGTGTGTGTGTGTGTGTGTGTGTGTGTATGAAAAAAGTTTGAGGTATTTTCTGTCTTTTGATGAAGGATGTTTCATCGATAAGATTCGCGACAAAATATTATCTTTTCTTTTGTCAGAAAATAATTGAGATAATTTTAATTGGCAAACACACCACACAACACACACACACACACACACACACATATATATATATATATATATAATATATATATAATAATGAAACCCTCACCAGGACTCGAACGCGGTACCTGGAAAGGAGTAAATTTTGCATAGGCAAAAAACGCACGGTTATACGTTTATATTTCCATCTAATGGTGCCCTTGTGCTTGTCAGTTAGACTTGACTTAAATGTTGTTCATTGCCTCGAGTGCAGAGGGGTTAATAACGTAAAATATCTTTGGACGCGAAAGCGCTAGGTGTTTCATTCGGGTGATAACACGTCACCAAGTTGTTGTAAGTTTTTTCCTATCATAACCTAATGGTTAACGCACGTATTTCCTAGTAAGAGGGCCCCAGTGAACGTTGAAATTTGCATATATATATATTATATATATATATAATATATATATATAGTCATGCGGTTTGCTTCTACAAAGCTTCAATTTAATATTTAGGAGAAATCCAATGACAAGGAGGAATGTAAATGCCATGAAAAGTCTCTTTAATGCGCAACATTTCGAGCAATACGCTCATCATCAGGCTAGATAATAACAATATGAAATTAGAATCAATAAATAAATGTGAACAAGACAAAATAATTTCTATAAAACCTATTCATTAAAAGCAATTTTAAAAAGACTAAAAGAAGAGGGTTAAATTCAAAGTTATAAAAATTTACATATAAAATTACAAGAAATTAAAAGCTATTTTTAAATTACATATAGTAATTTGAAATTAGTACACTGGAATAATTAACACTAATACAATGGAATAATTAACACTACGAACCAGCATTCGTAGTGTTAATTATTCCATTGTATTAGTGTTAATTATTCCAGTGTACTAATTTCAAATTTACTATATGTAATTTAAAATAGCTTTTAAATTTCTTGTAATTTTATATGTAATTTTTATAACTTTGAATTTAACCCTCTTCTTTTAGTCTTTTTAAAATTTGCTTTACTGAATAGGTTTTATAGAATTATTTTGTCTTGTTCACATTTATTTATTGATTCTAATTTCATATTGTTATTATCTAGCCTGATGATGAGCGTACTGCTCGAAACGTTGCGCATTAAAGAAGACTTTTCATGGCATTTACATTCCTCCTTGTCATTGGATTTCTCCTAAATATTATATATATATATATATATATATATTATATTATATATATATATATATATATATATATATATATATATGCAAATGGGTTCCTCTTGTCACCTCATTTAATTTAAGAGACACAAACTCAAAGTAAGAAGCTATATCATGTTAATAGCGAAGACCAACAGTACAACTGATCAGAAAATGGAAAGTCAGAGGATTGAAACGTTAGTTTTCTTTTACTTCACCCACGTAAGTTAATTCTAATTCATTCTAACCCATTAACCTAAATTTAATGACAGAAGCGGGTGTTAACGAACCTTTTACGGGTGTCGGGTTCCCTTTATAGAGGGGTGTAGGGAGGCGGGGATTACCCCAATCATGAAGGAACCCCATCGTTGCGTAGACACTTCCCCCGAATCTTGGTTTGCTCACCCGCAGCTCCTCCAGTTCCAAAAATGGTCGTCTCTCCAACTCGGACGTAGACTAAAGGGTTACAAACCTTGGTTGCTCAACCAAACGGATGACTTGACAACCAATGTAAATGTTTATGGTAATAATGTTTATTTGAATGGTAACAAACGTGGATGGTTCATGGTATCTTGGCATGGTTTTTTAAACACTGAGTCTCATTATCAAATAGTTTATCATCCATTTTCGTTGTTGTAATCAACATTTTTATGGGAGGACCTCTTTTCTTTACGTGTATCTTAACCCTTTAAGGAGGAAGGGGCATTTAGTGATATTGTTGTAACTCACGCCCGACAATTTTGTCCTGCCCAAGAAAAGACCTTTGGGTATTAAATGGCAGAATCACAAACTAAAAATCTTTAAATTCTTTATTTGAGTCCAAAAATTTAAGTCACTTGATTCATTGATGAATGCGTAACATCATAAAAGGTAGGGAGAAAGTATATGTGGAGGAAACATAAACTTATGGAGTATCTTGCTCCTGAAGAGTCGTGCGCCTGAACTGATAAGAATGAATATGCGGTGCCTGCATTACAAACTGACAAAAATTGGGCAAAAACAAATTCGGATTTGAATATTCTTTGAACAAATAGTGATGAACAAGTAGTGATGAACAAGTAGTGATGAAATATGTACGGAGCCTGTATGACAACCTGTATATGTATGACAGCCTGTTTGCTAGACAATGTTTCTGCGAGTTGCTCGTACCCTGAAATGGCCATATGGGTGGAATGATTCTCTATGTGAAAAATGTTAAACGTTTCATCTTACTTCCATTTAAGCTTTAATTACAAATAACCTTATCACTGATTGATTTATATATATATATATATATTATATATATATATATATATCTATATATATATATAATATATACAGTATATAGTCGGAGATAAATTAATATGAAGAAATGCACCATTCAATAAAAATTAGGAATCAGAGCCGTTATTTTTCTTTTGAAGAAAATAAAACTAAAATAACAGATTCATCATATAGAATATATGTACAAAAATAACGTTAATTAAATATAGGAACGTAACGTATTTTATGTTTAATAAATTATTAATATTTGGTGTATCCTCCTTTCGCAGTTGCACAGTTTCGTTTTACGAGACACACTTTTCACCGAAGTTTGTGTGGTTTCAACAATTTCGTTAGAATTTTGCCAAATCTGTTTCATTATTGGTTTTTAGTCGCGTAATTGTGATAACTTTATTTTGATAATTTCCACAGATTTTCAATGGATTTGAAGTCTGAACTGTTTCGTGGTCAATTTAAAACCATTATTTCATTGTTTGAAAATAATTTTTTAACAATTTTGGACGTTTGACAAAGTGCTCATGTGTATATATAGGTCATGAAGATTTCATCATTTCTCGGAAATCACTTAAGCATATGTGGCACTATGTCGTTCTCGAAAACGTCCAAGTATATATTCTGCTTTTCATTATGTATCACGGATGAGCGTGTTTCCAGTGCCAAAATAAGAGATTTACTGACCAACTATATTACTTTTTATTGGAATTCTTCACTGTGTGTGTACACTGGGAACAGGTTTATTAGGTGGTTTACATAAACGTTTTTGTCTTCTTTCTTGGCACTCAAATTTTAATTCATCACGGATTGTAACCTGCAAAATTGATGTTAGTTATTGCTCCCATAGTCAAATTTTTTTTTTATACTTTGCTTCGTTACAAGGTCCACCTTTTTTTCCAATCGTTTTACGCTGTAGAGCAGCTAGTTTCTGTCCTTTCTCGGTCTGACATTACAATGCTCCAGCGTCTCCTCACCGTGCTCATGCTTATCAGTTACAACTCGACCTTCCTCTTAAAAGAGTCTTATCTTAAGCGACTTTGCTCCTACACACATTAGGATTTGACGCATAACCAGCAACAAGAAATCTCCTAAAGTGGGACTTTCAGGCAAAGAGTGTCAAATTGTGAGGAAAATAGAGTGCAATTCATCTTTGTCCTTCTTTTTCTCCTTTAGCGTGACATTGGGAACTAATTGTGTTGATACCGCAAACAATTACCTAACCACAGATACCACAGAATACCTGTTTTTATCATTCATGGCGTTACACTCTCGCTACTACCAGATGTCATTTTCATTATAAACTAATATTTAGGCTCTATATCGTCCTATAATGCATGGACATTATACTTCACTCGAAAAAAGTAGCAAGAATGTATGCATAGTTGGGTTATTTGGTTAAATGCATGAAATTAAAACCATGAAATAGATTTTGAATGAAAATTACAAATATGTAAAATTGCTCCCCGAAAGTAAGTTACATTGACGGTAATTTAATGAAAATATTCTCGTGAATTTGTCTTTGGGGGAAAAAAAGGAGAAATTTTCACGCAAATTCTTTCACTTTCGTTTCAATTTATAAGAAAAGAGATAAAAAAATGGTAATGTGACAGAATTCACGTTCGCAAACCTGAATTCTGTCACATTTACTATTTTTTATTCTCTTTTCTTATAAACTGAACTGAAATGAAAGAATTTGCGTGAAAATCTCTTCTTCTTTTTACCCCAAAGACAAATTCACATGAAAATATTTTCATTAAAAAATCTTTCCACGAAATTCAAAAATCGAATTTATATTCTGTAAATATTGAATGGGTCAGATAGTACCTTCTTCTCTTCAATATTGTCGATAAAGTCACAGCAATTTTGTCGTTACGAAGGAAGGTCGAACAACCCCATATTATATATTATCATCATCATCATCATCATCATCATCATCAGGCAATTTAACGTAGATAAATGTAAAGTTTTGCATATAGGTTCTCGCAACAATAATTACGCGTACACGATGGATGATAGGGAGTTAGCGAGCGTTGACGAGGAAGTAGATTTAGGCGTACACGTAACTAAAGATTTAAAGGTTAGGAACCAGTGCCTGGGATGTTAGGCTTCATAGCGCGTAATTTCGAATTTAAATCGAAGGATATTATATTGCCCCTCTACAAGTCCCTAGTCAGGCCTCATTTAGAATATGCCGTTCAGTTTTGGTGCCCGTACTTGCGTGAGGATATTGATAGGTTAGAAAGGGTTCAGCGTCGTGCCACGAAACTTATTCCGTCATTGCGCAATAAGCCTTATGAAGATAGGATTAAAGAGTTAGACTTGTATTAACTCGAAACTAGGAGATTAAGGGGGGAGCTTATTGAAGTTTTCAAAATCGTTAATAACATCGATAACGTAAATTTTGATAATTGTTCACTTTCGATAATAGTAATACTCGCAATAACGGATTTAAGTTGCGTGGCAGACGTTTCATTACTAATATCGCTAAAAACTTCTTTACGTTTAAAGTAATTGATAAATGGAATAATCTTCCCGCGTCAGTCGTTCATTCTATCAGCGTTAATATGTTTAAGAACCGTCTTGACAGACATTTTAAAAGTATTAACGTTTTTAAAATTTAAAAAAAAAGTTAACAACAGGAGCTCTGGTGGTGGTGCTCGAGGATGAGTCTGTTGACGAAGAATGCCAGCTTGTGACATGCCAACGTGTGATGCCAGCAAAAAAAAAAAAAAAAAAAAATTAGACTAACACGAACGTAGATGTAGCTCGTAGCGTAAACTAACCCACTTTTTGTTTAACTGTACCTACTTTTTTTTTCTTTTCTCCTTTCTTGCATGTCTGTAACTCTCTTTACTTGCGTGTTTGTAGTTTGCATGGTATGACAGTGAGTTAAGACTGTGTTTGCATGGTTTGTAAGCGTTCTTATTTTACTTCTTTTCATCTTTCACCCCTCTCCTATTTTCTCCGACTATTTTTCTGACTTGTCGGCAGTGGCCGGCGGATGATGATGGTGAGACTTTTCCTCTTTTTCTGAATGAATGTTAACCCACGAATGATAGGTGTTGCTCCTTACTTAACCCCTTATTCTCTTCTCTTCTCTTAACCCCCTACTCTTTCCTTTCTCTCGGGCTAGCCTTAGAGTGAATCTTAGGGTCTTTGTTAGCCTTAGCTTCTGTAGATCTGTAGATCTGTAGATTATTATTATTATTATTATTATTATTATTATTCCTGAAAAGGGCTCTTCATTTTTATTCTTAATCTGTACAGATACTTTCTACAGCTTTTTCTAGTAGTTACTAATCAGTTTAATATATATATATATTAATATATATATATTATATATATATATATATATATTATATATATATATATATATATATACAGGGTGATTCAAAAGTCAGGTTACATAGGGCTTTTCTGTTTCTTTGCAGGTAAATGAGTTATGAGATGTTATCGAAGGAGGAGCGCATTGATGTGATATTCCTAGCTGGTTGCACAAGTACATTGCCGTTAACGGTGGCCATATCGAACATGTGATGTGACTATTCCCCTGTATCATTACATAATACAGTATATCCCTATGTAACCCGACTTTTGAATCACCCTGTGTGTGTATATATATATATATATATATTATATACCACACACACACACACACAACACACACACACACACACACATATATTATATATTATAATAATGAAGCTAAGTGATTTTTGGCGGTGGAAAAACTCATTGGAATAAGAGAGAGCAAAACTAATAAGAAGATATTTACAGTTAAACCTCAAATATTAAAGTTTAACTATATTTTAAATACAGAAAGATCATAACTTGAAAGCTCAAGAGTGATCTAACTGTAAATATTTTGTTTTTAGCACTTGAAGATAATGTTACAAAATGTCAAAATCTCTGATTAATCACTAGGCAACAAATTTCAACTTTTTTTTGTTACAGACACGTGAACTACTGATTCCTACTAAAGCGCTGATGCTGATTTCAGATCTGATATCAAAATTTCTCTATCACGTCCAGATTTTGTGTAACCGAAAACCCCTATTTTTCATTTTTTTTCTCACCCGCTTCTATTACGAAAGCCGTCTAAGCTACTTTTCCGTGCCACGTTTTATGTTAAGCATACTTAAATAATTAGTGAACAGGGATGTCTTTCCTCCTTTATTCTGGCTTAAGACAGATAGCGGAATTCCGCTGGCGGAGTTACCACCCCTGCGCCAACCATCCACCCAAAGCGCGTTAGTATTTTGTTGTTACTACTGAAAGGCAAATTCCTGTTCTTAAGTGAAACTTTGGTGTCCTCTTCCTTTGTCGCTTGTAGGATGACGAGCTCTCCTTCTGCAGGACCCAACAATAATCTCCCATCATATTTGGGTTGAAATTACCTTGGTATCTGTTTTCCATAACTGAGATCTGTTGGTGGAAGCGCTCACCATGCTCGTCACTTACAGCCCCAAGGTTGGCCGGGAAGAAGTCAAGATGAGAATGTAAAAAATGAATTTTCAAAGACATTCTGCATTCCATTATTTCATAAGATTTAAGCATGTTTTCTACGAGTTTACGGTGGTTTTCAGCTTTGTGGTTTCCAAGAAAATTTTTGACAACTTCAACGAAAGATGTCCATGCTCCTAGTTCATTCTCATTTAGGTTAGATGGAAACGATGAGTCGTGGATGACACTGCGGATCTGTGTCCAGTGAAAACTCCAGCTTCTAGCTTAGCATCTGTCAATATTCCTTTGAATTTATCCTTTAAATATTGGAAACCACTACCTTGATGATCCATACCCTTCACGAAATTTTTCATAAGGCCAAGTTTAATGTGAATGGTGGAAGATGTACTTTCTGAGGGTCAATAAGTGCTGTGTTTCACATTGTATTTACCAACAACATGTTCAGTTCTAGATGGCCAATCATGTTTTTTGTAGTGGTTCTTGTCATCTCTGCTGTTCCATAGACACAAAAAGCACATATGCTTTGTGTAGCCCAACTGTAACCCAAGAAGTAATGATACAACTTTAAGGTCGCCACAAATATTCCATGTGTGGTCCTTATATTTGATGAGTCTTAGCAGCAGTTTCATCGATTCATAAGTCTCATTAAGGCCAGTGCATGTGCTACAGGTATTGAAGGTTTTTCACTGCCGTTGTGCAGTAATACAGCTTTAAGGCTAGCTTTACTAGAGTCAATGAACAGTCTCCATTCTTTTGGATCATAGCGACAGCCAATCCCTTGCATCAGACCACTGATATCGTGGCAGAAACAAACGTTTTCTTCCTGTAAGTAAAATGATGAAAACTGCAAATGGCGATGGCGGAATGGGAAACTTTGGTGTTTGGTAGGAGAAGATTAAATTCTTGAAGTCTTGAACCAAGCAACTCTGCCTTTTCTTTTGGTAATTCCAAATCGCGCACTAAGTCATTTAACTCCGCTTGACTTAACAAATGTGGGGAAATATTTGCATCTGGAACATATATGCCATCTTTCCCTGTTTCTATATCACTAGCAGAATCTTCAGATGAACTGCTGTCTGTTATCGTTGCTGGTGGAACTGGTGGTGGATTTGTTTCATCATGTGGTACTGGTTTCATTGCTGATTCGCAGTTTGGGTACGTGATCTTTGATTTGTTTTTTCTTTGTGAAACCAGCAATCTTTGTCAAACAAAAATAACAATCATTGAAGTGATTTTTCGGCTCACGCCAACCATGGGGACTGAGAACGGCATAGCTTTTCTTTTACCATTCATCCAAGCTATTAACATTGCATTGCACTGTGCACAGCAAATATGTGGTGCCCAGTCCCTCTGTTGGTCTCCTAACTTACAGTCAAAATAACACTTGTAGGCAAGTTTAATCTTTGTTGTTATGTTTCTACGTTGTGGCTTAGGTGTATATTGTCCACAGACAAAGCAGAAGTTGTCTGGGTGATTTACACAAGCACGTCTATTTGATGCCATTTTGAATTACCATACAATATCTGAAAAAACGTAGAAAGTAATTATTACGATGTGCAAAATAAAAAGAAATACACACCGTAGTACAAAACAAATGCTATAAAAACACACAAGTCACCACAACCTGTCACTTGCTCATCAGCAGAGAGCTTCAACAACCGTTCTGCTTGACTGTCACGTAGCGACTGACCGTTGTGCCGTTGCCCGTTACTATGCTCTTGACTCAGTGTTGCCAACTCGGGATAAATTTTATTTATCAAAATTGTTCGAATTTGTATATAGTTGGCAAAAAAAATTGCTTTAACCTTGAAAAGCAAGTTTCATATTACTGGCATTAAGCCGATTAAAACCAAAATCTGGACGTGGTAGAAAATTTTACTAAAAGTGATTTGCATTTTACACAAAATCTAGACGTGATAGAAAAAATCTAATTATAGATTTGAAATCAGCATACCGACATTAGCTAGGAGCACCTATTTGGTCTTCTGTAACAAAATCTTTGTTGCCTAGTGTTATAAATGTTTAGCTATGAATTAGGCCGGTTGCTCCTGACATAGTTCATTTTTATGGAGACTTTATCTGTTGTTTTGACGGATGTTGTTTTTATCAACAAAATAATTAATTCCACCAAAAAAAGTTCATTGTGAAGTCAATTGTCAGAAAAATACATTTTAAAATGAAACCAACAACCAACTAAAAATTATTTATATATATATACGGGGCTCCAATAAACCTTAGCCCCCCCCGCCCATGGCCTAAACCATTAGAGGTACAGTAAAACTAAACATACCTTACAAAAGAGAATTTAATTCTGCATTTAATGAGAAACAATTAAAACTTGGCGTTCCCGCCATTGGCTTCTAAGACAGCCTGAATTCGCTGTGGGTAGCTTGCCAAAAGTAACGTGAATAGATCTTGATCGTTACGCAAATTTGCTAAAACAGTTTCAATGTGTTGCGTCATTGTATCCTTCGAAATTCGATTTGCTGCAGGTTCTTGAAACAAGAGACATTCAACCTTGTCCTTTATAAGTGATCCAATGTGTTCACAGACGTTCAGGTCAGGAGAATTTCCTGGCCATTCTTCATTTCCAAAGAAATCGATCTCATGGTTCCGCAACAACTGTTGAGTGGCTAATGCCTTAAAGCAGGGGGCCTTATCGTGCAGAAGTGTGACCTGATCGACATCTATAACATTGTTTGAGTTTCTTAGAAAAGGAATGACATGCTGGGATAGAATAATATCACGAAAATACTGTCCATCCCAACTCTGACCATTTGGCTTCAGCAACCATATGAGCTTCTTTGCAGTGAACAAAACAAACACACCAACACAGTCTGCACTTTTTAATAATTCGCGATAATGTTCATTGTCATCGATTTCATCTGGTGTTGTGGCCCACACTCGATCATTTTGGTAGTTAGGCCGACGTGTTACGTAAACAAAAAATTCATCGGAGACAGCTAAATGCATGAAATCATCCACATCCCAATCTTCAAGATAATGGGCAAACCACATTCTGTCATCGATGTTAATTGAGTTTTTCTTGGCTTTGGAAGTTCATGCCAAGGCTTTAAACCTTGCCTATGACGGTACAGTCGAATGATCTCACCACTAACGATCTTTCCTCTCAACACTTCGATCTCTCTAGAAAGTTTAGCACAGCTGTTTTTCCGCTTACGCGTACCGCTTTCAATGATGTCCTTTGTTTCCTGAGAGAATGGCAAATTTGGGCGCCCAGATTTGGTTGTATCCATTTCACATTCATCCAAAGTATTATTCCAATTCCTTTTGACAAAGTCCTCACTTCTTCGCAACTTTTTGGCAACCCATGAACGCGTTATAAGGTGGCTCCAGCATCACGAGCTTCCCGAAATGTTATTGCTCGTATGCGATCTATCACACGTTGCCTCTCCGAATCACCAATTAATTGAGAAGCCATTATATTATCACTTTATCAGCTAGAGTAATTTTAATACCTGCAATAAATAAAGAATTTTATATATTTTTATAATCACTAAAAACTATTTCGATATAAGTAAACATGTAAGCTGCAAATGGGGGGCTAAGGTTTTTTGGAACCTCTTATATATATATATATATATATTATATATATATATATATATTATATTATATATATATTAATATATATATATATTGGCGATAAAATCGTTCTTAAGGAATCGGAGCCCTATAAGGAATATAAAAAGCAGGGCAAGAGTTCCAAATATTTATTACGAACGTTTCGACTCGAAGCACTGACCATCATCAGTGAAAGACTGAACCAAAATAAAAAAAAATACGAAAAAACAAACCACTTAAAAGGTCAAAAAATGAGTTATATGATAAAAACAAGTCACAAAATTAGAAGACACAAAATAAAAAGAAAATTTAAAAGGGGATTAAAATATTACGTAAGACGCACATCTCTGCGTGGAACTCAAAAAGTGGTTGAGGAGGCAGGGCGAGAAAGAAATTGTATCGGTTGGTTGATTGAATTTTATGGGATAAACAGTTTAATTGATAGATTTTTCTCATTTAAAGAGGGGCCAAGATTTTTAATGTACAATGACTCGGTCATCTTTCTATCAAATTCGGTTAAATGAGAAAACAAAACAAGTATTTGATCGATTATCACAGACATGTCAACATCTCACGGATTTTAAGTCTATCTCACGGTCTCATTAATAATAATAATAATAATAATAATAATAATAATAAGATCAGGGGTGAATATCTCAAACTCCCTTATGTGGGATATGTTTCCAGTTATCAAAATCAAGCACATTAAGAAATTTCACGAATTTTCATACTTCAAGGTTGACGTCTCTGTATTATGTAATCATCATTTTCACTAGGATTGCTAGTATTCAGGGTTAGATAAGGGGCGGCTTTGTTTGATGGGAAAGACCGTGTGTTTGTCTATCTTCTATGTAAGTTATAAGCCAGTTTGGCTCACGTAACAGGCATTGCAGTCTGCACACGAATAAAGGCAAATGAGAGAAGACCTAATCAGGACACAGAGACGTTCTTTGTGGCGACAAAAATTATAAATGGAAGAGAAATTAATATTTATGAACTTAAAATTACATCGAGGGAAGGACCTATAGACTATAGAGGACCTATAGAAGGACCTATACAGGACATCTTTGACGAGTCTATTCATTTTACCAGTAAAAAAGGCCAAGGAAAGGGAGTTTAATATATACTAGCGCACTCAATATATTTTGCCCCACCCTTTTTTCTTAGCTAAATAATAGGCCATGGGGCTGAACTGTCTTTTGGGCCGTAAGTTTGAACTTTCTGCCCTTCATATAACCGGATTTTTCCAGTTTGAACCTCCCCTCCTTGTATAAAATCGCTTTTAAACGCCCTTGTATAAAACCGATGGCTAACGCAGTTTCGAAAATGGCATCTGACAGTGATGTGCGTCGTAAACAGAGAGCTGTTATCGAGTTCTTAACCGCAGAGAAGGAAACAGTTGGAAATATTCACAAACGTCTAAAAAACGTTTACAGAGATGCTGTTGTTGATCGAAGCACAGTTGGACGCTGGTCTAAACGTGCGAGGTCATCGGAGAGAGGGAGAGCCAGCCTCGATGATGAGCCACGCAGCGGTCGCCCGGCATCGTCTGTGACATCTCACACTGTGCAACGTGCTAACAGCATCATTCGATCAAATCGACACGTCACATACAAGGAGCTATCATGGGAGCTAGGAATTAGTGAAGGAAGTGTGAATACGATAATTCAGCAACTGGGATACTCAAAAGTGTGTTCACGGTTTGTTCCTCGCGAACTGACTGAAGATCACAAAGTCCAAAGAAAAGAAATTGCTTCTGAGTTGTTGGTTCGATACGAGACAGAAGGGGATGACTTCCTTTCACGAATTGTGACGGGATGAGACTTGGGTACACCACTTTGAACCTGAAACAAAACGCCAATCCATGGAGTGGTATCACGCAGACTCCCCACGCAAGAAAAAGTTTAAAATGGCTCCCTCTGCAGGAAAGGCTATGGCAACCATCTTCTGAGACATGAAAGGGGTGATTCTGGTGGACATTATGAAGAAAGGACAAACAATCAACTCAGAGGCATATATTGCTATCCTACAGAGACTCCAGAGACGTATAAAGCGAATTCGACCGGAGAGAAAACTGGAAGACGTCCTTCTTTTGCACGATAACGCAAGACCACACAACAGTTTGCAAACAAGAGAGGCCATCACAAAAATGCGCTTGACTGTGTTACCCCACCCTCCATACAGCCCGGATCTGGCACCTTCAGACTTCCATTTGCTTGGGCCAATGAAGGATGCTATTCGTGTAAGAAAGTTTCAGAGTGAAGATGAGGTTGTTGAGGAGGTTAAGAGGTGGCTCCAGCGGAACCCAGCAGACTTTTACCAGCAAGGAATAAAGGCCCTTATTTCGAGGTGGAGGAAAGCAGTAGAAAAGGATGGAGATTATGTGGAAAAATAAAAACTTGTAAAAAAGGTATGTAACTACTTGTGTATAAAATTTCTGGAACTTACGAGGAAACTTGGAAAGAAAAAAAAAGGTGGGACAAAATATATTGAGTGGCCCTCGTACATCCAATTTTGGAACATCATCAGGAGTTGAATGTTTTGGCTGGAAAACATTATATAGGAATTTATTGATACAATTTCCAAGAGGTGTGACGGGTATAGATTATGCTTGAAGAATTGTTGTAAATAATTAATTTCATAGTGAAGTAAAATTTAGTCTGAGCATAGCTATGTCATATATATACAGTATATCTTGTTTATAATGCTTGATTTTTTAAAACGAGGCACTATTGAACTGAACTAATTACTTCCATATACATATATACACGCAATATTATTCATGAATCCGCAAGACTTTTCGTGATAAAAAAATCACTCCTCGCAGGGCTCGAACCCACAACCTCTTGAATATGCGTTACGAAAAGTGATGCGGATGCGATTTAGAGTGCTCGGTGCGCGTCAGTCTATAGAAAATGGTGGTGGACACTTACGAAGCATTATTTTCAAGATGTAAACCTCCAAACGACAAACATCAATATTATGTAATAAATCTCATGAAATTGTAGTCTACTGTAGTATGTTATGCAAATATTCTTATTTTCTTCCACAAAATCCATTTAACATTACTCCTAAATGCGTCATGTGTTTACTGGCCACCCTGTATATATATATATATATATATATATATATATATATATATATATATATGATAATGATAATCCTTATTGGCAGTGGTTAAATCCCATAAAAAAGGACAATATTCATCAAAGAAATAAATTCTCCGATGAATTATTATTAATCAAACAATAAATTGAAAAAAATTTAAAAATTTCAAATAAAAATGGAAATAAAATAATGATAATAAACTACCCAAAATTAATGCTAAAAAATAAAAAATAAAAAGTTAATTCAATGAAAATACTACTAATATTGATGTCAAATGAAGCTGCACACAAACACTTTCATATCAAGAATTCCATACCCCAGAAGCAGGGCCGCCGAGAGGGCGGGGAAGCCGCGATAAATCTCCGGGGCCCGGAAAGAGGTGGGATAAAATCTAAAAATATTAATAAAGCAGTTGATTAAATAACGGAGAGGAAATATAATTAATGACCATACCTTTTATAGATTATCATAGTCACACTGAAACAGATAAAATATTATCTGCGGTCCACCAACGCCCAAGACCGACTGACATATCTGGGAACCATCGTAAATGAAAGCAAGTTAGCCCGTATTTTAAATTTCATCAGAATCATTTACCACTTTGCTAGAGAGAAGGCAAAGAAAGTACACTTCTAATTATGAAAATCTTGCAGTAAACAATTGTCTTGCCTGCATGGACTGGTACTGCATTTGTAAATTGTATGGTGAAAGAATTAATATAATTGATTCGAAAAATAAAGTGGTAATTTTCTTCTGAGTTGTTTATTCATACTGTATGTTTTGAATAGTGACCTGGACATATAATCAGTTTGTTTGTTATGGACACAAAAAACACTCATAATAAAATACGTTAATTATGTATATAGACACGGTCAGTCATTTTACACACCAAAATACATTTTTCTAGTAGTATTTGATGTGATTTGTTCAAATCTGACCTCCATTTCCCTCGGAAATGAGATCCAACAAAGTTATAGTACTTTGAAGTTTGGCTCATTTTCAAGGGAAATAGAGGTCAAAATCTAAGCAAAACACATCAAATATTACTAGAAAAATGTATTTTGGTATTAATTAACCTAACCTTACCTAACCTAACCCTACCTAACCTTACCTAACGAGCACTCGTTTCCTCGCAATTCGCACTTACGGGTCGATGGTAAAATATTGTGTTTTGTAAATATTTCTATTGCTCGGGAGTCATTAGAATACACTTCGTATATTAAATCCTCAAAATAATATTCGCACCCTTCACATGTCATCGCGACCGACATCTATGAAAAACTAACATAAGTGGAAGTAATAACCTAAAAAGCCTAGCTCATACATCATGTTTTCATGACGTCACCAGGCAAATATTGGAAGGGCGGGAAAAAAATGCCGCAAAAATATCATAATATTCAAATCTACATAATTTGGTAAGGACGCATCTGCGAACATAGTGACTTATATCAAAATGATGAGAAAATTATACTTTAATATTTTATAATTATATTTGCTTTTGATATTCTGAACATGACGATGCTCATATTATCCTAAAATACTGAGTAAACAAGGGGACCCATATGCCAATCCTTCCCCGGAGCCCGGGGCAGCTCTCTGCGGCCCTGCCCAGACGACATAAAGCAAGACTGATGAGGTTTTCTCATTAGATTGTACTGAGCGCGTCTCGTTACCTCAGGGAGGTTCGAAACGTTTTGGTTGGCGAACATTTACGAAGCTGAGCATCTTGAAGGTAACTTATGCGGCAGTCTGAAAGATCCATTATAAAACAAATTCACTCAAGCAGCTGCTCATAATTTGACACAGATATTTATATTCTTGTACGTCTCTCTTTCTCATATGTATATATATAACCTTTGGTTAGCTTCCGCCCGAATTGTTCATTCTGACGAAGGTCGAGCTTTTCACTCCACCTTAGACCTACAGTTTAACGTGGAATCCGAACCACGCCCCACCAGCAGCCCAGCATCTTAACCACTAGGCCATCCAGGGTACCCATTTATGTACCAACCACTTTCTTTATTGTGTGGAAGGAGGAACAGCTGGGTTTTGCTGCGCGCCGGCTGCCGTCACCGGGTCTCGAACCGGGGGCCGATGGATTCGTAGTCAGCGACGCTAACCACTACACCACCACTACGGATCACCAATTTTTTGGTGGCCTATCAAGTAGGCTTACTATAATTAATGAATTATATTGAAATGAGTAATTAGGGGTCACCAGTTTGAGATACAGCCCAAACAAACAATATTTAATAAGTAGAGAGAAATTACTGCGTTGTTTTGTGTTTAATTAGAAAAATATATGAATTATTTGTTCGCAGTGATTAACAATTCTATAACGGTATTTGTACTATATTAATGACTGATTATATCACTGGCCAACAAGTATTTTCCATCAGATATTATTACGGGTGGGCTAGATAGCTGTTGGGACGCTGATTCCAAATCTGTTTTCGATTTTCCTCTAGCACGTCTTGTTTTCGAGATGAGACCGATCATAATATATATAATAAATATATAATATAATACTATATATAATATATATAATATGCATATAACTATATATAATATAATATATAATACTATATATACAATATATAATATGCGTCCTTTATACATGTAGCGGAGTATTTTGTCGTTGCACTTAGGTGTAGGTTTTTGCTTTACCATTTCTGTACCCTCATATATGGCATTTTGCCGTTTCGACTTAGGCTTTCCGCAGGTTGTCTTGTAGTATTTTAGGTGAGAGCAGTTGCTGGCCACAAATTTGCAAACGTTGCACATGTACACCCTTTTATTCTTTGGCGTAACAGTCACATGTCTAGTTGTGTGTTCTGTTTTGTTTTGTGACGCCCACTTACACATTTTATTTTTTTAGGTGATTTACATCAACCCATTCATCGATCATTATGCCTCGAAAGTGTAAAAATCACCCCGACAATTTGTGTTACGTGTGCGGCTCGTTCGCGACTAAATCACAACGGCGTACAATCACGATGGATCTTCGGAAAACTTAATGGTTATACTTTGGCTGTCTACTAGGCGACCAAGATAAGGCGTGGGCGCCACATGTTATCTGTACCGCTTGTTCGAATGGATTACGTGACTGGTTGAACCAAAGGAAAAAGTCGATGCCGTTCGCTATACCTATGACATGGAGGGAGCCGAGAGACCATCATGGCGATTGTTACTTTTGCAATGTTAACATAACTGGATTCTTCGTGAAGAACAATTACCACGTAATTAGGGACCCAGACTCATTTGAGGGTTCGAACGGTGTTTTCTCAATGTAACTAAATATAATGCAATATCTAACAGGAGTTCAATGGATTTTATGAGACAGAATCCCAGTTTTAGGTTTTATGACAAAATCCATTAATTAAAGGATTACAAATTCGCTGTACGAAACTACATCGTGTTAATAGCGAGGACCCACAGCAGGAGCTGAGGGGAAAATGGAAATTTAAAGGTATGAAACTTTGGTTTTCCTTCGCTTTAGGGGTGTAGGCATTACCCCAGTCACGAAAGAACTTCATCGTCGCATAGATACCTCTTCTGAATCATGTTTTGTACATTTACAACTCCTTCAGTGCGATAAATGGTAGTCTCCCCAACTCGGACGCAGACCAAAGGATTACATACAAACAACAAAATGAAGCATCGTGAAATACGTAGACGAGAAAAACTTGGTTGCTCAACCAAACAGATGACTTGACAACCAATGTAAATGCTTATGGTAATAATGTTTATTTGAATGGTAACAAACGTTGATGGTTCATAGTATCTTGGCATGGTTTTTTAAACACCGAGACTCGTTATCAAATAGTTTATCATCCATTTTGGTTGTTGTAACCAATATTTGTATGGGGGAGAACCTCATTTCTTTCCGTGTATCTTAACCAGTGGTGGGCACCGTTAACCAAAAGGTTAACTTCGATAACGATAATCCGTTAACCCCAATTTTTAACTCCGATAACGATAATCCGATAATTTTACTACAAAGTTAACGGAAGTTAACGATAATCCGTTAACGATGTTATTTATGCAAAATCCAACAATAAATAGGTATTTAACTGTATTTTTATCAAGTTTTGCAACTTTTTTGCTTAATAACTTTTTTTTTATTTTTAATAAAAAATGTACTGATTACATATTTTGAAACCCTTGTAACCACTAACCATTAACTAAATTTTAATTTACCAGAGAATTATTATGACGGGAACTGAAAGGTAAAATTAAATTTTAGGCACATTTATTAAAGACTATGACACAATGTGCTGGTTGCCCTTCAGAAAGACCAACTTCTCAAAGTTAGGCCCAACTGCCAGTCTTGACCTCTTGGGCCTCAGGATGTCCTTGCCGAGAGAGAAGAGCCGTTCCACTGCGGCAGAGGACGGAATTGGCAGACTGAAGTTATGGCGGTTTGAATTCATTCGCGAAGCGGTGATCTTCCGTGAATGACTCCTCGCAGTTAACGTGTTAACGGACTTTAACGGACTAAATATCGAGTTCTCGGAAGTTAACTGGTCCGATAACGATGAATGGAAATTAACTTCCGTTAATAGTCCGTTAAAAAAGTTAACTTCGTTAATTAACTGTTATCGGATTAACGCTTTAGTGCCCAACACTGATCTTAACCCTTTAAAGAGGAGGGGACATTTAGTGATTTTATTGTGGCTCACGCCAGACGATTTTATTCAGTCTCTGAAAAGACCCTTGGGTAATTAATGACGGACTTACGAACTAAAACCTTGAATACATTTTAAGTGCAATAATCGTACTAAAAAAAAATTGAAAGCGGGAAAGTCAATAAAGCGCGAAACTAGAAGCTACTGAGATTCGAACCCATGTTGCATGTTTTCCAAGTTAGCCATCCAGAACTCATCCAAAAACTCTCGTTCAAGCGAGACCAATATTTACGCTATCTAATTATACTCCCCTAAAGTTCCTCGCTTTTATAGAACACTTAAAATCCATTCATTTGCTCTATAAAAGACAATGGAATTTCAAGGGACCAACTCTATACTAATCGGATTCACAAAACCACAACATCAACACTAAAATAATAACTAAACTAAGCTTAACCTAACCTAACTTAGCGTGCCTAACCTATGTTAAGCTAACCTACGGGCTACGTCGTAGCTAGGGTTTCTCGTTTTCAGGGGTTTTCACTATCCCGGTTTTCGGGACAAAATTAGCCATCGTCCCGGAATCCCGGGATTTCCCGGTTTATAAGAAAATAATGATAATAAAGTCTTAAAATGTTTAAGCATTAGATAAATCTACATTACTTAGTTAATATTAAATATAAATATATCAATATTTTAACACAATAATGATAAATATAATAAAGGATAGAGCCTAACCCAAGTTTCAAACACAGCAGAAACATATATATATATATATATGTAAAGAACGACGCTTGTGTAGAAGAGCGTTCCGCACAAGATGAAGAGGGAGAACGAACAAATGAAAAATGAGGTATCACCCGGGAGTCGAACCCGGGATCATCGGATTGCCGGTCAGATATGCTATCCACTACACCATGGACCTCGATCAATCAAAAGTCGTAATTCTCCTACATACGAGCAGAAACCAATGCCCTGAGGGGGCACCTTCGCATGCCGTACATATATACATTTTAATTGCAAACAACACACAGTATAATTAATTAAAAATAATAATTTTTAATGTAAAATTTACCTGAAATTATATATTAAAAAAAATAAATTTCGAAATGCTTTCCTTCCATTTCAGTAACTTTTTTTTTATTATTGGCCGAAATTCATCTATGGCTCAATTTACTTTTATTTGTAAGTATATTATATGTTTAGTTCATTAAAATGCATAATTGATTTCTATTTTTAATTTGTATTCTTAATTTTCTTAATTCAATTATCGTACCGATACTTCTGGTTAATGTTAATGGTTATATAGTTCATATATAGCTAGGAATGTTACTAGTCGAATTTAATTCCATCCTCAAAATTAAATTTTTAATACCGCTAGATTTACTTTCATTAATTGTAAGTTTCTTTTAAGTGCATATTTATTTTAATTACCTTAATATGCGCAACTGATTAATTACGTAAAATCGATAATTTCGATTGAATTTTATTACTTTTGACACATATTCGAATTCATTAAAACTTATACGCATACACCATCATTAATACTACCTGTAATTAGATTTTATAATAATAGACCTTGAACTTAAAGGATTTTGTAATAATAATAATAATAATAATAATAATAATAATAATAATTAACTTCAACTTAAAAGATTTTATAACCCTAAACCCATCTTAAATTATTATACATTATTTTTAAACTTTGTTAATTCAAAAATTCAAAAACCTTCCAAATCCCTACACATTCACACGCATGTAAACTTATTCAAATGTGTACGTTTCTCCACAAACATTACGTAAAAAAAAAAAAAAAATCTGCGGATACTGATTACACTTTCACCCATTTGGACATATCACCAACCACTACACTCTGTATCTAATACACATAAAAACACACTTGACCATAGGTCTATGCATCATCCATTACATAATTCGATTTTTACATACCCTAGTCAATAAAATTAGTTTATTACCTGTACAATCATGATAACTAAATATTTATAAAATTTAATAATATAATTGTTTGTCTAAATTAACGTATTAATCATTTTAGTCTGTTTGCATAAATTAAAGTATTAATCTTTGAATTTTTTTTATATTTTATAATAGCCCTCTAAGCAAGTGTCATGTTAAAAATTTGATTACTCTGCATTGTACCCAACCATCCGAAGTCACTTGTTCTGTATAAAATTTGTATTGTAAAGAAAAAATTCGTCATCATCTAATTTGAATTCGTTAGGATGTTTTTTTCTCAATTGTATTGTAGTAATTGTATTATATTGTATTAATTGTACCCTATTATATTATTGTATAAATATCATTTTAAAAGGGGAGAGCAATGTAAAAATGAACAATGAATAACCAATATTCATTTTTACATGAGAACCAAAATCGCTTAACGCGGGTTTGGATAAAAATTTTATTTGTTGCTTTCTATTTTTGTTTGTGTCACAACCATACGATCTACCATTTATATGGTTTAGTCGTATCCATATTTCCATTTTTCATTTGTATAGAAGTTATAATTAATTATGATTGTCTTGTATCTAACCTGTAGTGTACTTAGTCCTTATTACCACTCTTTGTCTCTAATTCTTTCCTTTTAAATCCTCCCATTATTTATACGTTGTTCATTCGTACATCCATGTCCTTTCTTGACCTTTATCTTTTGTTAATTTTATTACTCATTCATTCAGCTACCTATTGTCTATCATTATCAACCTGTTGTATGACTACCCATATGTGTACAATACTTTGTGCATTCGTACTTGTCCCCTGATGATCATGATTGCGTACATAGTTACGTACATGTACATACGTTCACATGTATTCTTTTTATTTTTATTTTTAATTATTTCACCTCCCGCAATGAACTCGAAAACTCTTAGGTAAGTGATAAAATTCCGCTAACTACGGCAGAAGCGAACGTTTCTAAGATAAAAATCTCCTCTCGCTCTGATTCAAATTTATAACATATTATAACATAATATAACATATTATGTTGTATATTATGTTATATACCGTATGTGCCCATGTACTTTGTATTATATTTCTAACATCTTAATTGTCTATTAATATGAAACTGTAAAAGCAAAACAAATTTATAGTAACTGTTTAATTGTAATTAACTGTAATACTTTAATTTAATATAATGTAATGTACTTTAATAACGATAATTAACGATAATAAGCGAATGTGAATTAATTGGTAATTGTAATCGTAATTATAATGAACCAAAATTACAACGTACTCAATGATGTACTTAGATTGTACTGATGAACTATTACGAAATTATATCGCCTTCAGAAATGTATACTCGGCGAAAATACGATTAGTTTTTATTTTGTTTTTTAAAATTTTTATTTGGAATCTTTCATCTGATCATGTGTTTAAAAGGGGGGAAACAACCTTCAAAATGCATTCCCCCAAAATTTAGACTATATGTATAAAGCATGTAATTGCAAAAGTCACTTCATTACGGCACTCTTCTTTGATCACTACTACGAGACTCCCTTGTTAGCAGCCTCGCTGCGAGGAGGGGGAAGAGACCCCTTGCCTCCTTAATTTTTTTAGGTTCCGGCCTGAGCCATGGTCGAAAGAGGTCGAACCTCTACCCCTGTAAATTCATAGCACTACCTGTACATTTTTAGAAGTAAATTACAGTGAGAGAAACTTTTTATTTTCTCCTTCGAGTTGGGCTCTCTTCAGAAGAACTTAGTCAGTAAAGTCGATAAGTTATAAAAGAAAAGTCGATAATTTTAGTATCAGAGAAAGTATCAGAGTATTATAGAAGGAGAAGAATTAACAACTGTCGACCCTATAGCGAGAGAAAGAAAATTAGAATATTATAAAAGAAAAGTATCGCGAGAAAATATCCGTTGCTGCCTCCCAACCAGAACCCCCGTCGACTCCGAACCACCCCAGGGCCAAAGAGGAGGGGTTAACATATATATATATATATATATATATATATATATATATATATATATTATATATATATTATGTAGAAAGGAGGAGCCAAGGGCACGTGACCTTGAAAATGGCCACCTTTCATAAGAAAGAGCCGAAATCAAGGTCCTCGAGGCTTGAGACTCCTTTTTTTATACATATGTAGGGGGTCAGACAAAGAAATTCCTTTTCCGCGCCGTTCGCAGACATCTTGGAATTATCAGGAATCGAAAAACACGTGGCTCGTCAAGGAGAGAGAAACAAAAGGACGCTTGTGTTTTTCCTAAAAAAGCCCGCGAAAATTAGCGTCTTACAAGCCTATAAAAGTCAGAGTTCACTGAAACTCGCTCTCACTCCGCTCTTTACTTCTCGTCAATCTCTCTTCACGTAGCGCCGCTTCGACCTCAGCCGGCCTCAGTCCTTCAAGTCACACTTCAAACATACAAGAAACGAAGCAACACTTGAGGCGACTCTGCAATTCCATCCTGCAAGAAACACCATCACTGCTGAAGGCGCCTTCCATTGGCCCCTTTTCAACAAGTCTCCACCGGATGTCAACACTCATCCTCTCGCCGGCAAGGCCAGTCTGACTGCAGAAGCACCCTTCGAGGCCCAGGCCCTCTACAGTCTCCAAGGTCATCTACGGCGAAACGCAATACGGTCAAACTTTCACCTAGGCCTACAGTCTCCGAAGTCATCTACGGCGAAACACACTACGGTCAAACCCTCACGTAGGTCTACAGTCTCCAAGGTCACCTACGGCGAAACGCAATACGGTCAACCCTTCACGTAGGTCTTCAATCTCCAGAGTTACTTATCATCTCGGTAAGCCTCTTCGGCCTTTACTCGGCCCTAAAAGTGTTCCCATTACCGTTCAAACTAACTCTCTCATTAAGACCACAGTAGGCCTATTCAAGTGTTGTACCAATACCGTAGTTTTGTGTCACCCTGTTATTGCGTTCTTTCATATAACTCATTTATTTTGCATCCGATTGTTTATGTGCACCTTTAATGCATTCCACTTTTCCGACCTAATCCATTCACTGTGCCGTACCGTACTTTCATATTTCTGTTATCAACAGGCTTCATTATTTATTCTGTGTTCACTCTGCATATCTCATTAGCATATCTCATCTGAATTAGCGTATTTACTTAACAATTAGACTGTATAACCATTCTTTATTGCTAATACTCAGTCATCTTTAGTATAGTATAAATGCCATTATATGATTGTTAATCATTATGAATACCTTTATTAACTGTTAATCGCTGTGAACAAATTGATTTATTTTCCTAGTTAAACACAAAGCATCAAAGTAATTTCTCTCTCCTTATTAAATATTATTTGTTTCGGCAGTAGGTCCAAATTGGTGACCCCTAATTTCATATCATTTTATTCAGTAATTATAGTAAGCCTACTTTCTTAGCCACATCAAATCGATGATCCGTAGGCCACTAAAAATCGGTGACCCTGGAGTGACTATACATATATATTAATTTCGAAAAGTTTGCGTAATATGTAAAATGCATGTATGTGTAGTGAAGAATAGAGGGAGAAGTGTGTGTTTGAGAGCATACTGGACTGCTCACAGGGTAGGTGAGACACGGAGAAAGATCAGCTGAAGAGGACAGTGAGAAGAGAAAAGGGAGTTCCAGCACTCCCTGTCTCCTGCCTAATTGATGAGACGAAAAGCCTTTGATTCCATCCGGTCAAGTAGAGCTGTGTGGGTTGAACCATGCCACGCATGAGAAGGTACTCCATACAGGGGCGGACAAAACCCCTGTACAGAGAGAGCAACTGAGTGTGGGTGAAGAAACTACGGAGCCTGTACAGTACACCTAAACTTTTAGAAGCTGTTTTAGAAAGAGAGCATATGTGATCTTTCTAGGAAAGATCACGTGAAAAAGAAACACCAAGAATATTAAGAGAAGAGGAAGGATTAAAGTGTGTATTGTTGAAGGTAAAGGGATAATCGTGTGGAAGATTGTGACGAGTAGACAGATGAAGCAACTGAGTTTTTGAAGCGTTGAAAGCCACAAGGTTTTCTCTGCCTCAGTCAGAGACAGTAAAAAGATTAGAGGTCAGGTACACCATAGCCGTGCTACGTGAAGCATGGAGTGACTGTTGAGATTGATGCTTTGTGAAATGGATGGAGAAGTGAAGAGTATAGGAGTGGGTGGGGCAGGAAGACAGGAGATCATTAATAAATAAAAGGAAAAATCTGGGTGACAGGACAGATCCATGAGGAACACCCCCTATTAATAGCTTTAGGAGAAGAACAGTGGCCATCTACAACCGCAGCTATAGATCGGCCAGAAAGGAAATCAGAGATGAAGGTAAGCCCGTAGCTAGAGGGAGCTTGAGGGGCTCGATCGAGTCCCCACCCTTGTAAAAAATATTTTCTCTTTGAATGATAGATGTTGGTGATTGTTATTTTATTTATTTGTTGGGTTCAAAATCCCAGCTGAGCCGTGAACGGCCAAATTCTAAAGGGCCAGTTCTACCTGAAGCCCAAGTTAAGCTAAATTAAAACTTACGGATTTGAGGTCCTATTAGGTCCTACCTCACTGTAACCTCAGGGTTGCTGACTCGATGCGGGCCTACCTTAGACCTTTGTTACATGAATTTAATATAAACAAAAGGGGTACTATTTATGGTCTTCTTTCTCAACCTTGCAACAACAACGCAACCTGGACTATTGCACGATGCAACAATCTTGTATCTAAACAACCAAACTGAATTGCAAGAGAGCTCTCTAACCGACCACACCCTGTACGTACGACATCCCACAAACGAGTAGAAAGAACGCGCAGCGCCCCAAAATGATGCCAACAGTGTGACCAAACAATGATGCCACAAGAGCTCAAAAATGCTAGCTCTAAATTAAGTTAATTTTTCACTAACCTTACAATTATGAGATGGATATATATACACCTTAACTTAATATATACAAGCAATGCTGCATCAATCAGCTTAGTCATCATATCGCCTTGGGACAACAATGGTTCTTCCTCTTCTAGATTTTCTAACAGTGATATTTCAGTTTTTAAGAAGGGAATTTAAGAATTTCTTTTGTTTTAAGTCTGCTTTTTTTGTACATTTCCAAAATTCCAACCTAGGAATAAATTTTCTTGAGCTTATTATTAATAGTCAAAAGTAAATACTGCTGCAGATATTTGTTTGTAATTACTTCACTTATGACCAAAGTGTGTGTGATATATATAAAATAAGATCAGTTCCATGCATGAAGGAAAGTGTTCAGACGCTCTCCAGGCCCTGACGATCTTTATGTGCGGCATATTGTTCCCTGGCTTCCTTTTCTGTACCTTCCCACTCCACTTTTGCTACATTACCATAACATTCAAGCCCGACCCCATCCCTGGGAAAAGCTGGCTACGGGCCTGGAAGGCATAGAGAGAAGGATAGAAACCGAAGGAAGGCACTTTGGAAATTAAGGATTTGTGCCAGAGTCTCAAAAAAAAAATAAAAAATAAGAGACAAACTCGAAAGAGTTTACTTAGACAGGGTGTCATCACAGAAGCACAGTTCTTGAGAACAACAGGAGGAACACCATCAGGACCGTACGCCTTCCTAAAGTTGAGCCCAAATAGGGCATAAGAAACCTCTTTGGAAGAAATTCTAATTTCAGACATAATTAAGTCGGAGGTTGGACGAGATGAAGGAACAGCACCGGAATCGTCCAGGGTTGAATTGGAAACGAAGGTTTGAGTGAAGAGTTCAGCTTTATCGGAAGAATAGACTGCAACTGAGCCGTCGGAATGGAAAAGAGGAGGGTAAGAAGAAGTAGAGTTGTTGGAGATGTTCTTGACTAGATGCCACCTTTAAAGTGCGAGAAGAATTAGAATTGGGTAGGTTTTCATATTTTTGTGTGATGAAGGAATTTTTGACGAGTCGAAGGCCAGATTTTGCACGATTCCGGGCAGAAATAAAGCTAAGTGAGAGACAGGAGTTGGGTGGCGACGGTACCTTCTGAAAGCCTCCTCTCTGTTGCGGATAGCATTAAAAAAAGTAAAGTTTAACCAGTGTTTTTCATTAGTAGTAGGAATAGAATATGGGATGTACGCCTCCATGCCCGAGAGAATCACCTCCGTGATACGTTCAGCACACTCGGAAATGTCCCGGCCACGGAAGCAGTAATCATTCCATGGGAAATCAAAGAAGTAGTGCCAAGGGCCTAAGTTTGAGTGAGGAAGAGAAGGTGAGGTTTAGAGGAGGAGAGGTGGTGTTCAACAGATTAAAAATTTGAGGAAAGGCCACGAATGTTGCAGATATTTATGGAAAGTGAATGAGGCAGAGACCCAGAACTCGAATGGGCAGTAACAGAACGAGCCCCGCTGCCCGGGTCTACGCGTCCGGTATCGGCAACGGGGGAACTAGAAGTGGGAACAGTTATGGTCCCTTCCACAGGGGACTCTGAGGCTCTTAAAGTCGTTGCCATTTTTTTTTTAATTTTGAAAAGATTATGTAGTGTGTAAGATGCATGTATGTGTAGTGAGGAATAGGAAGAGGAGTGTGGGTTGAAAGTATGCTACATTGCCGACAGGGTAGATGAGACACGGAAAAAGATCAGCTAAGGAGGACAGTGACAGGAGAAACGGGAGTTCCAGCACTCCCTGTCTTCTGCCTAACATCCACCCCGTAATACTTCCCTGGTCGATTGGTGTCTACAATCTATTGGGGCCCCTTTGATAGTGATCCGTTGCCCACGTTGGGCTTCCATCATGAAAAAAGAAAAACTTTAGTATTTGCCATTTACCCTTGCTTATTCGGACTATAGTGGATTTAATTATCCCAGAAGGGTTCCTTGCTCCATGCACATTATCTTTGTGTATTCCATATATATATATATATATATAGAGAGAGAGAGAGAGAGAGAGAGAGAGAGTGTGTGTGTATGTAATGACCATGTTGGTTTATCCTGAAAATAATCTTCTCTGAAAGGAAATGAGATACGATGAGTTTTCGCAATGTTTTACTGGCAATGACATTCAGTGGATGTCAGAAACACTTTGCGTGTCGCAGCACAAACCGTAATTCAGTTACAGAAGTTAAATTCACTTTTGAACAAACCAAATATTAGTGAACGCTGCTCTTAACAGTAAACGTTTGAGTAAACATTTAAAACCTGTCAGTAATATAAATTAGGACTTAATTTATTTAATGACTTAAGCACGAGTAATATTAAAACATTTTTCCTAAGTTTACGGTGAAAAAATATGTCGTTACAACAATCAAATAACATGGATAACTATTTGCCAAAGAATCCGACTGTTTAATCCATACCTGGTTTTCTGAGTCATCCGAATTAGCCAATAAACGGAAAATGAGTCCGTTTTGATTTCCAAAACCAAGTAATTCTTACGTATTTATCAACTAATTAAAATAATTAAAACAATGATTTTCGTATAACTTTTGTTCTTCGCGATTTTGTGCCAACGCTCTTCCTACTGCTAAACTGAGGACCCTGAGTTGGGAAAGTGAGTATATTATGAAGTTTATTTTCTTTATAAGGATTAAATTAATGTCAATTTACACATGCAGTTGAAACGTGATCATTTACACGAGAAAACGTTAGTTTTTTTACTCGATTACCATTAGTTTCACTTGATTTGTTACCTCCTCATTCAACCAATCACGCACAAGACGGTACTAAAATCCCGTGACCGAATAGCCCGAATTTCGGACCAAAATTCTTAAGTAAACTTTCTTCCGTCGACCCGGACAAATGGTCGAATCGGTGGGTTTAACACCGTTGGGGATAAAGGTTCTACGTTTTCGTTTCGAAATAAGTGATTAGTTGAAAAGGCTTGTTTGTCGATAACCTCCCCAAAAAGAATTTAATACAGATTCATTTATCCTTTTACTGTTTAAAAGACGCCCCAAGTTGTCCAAGTAATCGAGTGTTGCATTGCGATCGAAACGTTATTGTCAGAACAAAGACTTTAAATCCAGTTCTTTGACCACGACTAAACTTCCATTTCATCTTTAAGGATTTTCGTTTCCTTCGTCAGGATAAGTTTATTGGTCTCCTCTTTTCCATGAATCGAGATTTGCGATTCAAGTTTCGAGATGTAACCAGTCAATCTCGTCCATTTTTTATTTCTTGGTCACAGAATGAAATTGGTTACTCTACTTTTGGTCAGTCTATAATATTACCAAATTGGGGGGGGGGGGGGGGGGGGGTTACGCTGAAATAAATTGTGGAGTAAAATCTTTATTTTTAGTCAAATGTTGATCTTTGTTTTCATTTAGAAAATTAACAAAGAATCCTCTCACCTCATTAACTCTTTGGTTACAAACAACAAAATTTTGCAGTAATCTGGACAGAGTAGCTGTTGAAATTTGAGAATTTTCTTGTTCAAGCGATGCTGTCAATTGTTGTACTGTGTGTGGATTCTGTTTAAACACTGTCTTTTTAGTAAACCAACAGATAAAAGTTACGGGGATTTAGATCTGGTGATGTTGGTGACCATGATATTCCTTTATTATAAACTGCGGGAAATTTTGTTGTTCTTATGCAAAGAGGCAAAGAGTTAATAAACTGAGAGGATATCACATAGAGCATGTTTTGCACCAGGGAATTAATTCCCCATGTGTAGAGAAAGTACAATAAAAATGTCAGACTTTTTTTTTGAGTTAATAAAATAGATACCAACTTTTTAATGTGCCAGATTTTTAAAAGGTTGGTGTGTGTATATATACGAGCAGGGGTGTAGTGGAAAATTTTAAGGTGGAGGAGCTTTAAGAAAATACCGGCATGTTGGTACATAATTTTAAATTCTGCCATTATTTTCTTGTACCGGTACATCAGTTAGGTTAGGTAACCTGATTAACTGCTGTACTGGTACGAGGAAATAATAGCAGAATCTCAGTCTGTTTGTTCCCAACTTCCAAGTATCAACTAAAAAAAATAAATAAATAAAATTTGGATGAATGGAGGTGCGGGAGCGGCGCTTCCGTGCACTCCCGCAGCACTACACCCCTGTATACGAGTATATATATACATATACACAATATATTACATACAGACCGGGGAAGAGGGAGACCTGGGGACCATTCTGAGTTGTATTAGATATATATATATATATACGTGCTTAGAGATAGGTATTATGAAATAATAGACCCATTACATTTTTCAAATAAAATAATATTGTTTAATAGGCTTTTTAGGTCACAAAAATAATTTTAGGTTGAAAAAACTTTTCAAATTAATAATGCTGTCAATCTAATTCATTTCTTTATATTCTTCAGTTATAAGGAAAAATGAGATGCATCCTCAGTGAAATACGATACAGATGCTTCGTATCAATTTCTTTATCCCCGTCGATTGGGGAAATTCGACATTTGACGAAAATTTTTAAAATAAAGTGCGATTGTTTGGGAATGGTCCTTAATCCTGCGATGATGTCAAGCAAAAATTCACCGAATGAGATGCGGGTCCTTCCAACAAGATATCTTCGCTTGGGTTGGAATGCAATATATTTCATCGTGCCAAAGCGACTTTCCTTCTGAATATTCAAGATTTTGACGGAAGAATCCTTCTTCAGACGCGATTTGGCATCACCAAAACAAAAGTAGTGACCATTAAGGTAAAAGGACTTTTTTCTTTGGTTAATTGCGACTACGTAGGTTTGTTTCTCACTTTCGTTGTTAAAGAGAACTTTAAAGCAAAAAGGTTATGACTTATGAATGTATAATGACGCTTTTGTTATACTTTTAGAGAACTCCTTTTAGTGGATTACAACCGGAGTTTAGATTTTCATTACGACTCAAAATTATGGAACTCATTTATTCCTCTTTTCTACAGTTGGTTTGAAAGCTTCAAAATAAGAAAGTTATGTTCACTTTTGACCAAAGTTATGAAATAACTTCACACTTTAATCGCGGAACACAAACACACACACATACACATACACACAGGGTCAATAACAACTTGGCATGGTATGGACTGTTTCTAAATTGCGTGTAGCGACATTAGCGGTGTCACCGTAGTTTGACTTATTCTAATAAAAATCATTAAATATGAAAAATAGGGAAGTTAATGAAGGTCAGGGTAGATTAGGTTATTTAGATTAGATTAAATGTCGCGGTTTTGTAAGGTAGACAAACATTGTGTGTGTTCGTTTCAGTAAAGACGAAAATTGCGAATGTTTTCGTCTTAATATAAAAAGAAGGCGTTAACAGAGGGTTAAGTTTAACGTGTAATTCCTTTGGTGTCTTTCAAGATTTGTGTACGTTTGGAAACTTTTACTCCGCCGGTATTCGAACCATTAATTTGGAAGCAGAGACGTTACCATTATGGGTGGTCACTAAAACCAGTTTCCAGTGGAAGTCTTTTGATGAGGAGGACTTTTTCCCGCCACACCGAACTGAAGAGGACGATCGAGGTAGGATGAAAAGGAGGTATTTAATTTACGCATCAAATGTATACACATTCATGCGTACACACACACACACACACACTTTCTTTATACCTGCAGTACATATTATGCATACATACAAGCACCATACATACATACATTCATACATAAATCTATACAAGCTATGTATGAACATTACACAATTATGTAACCTAACCTAACAATACACACACACACCTTTGGTTTGGTTTGCTTCCGCCCGAATTGTTCATTCTGACGAAGGTCAAGCTTTTCACTCCACCTTAGACCTACAGTTTAACGTGGAATCCGAACCACGCCCCACCAGCATCCCAGCGTGTTCTTAACCACTAGGCCACCCAGGGTACCCATTTATCTACCAAACACTTTCTTTATTGTGTCAGAGGATGAACAGCTAGGTTTTGCTGTGCGCCGGCTACCGTCACCAGGTCGCGATCCTGGGGCCGATGGATTCGTAGTCAGCGACGCTAACCACTATATAATAAATATATATATATATATATAATATAATATATATATATATATATATACAGGGTGTTTGAAAACTTTCTGTACAAATTGTAATGGGGGATAGGCAACACCAAGACAAACCCTTTTCGTCTATAAGTGTATGTCCGCTGACGTCACCATTCGGCGCGAGAGGGCGCCGCTGCAATTGGCTAAAAGGTGAAGTGGGCTAGACTCGCGCTTGCCGCGGGCATTCTTAAATCGGACGTAGTACGCGTAACATGTTTATTTAAAGAAGGCATGTTTATTTAAAGAAGGTGCTGAAAGTTGCGACCGGTAGCATCAATGCATGCCCGACAGCGTCGAAGCATTGACCGACGTACACGTCGAAAGATTCCCGGCATTTCGGGAACAGTTCCAGCGGCGACAGCGATTCTTGCTACGAGGTCTTCTTCTGAGTAAATGGGAGTCTCGTACACGAGGTTCTTCATGTGTCCCCACAGGAAGAAATCGAGGCATGTTAAATCGGGCGATCTCGGTGGCCAGGCTACGGGCCCACCCCGGCCTATCCATCGGTCCCCAAAAGTGGCGTTCAGATAATCCCGCACATCGTTGCTGGAGTGTGCTGGGGCCCCGTCGTGTTGAAACCACATTCGTCTACGAATAGCCACGGGAACATCTTCCAGCAGTTCCGGCAACGTTTCTTCAAGAAATATCCGATAAACCCGCCCGTCGAGTCGGGCAGGCAGCAGGTACGGCCCAATCAACTTGCCATGGACGATACCCGCCCAAACATTGACGGCGAACCGTTCTTGATGAGCATGCACCCGTGTAGCATGTGGATTTGCGTGCGCCCACACGTGAGAATTGTGCATGTTAAACACACCCTCACGTGTGAAACAGGCCTCATCTGAGAACAGCACATAAGCCGGAAAATTAGGCTGCACCGCTGTCTGCTGCAGAAACCAGCGTGCGAATTCCACACGAAGAGGGTAATCCCGAGGTTGTAATGCCTGGACTCTCTGACGATGAAACGGATGTAACTGCTGCTCGTGCAACACTCTCCAGACCAGGTCGTGGTTCACACCGAGGATACGTGCAACACCTCGCGTGCTTGCGCTTGGATTGTCCTCAAATCGCCGTAGGATTTCTTCTTCCATGTCAGGAGTGCGCACGTTTCTCTCCCGACCAGTGTCATGCATGTTTGCATGGAATAGTCCAGTTTCTCGCAGTCGCCGATGCAAATGCGCAAACGTTTGGTGGTTTGGCACACGTCTGTTTGGGAAGCGCTGTCGGTACAACCTCACAGCAGCTCTTCCGTTTCCATTGGCAGCCCCATACACCATATGCATGTCAGCCATCTCAGCAGTCGTGAAGCGCTCCATGTTACGCGTACTACGTCCGATTTAAGAATGCCCGCGGCAAGCGCGAGTCTAGCCCACTTCACCTTTTAGCCAATTGCAGCGGCGCCCTCTCGCGCCGAATGGTGACGTCAGCGGACATACACTTATAGACGAAAAGGGTTTGTCTTGGTGTTGCCTATCCCCCATTACAATTTGTACAGAAAGTTTTCAAACACCCTGTATATATATATATTATATATATACAAGCCTCAGTGGTGTAGTGGTTATTATCGCTAACTACGAATCCATCAGCCCTGGGTTCAATTTGAGGCGAGGGCAGGCGGCTCTTAGTTCACCCAGCTGTTCTTCCTTCCATACAAAAAATGGTTGGTAGATAGATGGGTACCCTGGGTAGCCTCGTGCTTAAGACGCTGGACTGCTGATAGGCAGGTCGTGAGATCGAGTCTGGACGAGGACTTAGTAATTTCTGACTTTCTTGGTGGGTTGTGGTTAGGATTCCACGTTAAGCTGTAGGTCTGAGCTGGGGCAATAAACGTGATCAACAATTCTGGCGGAAGCGAACTAACTAACGAAAGGTTATATAACCTTGGTTAACGTTGGTCAAGATTGTTACTCCACCTTAGACCTACAGTTTAACGTGAATCCGAACCACGACTCATCACCGGTGGTCAGAAATTACAAAGTCCTTGCCCGGATACGACCTCACGACCTTCTGATCAGCAGCCCAGCGCCTTAACCACTAGCCCACCCAGTGTACCCATTTATCTACCGACCTATTTTTTTCTAGAACTATGAACAACTAGATAAACTGCGCGCCGCCTACTTTCGCCGGAAATCGAACCCGGGGCCGGTGGATTCATAGTCAGCGATGCTAACCAATACACCACCGATGAACATATATAATATATATATATATATATATATATATATATATATATATATATATATATCGGACTCCGGTCCGTCTCCCAAACCAAAGGTACCAAAGGTATATATATATATATATAATATAATATATATATATATATATATATAGGGTGATCCAGAGAAATGGGACCCAAAAGAAACCCCTGTAACTCTTGAAGTATAAGTCCTTTTATAAAATCATACGCATCATTCGAAAGAGGATAGTTACAAGTTCGTACAGGATTGTATAGGTTTTGACAATACAAGACAAGATAAGATACAAAACAAAATAAAAGCATGGCAGTTTTGCGTCAAACGTTTCCAGGCGAGTTAATCTCAAGATTTGGAGACGTTGAATGGCCCGCAAGGTCTCCGGATTTTTCTCCCTTAGATTATTATCTCTGGGGATATTTAAAGAGTAGGGTCTACAGAAATAACCCAATGACCTTGCAAGAAATGAAGGCCGCCATCACAAATGAGATACAGGCCATACCACCGCACACTCTTGCAAAAGTGATGCAGAACTTACAAGCGAGAACACTGGAATGCTTGGCAACTAATGGAGCACATTTGAAAGGAGTCATTTTTAAAAAATAAATGTTTCATAATAAACTTGTAACTCTACTCTTTCGAATGATATATAGTTTTTATGAAAGGAATTAAATATTAAGAATATTTGGCTTTTTTTTATGGGTCCCATTTATCTGGATCACCCAGTATATATATATATATATATATATATATATATATATATATATATATATATATATATATATAGTGTGTGTGTGTGCCTGCCTGCGTGTGTGACTACTCTCATTAATCATTAATTTCTAATTTTAATACAGTAGACCCTCACCGTTCGTGGGGGTTACGTTTTTGGATTTCGTCGCGGACAGCAAATCCACGCTGTACAAACTTAAAGGCTTATGCGGAAAATAGGGTTAGGTACTTCAAGTCTAAAAATTTTTACCCTTTATATATACGAGTTTGTGCATTGTTTTTGCGTGTGCGGACGGGATGCCGAATGCACTTTCGCCGAAAGTCAGGAAGCCGAAGCCAAGACGCCGAATGGACATGAAGCCGAATGGACATGAAGCCGAATAGACATGAAGTCGAATGGACAGGAAGCCGAATGCACATAAATTAATATCAAAATATATAATTGGAATATTTAAGAAATAAAACACTATCAAAGGATGATTTTTTAATTGTAAAACAATTATTTTAATAAATTAATATTAAAATATGTAATTGGAATATTTAAGAAATTAAAAAAGCTATCAGAGGATGATTTAAAAATTGTAAGCTAATGCTCTTAGGAAAGCCAATGCTTCTTCTTTATTATACGAACTGAAAATGGATTTTATTCTTTCGTTAATGGCGTCATACTTTTTGTTAGGCTTGGAAATGTCCATTCCTATAGACGCCTGTTCAATCAAAATTTCATTAAATGCCTGTTCGCTTCTAAGTTTTTGTAGCAGTTTAGGCTTAGGTTAGGTTAGGTATATATATATATATATATATATATATATATATATATTGTCCATTCGACTTCATGTCCATTCGGCTTCATGTCCATTCGGCTTCATGTCTATTCGGCTTCATGTCCTTTCGGCGTCTTGGCTTCGGCTTCCTGACTTTCGGCGAAAGTGCATTCGGCATCCCGTCCGGCTACCTGTTTTTGTAGTATATACTTTACTGAAAAAGAATGGGTTATTAAGAACAAAAATAAGTGCAATAAAAATAAAACAACACCTTTTTAATAAACTGTATAACAAAGGAAAAACCTTGCGGAACGATGGCAGGCGCAAATTGACGCTATGTGGGAGATAAAATGGCTCCTGAATTCTTCCGCGGGAACTACTTTGTTCGTTGTGACCTGCGAATAGTTGAGCGCCTGGGCCGCGATCTGCAAGAGTTTGTCACAATAAATTGACCACGAATAAGTAAATCCGGGAACAAAAAACCCGCGAAAGGAGAGGGTCTACTATAATAATAATAATAATAATACAAGAAAATAACTGTACATGTTAAAACTCTCTCTCTCTCTCTCTCCTCTCTCTCTCTTCTCTCTCTCTCTTTCTCTCTCTCTCTCTATATATATATATATATATAATATATATATACTGTATGTATATATATGATGATGAAAATTACCACGAAGGGAAATTACCCTAAAACAAGAAACAGTGCTCAAGCGCTTTCGTCTAATAACATCCTCAGCAACGCTGAAATTAATAACAAGATCGAGACAGTATGTACAGTTCATATAGAATAACAAAAAAATATTGATTGGTGCACAGGATATTAGACTAGGAGTATACAATGCTCGTGGAAAAGCCATCAGAGTTTTGCCCTTCCTCTCTAAATCTGATATGAAAGAATTCAGAAGAACAGGATCGGGCAAAAAGAGGCCCTGGCTTAGGGTTACCAGACGTCCGGTAAAAGGAGGACATGTCAGGTATTAATTGGGTCGTTTGAGCTTGTGGGAAGCTCATTTTTCAGTCTGGATCATATCAAAGTAAAAAGCCGGACAATATCAACATATTTAAAATGCCCGCCGGACAGAGGACATGAGATTGAAAAGGAGGACATGTCCTCCTTTTGCCAGACGTCTGGTAACCCTCACCTGTCTTAGGTTGAAATTGTTTGTAAGTTGAATGATGTCACACTCAAGAATGTTTCTGCCACCAATATTGCTTGAATGAAACAAAATTGAAGAATTATTCCAATCAACACAACGAGGCAACTCTGACAAAAGTATGAAAAGGGCATTCAACGACTGTCCCGCTGTAACGGAATATTGATGTTGTTTTACACGTGTGTTCAAATCTTTTCTCGTCTGTTCAGTGTAAAAGGAGTCACATTGTTTACAACCAATTTTATAGATAATGCCTGAATTATTGGTAGGACTATTCTTTATTATGACATTTTTCACAATATTGTCAAATGAAAATATTACATTAATGTTCAAAAGTTTAAGTACATTAGCAATGCCTAAAAAGCATGGGGGGGGGGGGGGAAGGGAGGACTAAAATATCCTTCGACAAAGTATGAAAGTTATTATTCAAACAATAGAAGATTCGTTTTGCCTTGTTAAGGTAAGATAACAAAAAATTGGGTGGGTAACACAAATCCTTTCCAATATTGTTGACATTTTCTAACTCAACAGCCATGTACTCTAGGTTGGCGATCCTAAGAGCACGGAGAAACATAGAAGAGAATATAGCTTTCTTGATGGGGATGTCAACTTCGGAGTAGAAGTGTGCATAGGAGAATTTTTTTTTTGCGAGAGGGAGGGATAGATACTGAACTTAGAACCCGGGCTTTCCCTATATACAGGGACCTACATGAATAAATGGATGCTGAGTTAGAAAAAATCAACAATATTGGGAAGGATTTGTGTCACCACCCGATTTTTCTTTCGTGGCTATTTTCATCATAAAAAATATTTTATATATATATATATATATATATATATGAGACAGTGACAAACAAACTTGCATAGCAACAATTACCCGAAGAAAAGAGTTATTTCACTGTGATAGTCACTATTCTTCTTTTGGTGATGCCAAATCAGGTATAAAGAACAATTCGTCCTTCGGAGTCTTCGATTTGCAGAAGGGGAGTCACGATGGCAGTTATGAAATGTCTCGCATTCCAACCCAATTGAAGATATCTAAGGAGGACCTGCATCTCATTAGAGAAATTTCTGTTAAACATCGTCGCAGGTTTGAGAATTATTTCCAAATGGTTTTGCACTTTAATTTAAAAACTCGTCAACGTTCGACACGAATCGACAAACAGAAGAAATCGATATAAAGTATCCGTCACGTATTCCACGGATGATGCATCCCATTTTCCTTATAATTTTCACTGAAAATAAAGATATGAATTACATTCACCCTCAAAATTAATTTGGAAAGTTTATTAGCCTAAAATTATTTCTGGGACAGATAAACCAAAAACCTTCTCCAACAATATTTTTTTAGTCGAAAAATGTAATGGAGCTATTATTTCATACAACCTTCATATATATATATATATATATATATATATACAGTATGAGGCGTACTCCTTCCGGAGTCTTTTTACCGCCACCGAGGAAGTTCAGGGAAAACGCGATGTGAAGATAAAAAAATAAATAAATAAATACTGTAATAACATTTGTCCTGGCGAAAAGATGCCTCCGAAAGGCAACGCCTCATTATTATATTATATATATATATATTTGTATTTTCTTTTATTAACTGTAAAAAATCCTGATATTTTTATTGTACTTTCTCTACACATGGGGAATTAGTTCCCAGGTGCAAAACATGCTCTATGTGATATCCTTTCAGCTCATTAACTCTTTGCATCGAGGTCACATGGTTTTCCGATGAAGTTCACTTTCATCTGAATTGACATGTGAAAGAACAGAACTCAAAATTTGGGGTCTTCACAAAATCCTCACGTTAGTGTTGCCAACCCACTACACTCAGAGAAGGTGACAGTATGGTGTGCTTTATCGAGCGTTAGAATATTTGGCCCTGTTTTCGTTCCCACTACAGTTACTTCTGATGTTTATCTTAACGTACGACAAAACGAATTTGTCCCATTCCTTCTGGGATACGGCATCAACATCAATACTGCCTGTTTCCAGCAAGATGATGCCAGACCTCACACTGGTAATGAGGTGCTTCACTTTTTACACGATGCTTTCGACGGAGAGAGTCCTGTCCAACGGATTTCCTGTACTTTATGATAAATGAATATCATGGTCACCAACATCTAAACCCCAGATCTAAACCCCCGTAACTTTTATCTGTTGGTTTATTAAAAAGACAGTGTTTAAACAGAATCCACACACAGTACAACAATTGAAAGCATCTCTTGAACAAGAAAATTCTCAGATTTCAACAGCTACTCTGTCCAGATTACTGCAAAATTTTGTGGTTTGTAGGCAAATAGTTAATGAGGTGAGAGGACGTCACATGGAGCATGTTTCGCACTTGGGGACTAATTCCTCATGTGTAGAGAGGGTACAGTAAAAATTTCATGCTTTTATTTCAGTTAATATATATATATATAAGGTGTAAACAAATAAGAGTAGACGTATGTCATATTTGATCTGTTGATAAAATATATTCTTTCTTTGTTAATTTTCTAAGTGAAAACAGAGATCAACATTTGATTAAAAATAAAGATTTTTACCCCAGAATTTACCTAAGAATTTTGATCAGAAATCCCGGGTATTCGGTTATAAGATTCTAGTACCGTCTTGTGCGTGATTGGTTGACTGAGGAGGAAACAAATCAAGTGAAACTAATGGTAATCGCGTAAAAAGACTAACGTTTTCTCGTGTAAATGATCACGTTTCAACTGCGTGTGTAAATTGACATTAATTTAATCCTTATAAAGAAAATAATTTTCATAATATACTCACTTTCTCAACTCAAGGTCCTGAGTCTAGTAGCAGGAAAAGTATTGGTGCAAAATCGCTAAGAACAAAAGTGATACGAAAATCATTGTTTCAATTATTTTAATTAGATGATAAATAAGTAAGAATTACCTGGTTTCGGAAATCAAAACGGACCATTTTCTGCTTACACAGCTAATTCAGATGGTTCATACGACCCTTGTTGGATTAAACATTTGGATTCTCTGGCAAATAGTTATCCACGTTATTTGATTGTTGTAAACAAATATTTTCATTGTAACTTTAAAAAGAATGTTATAATATTGTTTAAGTACGAATAAAATTAGGTCCTACTTATATTACTGACAATTCTTAAATGTTCATTCACGAACTATTACTATTATGAGTGTTCACTAATAAATATTTGGTTTGTTCAGAACTGAACGAAAACTCTAGGGTGTCCCGTAAGTCTGGACCCATAGGGAAAAATAATAAAATTACAAAATAGTCCAAAAATTTATTACATAATCTGTTCAAAGTGTCCGCCGTTGTGTCGCACACATAGTTGAAGACGCAATCTCCAGTGCGACAGCACTTTCTGAATCACAGTCGCAGAAATTTCTTGACACGCCTCCACAATGCGTGCTTTAAGGTGAAAATGTTCTGAAGTTTGACCTCGTACACTTGGCTTCAAGTGGCCCCACAAATAAAAATCATAATAAAAAATAATAAAAAAATAATAATAATAAAATAATAATAATAACATAATAAAAAATATATTATAAATCCCTATGGGTCCAGACTTACGGGACACCCTGTATAACTGAGTCACGGACGTGCTGCGTCACGCAAAATCTTTTCTCATCTTCATTGAATGCCAATAAAAACATTTCAAAAATTTTTGGTCTCATTTTCTTTCAAAGAAATATATATATATATGTATATACTGTATATATATGATCAGCGATCAAGAGATGATAAAAGAAATACCATCTGTATTCTTGTTGATCTCTGGATCAATCTCTGAAACGCAGACCAGGGCAACGGGGCTGTTGAATTGGGCTTTCTCCCGGGGATGACGCTCCTTCCCTCGGTGAACCTCCAAGGAACATAGGAACTGTATCAAAGAATTATATCAAGTTATTCGTAACTTGATACAGAATATACGCGTTCTTTGTATATATACAGGGCGTCCCAAAAAAATGTATACACACTTTAAATACTTATAAAGGCAGTGTTTATTAAAATACATTTCATTTTCAAAATGTAATAGAATCTACAGACATTATTTAATTGTTTTGTCAACGCCTGTTTTCAAACTGACGTCCGTTCTGGTCCAGGCACTGCTGATAACGCGAAGCAATGGAATCGCAAAACATCACGAAACATTTCGTTTGGTATTTGTGTGCATTCTCGTTCAATGGCTGCTCTCAATTCAGCGACTGTTGCAGGTTTATAGCGTAGACTTTGTCTTTTAAGTATCCCCATAAAAAAAAGTCTAGTGGTGTGAGGTCTGGTGAACGCGGAGGGTTCTACGAAACCCCTTCGTCCAATCCACATCCACATCGTGCCAAGTACCACTCGCAATACTCCACTCTTCGGTCCGGATCATCATCATCTTCATTAATAGCATGGACTAATCTTGGAATGTAACTTTTCCATTGACAGCGCTTCAAAATGCGTTGGACAGACGATTCTGAAATTCCTACCTCACGACTCGCTTGCCGCACAGATTTTCTTGGACTTTGGTTATACGTTTCCAGTACTCTTTCTTGCTTTGTGGGGCTTGTCGATGTCCGTGGTCTTCCGGAACGCTTCTTGTGGACATTCTGAACAGTTCCATCGGCTTCAAACTTATCTCTAATTCGAGTGATGGTAAGTCGCGTTGGTGGATTTGTTTGAAACTCCCTCCTAAACTGTCTTTGCACTTCAACTGCGTTTTCACACTTCCAGTAGCATTTTAGAATGAATTTCCTTTGTTCAAAGCTTAGTCTGACTGCCATTATTAATTCTAATGGGTTTAACTTGGAAAGAAAGAAACATCAATTGAGCTATCAGCTGTTAAAGTGTGTATACATTTTTTTGGGACGCCCTGTATATACGTCTATGTTTTCATACTCAGGATCAGAATCTACGTAACGTAATGAGCATGAACAAACGTAACCATAGGCCATTTGGACCAATCAGCCCCAGCCAGACTGTCAAGCCATTAATCGGCCACTGGTTTACCCCCCCACCCCCCACCCCTAGTATATACAGAAAACTAAACTGAATGAAGAAAATAAAAAAAATGATAAAACACGTGAACTGATAAGATATGTAAAATTGAACGACAAAGAAAGCGGATATAACTGGGACAATAGATAGATAGATAGATAGATAGATAGAATAACCTTTATTAATAATAATAAAATAAGTAAATTTTATCAATTTACAATCACATGAATAATTGTGAAGCTCGACTATTTATTTTATTTAATTTGGCCCTTAAGCTTTAGGCTTTACTGGGCAATGCCATATGATGCCATATGATGTGGTAAATAGTAGGTAAAATTTCAGTGCTCTTCAACCACCTCGAAATATATTAATCAATTTAAAAGAAAATTGACGCACACATACTTTTTTTCATCACATGGAACAATCAATTGGGGGGGGGGGGGGGGGGGGGGGGGGGTAGTAGGACGTTTAAATTAAAAAAAAACAAATTTCACCCCTATAGCCAAGAAGCACTCTAATATATATATATATATATTATATATATATATATATACAGGGTGAGTCAAAAGTCTGGAAACATAGGAACTATGCTTTTCAATGCAAAATATATGTACATTTGCATTGAAAACCCTAGTTCCTATGTTTCCAGACTGTTGACTCACCCTGTGTATATATATATATATATATTTTGTATAATCATCATTAGTTTAAATCAGTGTTAACCCTATATGGACAACTGTTACAAATTTCTAACCTTTCATATACACGCATTTATAACAACCCTACAGAAAATTCTGTCCATAGAGGGTTAAACAAATCTTTTTGACTGACGGCACCCTTAATCCATTCGTTATGTTTCCCCTCACCTCTCCTATCGCA